>CM075774.1:21265932-21865932 GCA_037974665.1 Ehretia macrophylla
AGAGCTTCCTTAATAGCCGAGATTGAGCTTTTCTTAGCCTTTGAAAACTATATGGACCAGCTAAGGATTTCCAAACCGAATGCCCACTGAAATATGACACTGTTAGATACAAGTTCAGCACACTTTCCATAATCAACTAACGAGTACCCAATGTGTTAAAATTTTCCATAATCTATTAAGCTCATCATAAATGATTCAAATGCATTTACCTCATTGTGATTCAACATTGAGACAGAGAGAGGGAGAAGAGACGATGTCAGTTTACTCTATAAAGACAACAAGAAGAGAACGTGGAGCCAACAAAAAGACAACTTTTGCACAGCATGTTATCACCTTTGTATTACCCCCTTCCCTCCACTCCCAACCAAAACAAAATTTATTATAAAGAACAACTAACATATAACAGAAAAAGAAAATCACCTATATAACCTTTTTATCTAACCCATAACATGCATTCTACCCAAAAAGAATTTATTAAAAAACGAAATTGAAAAAGAAACAGAAAAAATAAAATGGATGACCAAGAGAGGAGATTAACACACTCTTAAAAAGGGCTGTTACCATTTTGAACAAGAAGGACACCAAGGCCAGTTGGATAGCCAAAAATCTAGAGAAGATTAAAAATTCGAGCTAAATATCATTCTTCAAAAGACCAAAAAATATTTCAACATTTAACTTGGACAACCATAAAATTCATAGGTTGACACCTTATAGAATGAGAAGCCACAAATAAGAGAAATCGCAAAAAATAAGGAGGAAGTGTGGAACTTCTAAAGTAAGAGCATTTTGATTAAGAAAACAGGTTTAACATTATTTCAATGGTCATTGGCAACAAACAAATAAAATGATTCCACTCGACAGAAATATTTTGACAATAACAAGTAATTGACTCAAGACAAGGATACTCTCTGATTCCAACTACACTGTTATAATTCTCCATCGTATACATAAAGCTGCTCCCTCTGCTCCATGGAAAAGTTTCTCCAACAAGTTTGAGTGCTGCAGTTGCTCCAGAAGTGAATATGCAACAATATTGTTTCGGGGATGCATTAAAGAAACCAAGAACCTACAATGTGTTGGGTATCGGCACAGCGGAATAGTCGGAGACAAGCAGTATCATGCAGTTAAAATATGAATGAGAACAGAGAAAGTAGAGACACAAGATTTACGTGGAAAACTCTCACACAAATCGAGGGAAAAACCACAGGCAAATAATGGAGGATTTCACTATGATGTGGAGTATTTTACAATAACCTTCTCGCTAATATAAGGAGAGAACAATATCACTCTCTCAAATAATAGGAGAAACTAACTCTCACTCACAAATATAGAACAACAAAAAAGGAAGAGAAAATACTCAGGAGAAAACTTATAATTTTTTCTCTCTGATTTGCTTTGCTTGGTGATGCCAAAACTAGAAGAATGAATCACATATTTATAGGCTCATTCTTCTGCAAAGCCAACGTGCAAAGTCTTCATTGCGCAGTGTGAAACCAAATTGCAATTGCATGCGCCTAACAAAGTTTGCTGCACAAACTTTTCTTTCTTTTTCCATTGCTTTTGTCTTCTTTGTCTGCTACTTTTCTCTTTTGTCAACAAAGCAACAAAAGTTGTTGTTGCTTTTTGATTTCAAATGAGCTTTACAGCTCAACAATCTCCCACTTAAAGCTCATTTGAATCATGCTTCAAATCTCTCCAGTCTTGCCAGTTTCATGTTGCTTACGTCTTTGCTAAGCCATAAGAGGATCTACTCCAAACAAACTTGTCAACGTTGATTGGCTTTGTCATGACATCTGCTAGGTTCTCGTTGGTGTGAATCTTCTGCATATCCACACTCCCTTCCTCCACTACTTCTCGAACAAAGTGATATTGAACACCTATGTGTTTCATCCTGGAATGAAATGCTGGATTCCTTGCAATGTGCAAGGCACTCTGACTGTCACAAAACAAGAGAATTTTCTCTTGTTTGTGCCCGAGCTCCTCCATTAACCGTTTAATCCATATTGCTTCTTTACAGGCTTGTGTAGCTGCCATGTATCCAGCCTCTATTGTAGATAGGGCCACAACAGTCTGTAATTTAGATATCCAGCTTACCACGCCGCCTGCAACTATAAACACATAGCCTGTAGTGGACTTCTGTTTATCGGCATCACCTGCAAAATTCGAATCAACAAAACCCTTGACAGTAAATTCTGATCCTTCAAAACATAATGCAACATCTGAGGTCCCTTTGATGTATCTTAGGATCCTCTTAACAACATTCCAATGCTCTCTACCAGGATTCGCCATGAACCGACTGACCGCACCAACTGCTTGAGTTATATCTGGTCTCGTGCATATCATAGCGAACATGAGACTTCCCACTGCTGATGCATACGGTACTCGAGACATTTTTATCATCTCCGCTTCAGTGCTAGGGCACATAGTTGAGGATAATTTGTAATTCACGGGAAGCGGGGTTAAGATTTCCTTACAATCTTGCATATTGAAGTGCCGCAAGATTTTTTTCAAGTAATTCTTCTGGAAAATCCATACTTTCCTTCCTTCTCTGTCTCGGTGAATTTACATCCCTAAAATTTTGTTTGCTGGTCCCAAATCCTTCATATCAAACTCCCTAGCCAACTGTGCTTTCAATTCTTGGACCCGATCTTTGTTGGGACCTGCTATCAACATGTCGTCCACGTACAACAGTAGCATGATAAAATCATCATCGCTAAACCTCTTGTAGTATGTACAATGGTTTGAATTGAGTCTGTTGTACCCGAGCCTAATCACGAAGGAATCAAATCTCTTGTACCAACACCTTGGCGCCTGCTTTAAACCGTACAGAGATTTGGTCAACCTGCAAACCAAGTTTTCTTTTCCTTTCTCAACAAAACCTTCTGGTTGAAGCATGTAAATCTCTTCTTCAAGCTCACCATGAAGAAAATCCGTCTTTACATCTAACTGTTCTAGATGTAAGTCTAACACAGCACACATGGCCAAGACTACTCTGATAGTTGTAAGTCTTACCACAAGACAAAATATCTCGTTGAACTCAATTCCTTCTTTCTGAGCATATCCTTTCACCACCAGTCTTGCACGATATCGCTCCACTTGGTCATTACTATCTTGTTTGATCTTGTAGCCCCATTTGTTACCAATGGCTTTCCGTCCAGGTGGTAGTGGAACAAGCTCCCACGTCTTGTTTCTATGTAGAGCTTCAATTTCTTCCTGCATTGCTATCATCCGCAGGGCAACATTGGGGCTTTTTATAGTCTCGTGAAAGGTAGATGGCTCTCCATCCTCCGTTAGAAGATAGTATGCAGTATTGCTCGCCATGACAAAATATGAATACCAAGTTGGTCTTGTTGTTTGACGCAATGAACGTCGAACTTCTGTAACCTCAGCATCATCTGGTTCTTGTTCCTCGTGCTCTGGTGCAGCTTCAGAAGAAGAATCTCCTTGTTCTGACTTATCTTCAATTTGTATTGTAGTAGTCTCCTTTGAAGTGTTGTTGTCGTCTTCACTTTACAGTTTATCTTCTGCAAATATCACATCTCTGTTGATGACAACCTTATGGGCAATGGAATCCCACAGGCGATACCCCTTAACACCATCCCAAGAATACACATTTTCTGGATTTTGGATCCAACTTTGTTCTTTCTTGGGAACCATACATCACATATGTTGGACACCCAAATACGTGTAAGGTAGAATAATCTGCGGGTTTTTCGGTCCACATTTCCATTGGTTCTTCAGCCCAATTGCAGTTGATGGTGATCGGTTTATCACTTAACAATCAGTTCTAGCTGCTTCTGCCCAAAATGATTTGGTTAGTCTTGCAGTTTCCAACATAGCTCTCATTCTTTCAAGAAGAGTTCTGTTCATCCGCTCTGCTACACCATTTTGCTGAGGTGTATGTGCAACAGTAAATTGCCTTTGAATACCCTCTTGCTTGCAAAATGCCAAGAAGCTCCCGTCAGTGTATTCTCCTCCGTTGTCTGTCCTTAAACACTTGATCCTTTTCCCGGATTCAAGTTCTACCATTGCTTTGAATGTTTTGAATATTGGAAACACATCTAACTTGTTCTTGATCGGATACACCCACAGTCTCTTGGAGTAATCATCAATAAATGACACAAAGTATTTGGCTCATCCTAGGGACAAAACCGGTGATTCCCAAACATCTGAATAGATCAAGTCTAAAATGTGTTTGCTTCTGGTAGTAGATCTCTCAAATTTCAATCTATACTGCTTACTGGTAACACAGTGCTCACAGAAAGGTAAGTTTACCGTCTTGAGCCCGGGTAGGAGATTACGTTTAGCGAGAATCTTCAAGCCTCGTTCTGTCATGTGGCCCAATCTGCAATGCCATATTATAGTTGATTCTTCTTGTCCGACTGATGCAACTGATACATCTGCCTCCTGCAACGTATCTCCCAAAAGCATGTATAGATTTACCCCGATCTTTTTTACCTTGATCACCACAAGCACTCATTTGACGAGCTTCATGATCCTATCCTCGATATAGGTCTTGCAGCCAAGGTTATCCAATTGTCCAATGGACAATAGGTTCTTCTTCAGGCCCTTCTCGTGTCGTACCCCTTGAATGGTGCGAATGGTACCATCATACATTTTAATTTTGACAGTACCGATGCCAGCAATCTCCAAGGCATGATCATTACCCATGTACACAGATCCCCCAGAGGTAGGTTCATATGTGTGGAACCATTCTCTACGAGAGATCATATGCCATGTTACTCCCGAATCCATTATCCAAGCATCAGTAAGCTTCTTTCTGCCTTCTGATATAGTTGCTATTTTTTTGTGTAAAACATTTCCATCATCAGGTGCAGTCGCAACACATCCCTGAGAATTTGTCACCTCGGGATTCTTTTTATTGCTCCAACAATCCTTCGTGACGTGCCATTTCTTGCCATAGTTGTAGCATTTGATATTCTTTCTACTTCTGGACTTTGATCTACCATGGTTGTTGCTTTCACTCGAGCCACATTCTGTTGATTTACCTCTCACCATTGGTAGTACATCTACTTCTTGTGAACTTTCAGCTCTGTCTTCTTTACTCTTGCGTCTAGATTTTCTTCCAGAACAGCAGCTGCAATATCATCAAAAGTAACAAACTTTGAAAGAACATTGTTAGTGTAACTAATGATGAGTTAATCATACAAATCAGTTAGATTTTGAAGTAGAATCGCCGCACGTTCAAGCTCCTTTATTATATGTCCCAACGCAGTTAGTTGAGAAAATAATGTATTTAAGGTATTGATGTGATCAGTTACCGATGTTGATTCACTCATTCGAAGAGTATACAATTTTCTCTTCAAGAAAATCTTGTTGTGAAGTGACTCGACCTCGTACAGTTTGGTTAGTGCATCCCAAATTTCTTTTGCTGACTTCTTTTCCTCCACGCTTGACAGTACTGAATCTGTCAATGCCAGATGCAAATTAGCCATAGCATTGTTATCCATTTCTGTCCACTTATTGTCATCTGTTACCTCCTCTGACCTGTCTCCGATTGCTGCCAAGCAATTTTCCTTTCTCAAAATTGCCTTCATCTTCAATTTCTAAAGGAAAAATTTGCTCCCGTTGAACTTCTCAATTTCAAATTTTGCCGCCATAGTGTTAACGACGATCTATTTTTCAACTTGAACCGGCTCCCACTATTTCACTGTGAATAGTACTATTTATGTGAGTAGTACCATATACATGAATAGTGCCAAAACCGTATACAAGAATAGTATTGATACCGTATAGGTGAATAGTACTATACCGTATGCGTAAATAGTAATCGTGAACAGTAACCCCGTATGAATACCAGTGACCCATAACCAATGGCTCTGATACCACTGTTGGGTATCGGTGTAGCGGAATAGTCGGGGACAAGCAGTATCACGTAGCTAAAATATGAATGAGAACAGAAAAAAGTAGAGACACAAGATTTACGTGGAAAACCCTCAAACAAATCGAGGAAAAAATCACGGGCAAATAATGCAGAATTTCACTATGATGTGAAGTATTTTACAATAACATTCTCACTAATATATGGAGAGAACAATATCACTCTCTCAAATAATAGGAGAAACTAATTCTCACTCACAAATATAGAACAACAAAAGTGGAAGAGAAAATACTCAGGAGAAAACTTATAATTTTTTCTCTCTGATTTGCTATGCTTGGTGATGCCAAAAACTAGAAGAATGAATCACATATTTATAGGCTCATTCTTCTGCAAAGCCAACATGCAAAGTCTTCATTGCACAGTGTGAAACCAAATTGCAATTGCATGCGCCTAACAAAGTTTGCTGCACAAACTTTTCTTTCTTTTTCCATTGCTTTTGTCTTCTTTGTCTGCTACTTTTCTCTTTTGTCAACAAAGCAACAAAAGTTGTTGTTGCTTTTTGATTTCAAATGAGCTTTACAGCTCAACACAATGACCATTAAATGGAGAAAACATCAATATTCCAGCAGAGATGAATCCACAGAAGAATTATATCAATAGATTACATATTGGCTTAGATAGAAACAGAGGACCGACTACTTGAGGAAAAACACAGCTCTTCATAAAAATTTCAACTTATCTTATACTACTTTATTCATAATTAGATCCATTACAATGAACCAAGAGGCAAAATCCAGGATTGGAACTAACAAGTTCAAACAAAATGAGGTCCTCCAATCCACAAGACAAGCAGCCTATCCAGCACAGCACGTTACCTTATGAAGAGCTTCGTCAATACTGTTACTAGTTGTCAAGCTGCAGTTGCTTTGGCTATCAGTGGTCCAACAATTTTAAGGAAGACATCCCAAGTATTTGACACAAAGTGTTAAAAAGAGAAACATGTTCTGCGTCTCCCTTCTTTAATGTAGTAAGTACAAAATTTTATGTAAAAAGATGCCCACATGAGGAATCAAATAAACAAAAAAATAATTAGAAAACAATTAGAGAAACAAACAAATTTTTTTTTATATGTATGGATGATGAACTTCACTGATTGGGGGGAGCAATAGCTGGACAGTATCTTCCTTTTCTGATGTAGAAAGACTTGGCCGAGAAAATTCAATAGAACCAGACTTACCTCTTGCAACTGATATTGTAGTGATAATGTACACCAGCGGAAGTACTAGTTTGCCTAAGGTTGGTACAGTGTTTGCGTGTTTAGATAGATTTACAGCCAAGAAACTTGTTAGGCTCTAAAACACAGTTAATTCTTTAGAACTTGCTATTTTTGCATGATTTGATAAATCACAATGATTCCATCTTTTTTCCTAAGACATTTTTTTGCCAACTGCTGAACATTTTCTAGAATTTGAGCATGTTCAATATGATTAGACTCAATCCGTGAGATATTTATATAGGACGCACATGTTGATTGAAAGTTCTCCAATCATATCTAAAAGCGTTAGAAAATAGCTTTTAAGATGCATAGAAAGTTCAATTTCTTTTAAATCATGTTTAAGATTATGCAGATGATATTATTTGTCCCCTTAAGACTGCTTAAATACAGTTTTCTTAATTGTAATCAGAATATTGTAACAAAAAAGCTTCCAAAATCATGCGGAAGACTATTTGATTACTGAACTTAGTTTTTGTTTTATATTTCCCATCAATTTCAACTATATTTAAAAAGGTTGATGCATGAGTGGAATTGATGTACCCGAGACCTATCCATAAACACGTGCAATCTCATTTCTAATTGAGTTCCTCTAACTATGACTGCACTGTTAAGATGAAGAGCTTTTCATTCACCAATTGAATTCTAGCTTCTAATCTGCTCAACAACTTTCCACAGGCTTCTTCATAAACTGTAAAATTACTTGGTACAAGGTATAACAGCTAATCAACTTGAAACTCAAGAAAAATAGAGCAAGTATGTGTTAATAAAAAATGATAATGCACAAATAATCAAGTCAACATTTGAACATAATAAAACAGATTACTAAAACCTACAAATAATTGCACAAAAATGATCATAAGTGCAATTTGAAATCAATATCCCCTCTTTTTAAGGTGAATAAACACAAATTTGACCATGATATTACAACAACATATGAACCTAATTTTTCTAATAGCATCCAATAGGTTTCAACATCAAAGTAATTAATTTATAATTTATAATTTATGTAAAACAATTTAATTTACATAATTCATTAGCAATGATTCCTTCAAATAGCTTATTGTCCTTTTCGATTGTTGTAATACAAAAAGAATTTAACTTTTTCCTGAAATATTTATTGTTTATCAAGGGTATGCTTGAGTGAAGAGATCAAAATCATCAACATAAGCGATGATTATTCTACTTGTTAAGTAGAAACATGTATATATCAAAAGAGAGGTTATCAGCAAACAACTAGGTGGCAAAAGACAACGTTCAAACATGAAGATTGTGAGTTCAGATGTTCGTATCCTCACCTCTTATAAGCCTTAGGTTGTGTGATTTTAGCCTCACTAACTATAAATTCACTTCCAGATTGCTGTCTCTCATGGGACTCTATTGATGACTGGGTGAAGAGGTACTGTAAGGGTTCGGACCTCCAGCCTTTGATTTGCATATTATTTTTTTATGGGATGGTGTATGAGATTTGGAAGGAAAGAAATCGAAGGATCCATGGGAATGTGTATACATCGGAGGAGCACTATTATAGAATACAATTTTTAATGCTGTAAAAAATAGAATTTGTATAGGAAGCTCGTTTATTAGTTCCCCAACTAATACCGTTCCAGTTATTAACTGACATTTTGGTGAACACCTCACTAGATGACTGGTTTATTTTTGTAAATTGATGGAGCTTTGTACACTATTTTGAGTTTGAACTTGATGGATATTTTTTGCTTTTTCAGCCAAAAAAAAAACTATAAATTCAGAATCCGCCCTATAACTATAAATATATAGTAAGTTTCTATGAACAAGTCAAGATCAAGTCACCAGTAATTATATCAAATAAAACTAATGCTTAAAACAAGGTTTTTTCAATGTTAGCAAACATCAATTCATTCTATGTCGTTAATTTAATTGAACTTATTTTTCCACGAAGCAACTGTTAAAAGACAATAGCACTAATTTTAGAAGCAATGGGTGTAAAATTTAAAGTAGGGTTCATCTTCCTAACAAGAAAGTAGAGTATATATGCATGTATTTCTCTGATTGTGTGTGCGCTGTGTGTATGTGTGTGTGTCCACAATAATATAATAAACCCCTCTCTAAAAGCTTAAATTTTTAAATGAGGTGGTCAGTTAACATGATATCAGAGTTTAGGTACCAAAAGGCCCTAGATTCAAAACTCACCGCCACCTATTCTAAAACATTAAAAATTGTCTAAGTGCAAGACTAAAAAAACTAACTCCGTCTGCACTTGCAGGAATGTATTGAAGATAATAATTTAAACTTTTAGACGATATGATCACTTAACAGTGTGTGAGACAGAGACTTACGTTGTTGAAGTAGAATTGTTAATGAAGATGATCACACTCCTCTATTTTCAAAAATGAACAGTTCCAACATCGAATCCCTGACTCAGAGTCCTACAAAGATTCACATTTTAGGCATTCATAAATTAGTTGGTCTAATAATTTAGTTGTTGGATAGCATTAAATATACCTTCAGCCAGGAACGGAAAACATCCAGCTGAATTTATTCCCCAGCACCATCCAACTGAATTTATTCCCCAGCATCATCAAAACCGAAATGCACAGTGTTAAGACTTTTTGCACTTAGCCGTCCGGCACAAAATTTGGTCAACCTTGGGCAAGATGTCATATTCAATTCAGTCAATGAAGGAAGCTCGAAATCAATCTTCTCGGAACAGAGCATTTGGATATTTAGCTCATCAACTGTAAAGCACTTTAATTTCGGGAACTCAATTATGTTTGTGCTTCCTTCTCCATATTTCTTATTCACGATGTCTGAAATTATAGATCCTTCATCCCTTGCAAAGATTGCTTCCATCTGTCGACAATATTCAACCTCTAGAATTTCCAGACGTGGAAGCATTTTGGCCATAGATGGTGAGATTAAATATCTTAAAGTATCACATCCTTTAACGATTAATGATCTCAAATTTTTGAAACCATTAAATCCGTCTGGAACCATCTTCCATATGTGCTTTAACTTGGGTAGATTACGAAGATACAATGATTCTAGCCGACCAAGTGGAGTTTCCATATCTGTCCCAACATTTAGACCTGTGAAATCAAGGACTACTTCTAGTGATTCAGCATCAACAATATCAATGTTTTCAAGACTTTGTAACATTTGAATGGAGCCAGATGTTGCAACATGTACAAGACCATGACAACCGTATAAAAATATTGCTTGTAGCCTGGAGAGGGATCCAAGATGCATTTGGTCATCCATTATCCACCTTATGCCATTCATATCAGAACATGTTAGCGTCTCTAAGTTGACCAACATGACCTATCAGAATCATAAACATCATATATGAGAATTTCTATGGATGCGAATCTTGTATAAAGTTAATATTAGAATATATAAAACACGATTTCGGACAATATTTTGAATTGTCTACGAAACTCATCACTTATTCCAACCCCAAGCATGATAAAGAAAAAGAAAATAAAGTAAGCGACGTTATGAAAAGAATAACACCAATAATAACACTAGAGGTTAAAACATAATAATAATAAATAAAAAAAATCAATAATAATAAAAATTTTGTTGCTTAAAAAGAAATAAATCTAAACTAGCAGGAGTGATAAAGACCAAGAAGATAAGGAAATTGTTGGAATTTGAAGATATTAGGAAAGCATACCGTTTTAAAAAGAGCTCCAAGACCTGCCTCTGGGCCAAAGCTCCTAAAACTTTCTAAGCAATCGAGTTTCAAGAAGTCTAGTTTTGGAAGCTCAATATCTCTTGTATCATTCTCATCTTCTTCATCATTGGAAACAACTCTCTCTAGCATGTGACACCTGTATATGTTTATCCATCGGAGTTGACCAAGGCACTTCAAGGAAGATTTCAAAAATAGACTTCTTAATAAACCACATCTTGTAAGATCAAGAGTTGTAAGGTTGCCAAGGCATGGAGCTTGGATGGCACCCCACAAATGGCTCAATAAAGGCAACCCTTCTAGTTCCACCTCTCTTAATTTAGCAAAGGACCCACGTGGAAGGTGTTTGTGACATAACTCTTCCATGTTCGGTGCAAACTTTATGACCAACTTCTGCAAGTTAATAAATGCACCATCCACATTGCCTTCTCCATCCAACTCATTGACAAGATTCGTCAACCCGTTCATGAACATAAGTGTGAGCTTTTGAGATTTCCACAACAACGCTTGAAGCGAACGCTTTTTAAGCAATTCAACATTGACATTCCTTAGAGTTAAGACTTTGCTGAATTGGAATTCTTCCACATCTTTTTCATCTGTTGGGAGAGTCCACACCCCTACAGGGACACAATTAGTAACTAAGGGTTCGAGACACTTATATATACAAAAATAATATTTATTATATACAATATAGCAATTATAAAAACATAAGCATACAAAAGAGAAAAATAAATGATTATAGTAATAGAAAAAATACTTTTTATAATTACTCTCAGTGTAACTTCAGATTTTGAAATCGGTTAATCAACTCATTGTCATGTAATAACTATAGGCACTACCTGAACACTTCCCTTTTTCCCTTTCATCCTGCATTAACACACCAGGTTCGCATTTAACTTTCAAAATCATTTAAATTCCCTTAGCAACTTAAACCTCAAAATCTCCTATAAAGAACGAGTGATGACTATATGAAATTCAAACACCCATGCTCCATCCCACCGAAGCCTTCTCATAACTTTACATCATATTGAATTTGAACTATATCCAACTCCAATCCTTATATATATGTTCATGAACCACCCTGTATTGGAACATGGCCCAGATTCCATTTACAGAATTCAGGGAGATAAAAGAATAACAATCGTATCAATTAAAATAAATATATAAAATACACATAAATTAAAAGAAAAAAATATGACTTTCAGCTATTAAAAAATAATTTAAATTAATATTAAGCAACTAAAACTACCGCCCCAAAAAAACTATACATTAAATCTAAACTCATAATAAACAATTAATTCTGAAACTAAAACTAAAAACAAAAACAACTTTAACTAAAAACTACAAATAATAACAAACGTAACTAAAAATAAAATTAACATATAACCAAAAATAAAAGTAAAAAACAAGTAAATAAACAATTATAATCCAAATTAAAATTAATAAACAAGCACAACTAAAAATAAAAAAAATAAAAAAGTGAAACTAAAAAACAAATAAAGAAATTTAAGTGTGTGGGGGAGAATGACTCGTATATGGGTTTAATTTTTTGTTGGATCTTGATAGTGAAATTTAAATTGAGAGTTGGTTGATAAAAAAAAAAAAAAAAAAAGAAAAAAAAAAGGAGAGAATTTGAAAGTTTTCTGATTTATAAGTAAATGAAGTGGTGGCAGAGATGAAGAAGATGCACATTTATTTATCATTTGGTGAAAACATTCACGCAACGCGAGATATCCAATCTCTCTGTAGAATTGGAGAAGGGAAAGTAAAATGGGTAGCTGTCTTGTTGTGTGGTTTGCTTTTTTATTTTTTTCAATAATAATAATAAATGTCAATTTACTAAAATACTCACTTCGCTGCACCGTACTGCCAATTCCGTCTATTTTGAATCTCATCAGCTTCTCAGGATGCAACTTTTCTAGTAATTGTTCTAGACAATAATCATCACATGCACTGAATTGGATGGTCTGCAGATTAAGCAATGAACTTATCTCTGTAATGATAACAGAATAAGCTTCTACCCCTCTACTCTTCCATTCTTGAAAAGAATTGCCCAAGTATAGTTCTTCTAGTTTTTTCAACATTAGCAAGACGCCGGATGGAAGTGGAGGACCTTTTTTAAACCTCAAATCCAGGGATTTCAGATTGCTTAGTTCTGCGATTTCATCTGGAAAATATTCAAGATGAGAACCGTAAAAGCTAAGAATTTTCAATTCTTTGAGGCCTCTGATAACTGGTATATGACCATTCAAAATGCAATTATCAATGCGTAAAGCTCGAAGTTTCACCAAGGATTGAAGCGACATTGAAAGTTTACCATTTAACTTGATAAGCTCCAAAATTTCGAGTTCTTTCATTCCATTCAAAAAATCCTCAGGTATATGTATCTCTTCAGGAAAACGCTTTTTACAAATCAACCGCATAAGCTTCAACTTTGGACACTCTAAGCCAGAGAGGATCTCATCTATCTCATCAAAAGTCAGTGAGATGGCAGTACACGACGCATAGCTATCTTCCTGGGGCCACTCATTCAATGCATCATGTCTTACCATATGCTCATCGGAAGAAACAATCGACAAACAAACATCTCGTACAACATCATGTAGTTTTACACACCCCTCTTTAACATCTAACAATAGATAGCAACTTTTCAGCCCATCCGTTAGTGAATATACTCTGTCTCTAACTCCTGCCATTGTTTTGCACTTTCTGAACAGCTGTAACCCCTTGGCATATCTAACTAAATCTTCAAGTAGAATGTTATGATCTTCAGGGAACAACGAACAAAGTAAAAGCAGCGACTCAGAGTTATCTGCCAGATACTTGATGCTTATCTCTATTCTTGAGTTCACAGAGTCATGCATTTCTGGAATGGTAGTCACAGAGGCATCTTCTAATTGTTGAAGTACATCTCTCCATTCATAGTCTTTTTTCTTCTTCAATGCCTTACCAATAACCCCGATTGCAAGAGGCAAACCTCCACATTGCTTCATCACTTTCACTGCAATGTCATTTGCATCATCATTTGCTTCCCCAGAAATTTCTGCAGTGTCCTTGAAAAGATGCCATGACTCTTCTTCTGATAAAACTTTGACTTCAAAAATTTTTGCATTCATGTCATTACAAACGCTTTTATATCTTGAAGTGAACAAAACTTTAACTCCTTGACAATCATCTTTAACAGGGATTCCAATAGCATGTAAATCAAGTTCTTGCCAAATATCATCCAATATTATAAGAGTTCTTTTACCTTTATTTGTTAATCTTTCATAAAGGCGTTTTGCTCTTGAATGATCAGTCTTTTCCGCAATTTTCAATCCCAAATTTTCAGCAAATTTATCCTGAATTTTACCAAGAACTAGATCTTTAGACACTGAAGCCATCGCGACGTCATCAAATAAATTCTGAGCTTTCACTTTGTCAGCAATTTCGTGAACAAGAGTAGTCTTGCCCACACCAGCCATGCCGCATATCCCAATTTTAGGGATTGAATCATCTTTAAGAGCTTCCATGACATCATTTCTAATACTTATCCGTGATTCAAAACCATCAAAATATTGAGGTTTTGTCAATGGCATCTGCCCTGCTGATGGTACATATCCAATCTGTTCAAATTTGCTTGCATTTAGGAGTTTAATAGCTTCACTAGTCATTGTGGAAGCTTGCTTACTCATGTTATATCGAACATGTAGTTCCGAACACGTAAAACAAAGATACGCCATTTGGGCATTGCTTGTACGTTCCAACAATTCATTTGCCTCTTTCTTGATTCTATCAACGTTTTCCATCCAATATAATACATCTGGAAAAATATCTTCAGCATTTCTTTCAGCTTCATGTACTTGTAGTTTTATTGCATCTTCCTTAACTTCGAGGTCCTTGACTTTATCTTCCAGCGTCTTGATATTGTTGTTGTAATTGAACACATATTGGATTTCTAACCAAGTTCGACTAATCAAACTTTGTACAGCTTCTTCAGCAACGCCAATAGCAATTGGCTCTGCCATTTTCTTAACTCTCTATCTCTCCCCTCTTTTTCCTCTTCCTTCCTCCTGCAACTTGAAGCTAATCACCCCACTAATTTTCAGAGACCTATAGGAAACAATTAAAACGAAAGATTACAAATTTCATTTGTAGAATGTTATGACAATACTTAAGATATAAAGAAAAATATTTATTTTTTCCTAAATTCAACAATATTTAAATAATTATAAAAGAAAAAAAGCTATTAATTAAATATTTGGAGTGTCACGTGATCTAAGTAAGATGGCATTTTCCTTAGTTTTTCACTATTTTATTTACGTTTTAGGCTAATTTACAAAAGTTTTTGTGTTATGACCTTGGCCTAATTTGAAAATATGCCATTCAAACCAGTCATTCAATGTAGAATGATAAGGGATATTATGTAAAAGACAATGCTTGTAACATAGTTTTAATCAAAATGTACCAAATGGCTTTTTCTCATTATCTCTTATACACTTGCATGGTTGAATAATTACATTCTATGTCTATTTGATAAAGTCCTTGGATATGTCGATGTAGGGTTGAGCTATAAGAGTTTATGGTAGATGAGAATAGACAACTAAGACATTCCTAAAACCCGTCCTAGGTTGTCGGGTTCATTATGATAGGGCATTAATGAATCCGCCAAGACTAACATGTAGTTAGCCCTACCGAGGTTAATCTTATCAACCAAGTGGCATGAGATGTCAAGACTAATGCATGGGTGCGTATAGAGATACGTACTCTAGACACGGTCCACCGAGAACACTCAATTAGGACTTCTTCAGCCTAAGCCAATGGGTAAGTTCTCACGTGATAGTTATGCAAAGTACTCATCCAAGTCGAGGACACAATAGTAGCTTGTAAGCAATTTATTGTACTTTGGCCATGGACAAAATGGAGGAAGATAAGAGCTTATTGAATAGGGATTAGGTGCAATCATGTACTTGTGAAGTTATTGAGTATTGCTACAAGAATCTACTATTTTGGATGAAAGGAATGATGTCCTACATTATCTCATAGAGGTGTTGACATGAAGTCGTGTGATTGGATCATATGAGGAAAGTCAACGTAGCATTCTGCTAAGGCATAAGGATAACCTATTAGGGTTTGACTAACATTGACCATACTTTAGGGTTAGTTTAGGACATCTACTAGAAGGAATTAACTGCATGCTAACTAGTCGTCAAAGGGTTCTTGAATGAGAAAGCTTGATTTGTGCATTTGAGCCATCCGAGTGTTAAAAAGTGTTACTAGACGTCAATTTCGATTTGTAGCAACTAGAAGATATTCTAATAGAGATGGGTTAATTGGTACTTGTCTCAGTTGCTACTGGATTCGTATTCAAACCAACAGGATCACACACAAGTTTTAAGTCTAGACCTACAAGGGGTGGAATGGGAAAATTATGCTAACATGAGGATTATCAAGTATTTTATCTAGAACAAAGTTTTGGCACATTACTTATGATTAGAATTGGTTTTGAAAACCATTTGAGTATGCAATTGAGAGAGAATGTTTAATAGTTAAACAAAGACTTACGGTCAAAGTCAATTTTAGACATTGACTTGTGTAGTAAGTTAATTAAACAATAATTGATAATCACTTATTTTTTGGGGTCAATGTGTAATTGACTTAGAGCCAACTAGAAAAGGTTTCATGCTAATTCATAAGTACGCTATAAGTTCTAAGGTCAAGGTGTGAATTCTTTAAATAGTCAAGAACTTATAAATAAATCATTATAAGGAAAACCTGGAGACACAAGAAAAACCCTAAGCACTCAACGTCTCCCATTTCCTCTCGTGCGATTGAATTCCTTCTCTTCTCTCTTGGTTTTCGTGCATGCTTTGGAGTGCGCAGAAAGAAAGGCTAGCCTCGTCCTAGACTTTTACATGATGTGTGCATGATTGTAGAGGACTACTACGTTGTGGTCTACAATCAAGAAATTCGAATCCCAAAACTTCACTAGACAATTTTTAGATTCATGTGATTGCTTGTATATGTAATATTTCATTTATGTGCATTGATTGGACGATTCTGTTTAGGTTCTCTAAAATTCTAATTGTTAATAGTTCGTCTCCGCTGTGTTTATGCCATACTATATGGATGGGAACCTTCAATTGCTATCAAAGCCACCCAATCAATGCACGAGAACATGAATTCGTTTGATTGCATGTGGAGAAGGTTTTAATGATTTATCATGTTAAGTCTCGTTGTTTTTGGCTAAATGTTTTATATGATGTTCTATTGTGATTGTAGAATAAATTAGGCCTATACCCACTTCATAACATCATGGTTAGATTGTTCCTTTAAATCAATTACAATTTATTTTTGTACGAGACATCAATCTGGATAGACTACGCAGTGTCTATTCCAGAGGATACATCTCAATAGATTCAAATCTTTATTTTTTTTTAACTTTGTTTTGATTCTAAAATTCAACCACTTAAATATCTACGTCTTTATAAAATTTTCATAAATTTTGGAGACCTGTAGCTAGGTAAATAAAATCTTTAAACTTAATACATGTGCAGGAAGTCTATTTTGGACAGATTTTTGGCAAACGATTTTTGACCTTTGTGGTGGTTGTTCCGCCATCCCTTAGGTGGATGAGAAGGTCCATCAGAGTCATGGTTAATGGTTTGGTTAAATCGTAGTCTTAGTTTCCTAATATGATAGTGAAATTGAATTGGATACAAATTTGAAAAGTTAAAATCAAAATTTGACTTTGAAATTCAATTTCTTGAAAATTTAATTTATAACCAAAATAATTAATTAGGTAAGTCATTAAGGCATGTTTTATTAGAATTGACTAAAAAGTTGACCAACTTTGACTTAGTAGTTAATTTTTTAATTTAGTCAAAATTAATAGAATTTGGAACGCAAGATTAATTATTATAGTGAGATCACAAATTAAATTGCCATGTCTATTCAACTGAATTTTGGTTAAGCCTAATTGGACCCAAAAATCCATGCTCTTAAGTCTAATTAGATTAAACAGTTTTTTCATGGAGAAAAATAGATTAAGCCTAGGAGCTTAAAATAGACCACAGATAAATGGGCTAAGGGCTATATTCGACCTTGTTCAACAAGTTATCCTAGGGATGTAAGAAGGGCTCAATTTATTCCTTAGAATATTTGAAGGGGTAAGAGAATGATAAAGTACAGGTATATCAATGTAATTCATAGAAGATGCAATAAAATCGAAAAGCCTTATTTTTATGAATAGTCAATTATTTATTATATTTCATAAATGTGAGGCATATGACGATTATGGAGCTTAGAATCATGTATGAATGCATGATTTATATCATTCTCATAAATGATGTATATATGAAATTTTGAAAATGGGGTCTATGCGTCTCGCCTTCTCTTTTTAAACTGGTTGTACCTTCTCTCCAACCTATGTACCTCTCCCCGAATTAGGGGTTTATGTTTCTAGAAAGCTATGTAATGTAGTGTGTTAGGATTGGAATAGGAGTAGAGATTGGATAGAGATCAAAATGAATATTGAAGATAGTGGGACGACCTAGAAGAGCAGTGATTTCTATATTTGGAAAGTAGAGCACCTTCTATTTTTAAAAAGTTGTATTGTTTCCAATTCTGTCATTTCCATTCATTTTAGGGATCTTCTCTAGGTTTGACTAGTGGCTTGGTGAAACTTAGAAAAGAAAAAATCTCCGTAACCAATCCAATAGTGTAATATAGATTATAGTTGTGCAAAGTACTCTGACTCGAGAACACTATAGTAGCTTGTAAGCAACTCACTGCATTTGGCCTTGGACAAAAGGGAAAAAGATAAGTTTTGATTGAATAGGGATCACGTCCAGTCAAATACTTACGAACCTAATGAGTGCAAATCCACTACTCTCAATGAAAAGGAGAATGTTCTATATTGTCTCATAGAGATGTTGACACAAAATTCATGGCCATGGTGGTATGATTAGATTATACAGCAAAAGTCAATATTGCATCCATGAAAACATAAGAATGGCCTATTAGGGTTCGATTGATGTTGATCATAGGGTTGGTTTCGTGCATATAGTGAAAGGAATAAATTGCACGTTAACTATTCACCAAAAGATTCTTGGTTGAGAAATCTAGATTGGAGCATTCGAGCCATTCGGTCGTAGAGGAATGTTGCTAGATGTCAAAACCTCAATTAGTAGCAACTAGAAAGTACTCTAGGGTGATAGGTTAATTGGTACTTGTCATAGCCATTACTGGCTTGGCACTTGAACCTATAGGATCACACACAAGAGTAAAGGTCTAAAACTATAAAGGATAGAATGGGGAAGTCATGCTAGCATAAGGATTTTACCCTTGTTCTCTCTTTGTAATGTCCAATATCAGTGGTAGTTAGTGCACACAAGTGGTTTATAAGTGAATTTTATAGGTATAAAGAATAACTTGGGTTAACCAATTTGGACTAGTTATTTGATGTCTAAGTAGTTATTTTTTTATGTCTACAACACTAATCTCACATGTAGACCTAGAGTTTTGGGGTTGGGACATGACAAAATGGTATTAGAACCTAGCTAGGACATGACAGAATGGTAATTAAAGCCTGTAACTAGCTAAATGCAAGAGTTAAGTGATATACGGGGCAAAATGCTATACCAAGAAGGCGGTAGGGTCACCTTTAGAATTCTACATTGCTTGGTTAGTCCTGAGTACGTAGACGTTAAAGGATGTCATGACCTTAAAATTGGGGGGGGAGGGGTGTGTTGTTCTATATGGGTAGGAGATGGTGTATTTGAGTAGTTTATAAGTCAGTGTTGTAATATGACTTAGTTAACTATTTTGGACTGGTCGATTTGTTGATTTGATGCCCAATTAAATATTTCTTATGTTTACAATACCAGTTTCACTTGCAGTCTGTGTCGGGGACATAACACTTTTAGCATGACATGTTGATCAACTTTCATAGACTTTGTACTGATCCTAATCATTAAATCATTTAAGTTTTTGAATTTTGAAAGTACTCTTGATCCTATTCCATGTAGGCACCTTAAAAAGTAATGTGTAAGAATTCCTATATTTCATTTCGAATCTTGTATAATTTCAATAGAATTTTTTGCTTGAACATAATAATATTTGATATCAACTTTTATTTGTTTGTCATCTAATTTAAACAATCATGTCCCTTTATCATTCATCTATGATACTATTCCTCCCAAGTGCCAACCATTTCTATGGTGGAACAAAATATCTCTCATTTCAAAATCTCCAAATATTGTAATGTAACCAAATTGGTATGCATTAAACATATGAAGATGGGTTTTACCAATTTAGACAAATGGATCCAAAAATCATGTCAACAAGGGGTGCTAATGTAATTGCCGTTCATTTAACCCAAGCCATAAAAGCCAATGTTTGGCAATTACAAGCTTTTGTGCTACAAAATTTATTGGATAAAATTACGGATCTTTTTCAAAAAGGAAAATTGTAGAATAAATAAATAGAGGAGTTTGAAATAATAAGTTAATTTTTTAGCAAATTTGCCTTTCTTCGTCTTCTACAAAAACATGCAACTTTTGAACGTTATTCTCTTGTATTTTTCATGTGAAGCCTATTCTATTGGGACTTGACTCCTCTACAATTCTATTGTCTAATATCTATACAATACCTATTCAGATTAATGACACGTGTCACCAAGTATTATCTACAGACTATATTAAACTTAGTAAACAAATCTTCCAACCATGGTTAGAAAGTATTCAATACCAGAATGTAAACTAAAATATTTAGCAAAACAATTGTTTATTTTTGCCATTGTGATGTGAAGAACATAATTTCTATTTTTTTTTAGATAAAATTGATTGACCTTAATTTTTCAGATAATGGATGTTAAGTTTCTTTCCAAAATAAATGTGTTGGACGAGTAAATAAATGAATGAGCTTTAGATAGTTGATGTAAAGCACAATGACAAAATGAATGAGCAATGTATGAGCATAAATACTTTTAAAAGATCTAGAGATATAATACTTCTAAACGATTGTGGCACTTAAGATTAGGTTACATTGAAAAAACAAGAATCACTCATTTGCGAAGAAAGGACTAATAAGCCCATGTGGTCCAGAACTATTCCCAACATGTGAATTTTGCATGCTCAATAAAATGACCAAATCACTCTTTGTATAACAAAGTTAAAAGGCCATAAATCTTCTAGAATTAATACACACTGATGTATATGTGCCTTTTAGTGAAATTGCCCGAGAAGGCTTTAGTTACTTCCTCATCTTTGCTAATGATATATCACAGCATGGGTATCTATATGTTATGAAGCACAAATCTAAATCATTCGAAAAGTTTAAAGAGTTTAGAGCTAAGGTGAAAAATCAAACAAGAATAAGGGTGATCATGGAAGAGAATACATTAGTGCCAAATTCCAAGAGTATCTTAGGGGGCGTTTGGTTCGTTGATTTTTACAACATTTTTAAAAATGTGAAGTCTAGAACATGATATTCATATGTTTCATTCGCGAAAAAAAAAAAATATTCCCGAGCATATCATATTCCTAGGAATACATTATTTCCATGATTTACTCAAATTTTATTCCCATGTGGGGAAATCGGAATATGACATTCCTGGGTTCTGAGAATATTTTAAAGTGCATAAAAATACAAAAATACCCCTAACTAAAATAACCTTTCTCGTATTTTCTCTCAAATGCTCTCTTTTTCTAGATACAATGTCAAGGCCTAGGACATCCCTCCAACATCTTCATCTTCTCAGCCCATGAATCAAATCCACGCTTTAATCTATAAAAAAAAAAAAAAAAACAACTCTTTAATCTCTCTTCTTCACTGGCCTCGTCTCTACCTCTCACATTCACACTCGTCAACATCCAATTCCAAATCCATTTTCGCCACTATCATTCACCATTCCTATAATATATATATGTTTATGTATTATTTATTTAATTGATAACCTTGTTTTGTTGCTTCCTCAAACACTGATTAAGAAATGAAAAGAGTTAAAAATCATGATGTTGTACAATAAATCTTGATGTTTGTTACGCACAAATCTATGTATTATCACGATAAATCTCGATGTTTTTGTTTTTATTTTTTTTAATTACTAATTCTGTATAGTCCATAGTCACGCAACTCTAGAGTTTAGAATCTGAATTGAGATTTGTAAACTAAAATAAACTGAAAATGACAAAGCTAATTATAAATAATTGGCTGCTTGTATCAAGAATTTCAATATTCGACTATTCTATTAAATTTTTTGAAATTTTAATGACTATAAGCTTCTACTTTTTTTTATCGGTTATAAACTTCTTATTGATTCAAACTATTATGTATCGTCGAGTTAATGTGACGTATTGCCCCTTATTTTGTTTGATTTAAGAGTAAAATACCTTTGGGTCCCTCAACTTATGCATAAATCACCTTTTGGTTCCCCAACTAAAAAGAACTTCCCTTTAGGTCCATATGTCAATTACTTTTGAACGATAAAGTGAAAATAAATATGCTTTGCCTATTTTGCCCTTGGACCATAATTTTTTTTATTTTAATTTTGGTTTTTGGTTATGGAAAAATGAGAGTCTTGATTATTTAGCTCCCAATTATAATTTTCTTATTTTTATTTTTATTTATTGATTACGAAAAAATATTTTGATAGCATAATAAGTTGATTGAGCGAATATAAAGGAAAAAATCATGCGTTGAATGTGATATTTTGGCCTTTTTTAGTTATGGACATTTTTGAAAAATTGTTGAAAATTTTCAGGAATGTTAAGTGTAAACCAAACACAATAATATAATTTTCCCAGGAATTTGAGAAAATATTCATTCCTAGGAATATTTTTGATATACCAAATAATTTTTATTACATTACTGCTAATCACATTCCTGGGAATTACATTCCCAATAATATCATTCTCAGAAATGAAAAATCAATCCGTGAACCAAACGCCCCCTTAAAGAAAATCATATAGTCACTCACTTGACTACTCCTGGCACACGAAACTCAATGGATTACTGTGGGACATCGTTCAATCAATGACGATATATACTTATTTACTAGTTGGCCTATGGAGCCATGCCCTTCTACATCTTGAACAGGGTCAATTCTAAATCAATCTCAAGTACTCTATAGGAGATATGGAATAACGGGAAACCTAGTCTTAAACGGTTTAGGGTTGTCATGTCTTTATTAAAGGCTTAAGTTTGATAAGTTGAAAGCTAGATCAGACAAGGTCAGATTCATTGGTTATACCAAAGAATCTTTAGGGTACATCTTTAATTCCTCTACTAACAAAAGAGTCTTTGTCATTAGATATGCCATTTTCTTGGAAGAACAATTCAAACAAAAATGAGCTATATGAAGAGAAGTAGAACTCAATAAAGAGGCCGTTGAATAACCAAAAGAGTAGAGTTAGATCCAAGATTTGATCCAAGATGACCAAATCCAAAAAGATCCGATTGTTTCACAACCTCACTGTAGATCAGTGAAGACTCGTCATCCTCTTGCAATATATAATTATCTTCATAGTTAGGCACACAAGTTGTTTAACTTGGATAATAATGATCATAGTGATGATCCTATGAGCTATGATGAAGCTATCTCTGATGTAGCCTCAAAGAGATGACTTAAGGCCATAAAGTCTGGAATGGATTCTATTTTGTACCTTAAAGGCAAGACTAATGGCAAAAGGTTATTGTCAAAGGTAAGGAATTATCTATGATAAACCCCTCCTCACCAACAGCCATGCTGAAATCCATTAAAATTTCATTGGTCATAGTTGCACAATACGATTATGAGATACGACAAATGGATGTTAAAACGACATTCTTCATTAGCTTCATTGAAGAAGATATTTATATGGAACAACCAAAAGGTTTTGAATCCAGTGACAAAAGTCGCAAAGTGTGCAAGTTACAGAGATCCATCTATGGGTTCAAGCAAGCCTCTAGAAGTTAAAACCTTCAAAGTGATGAGGCAATCAAATCATTTGGCATCATGAAGACAAGTCTTGTGTAAAGTCAACAAAATTGCGATCACATTCATTGTTCGTATTTCCTTATTGTTTAGAAATTTAGAATAAACTCTAGGAGATGGGTGTTCAATGTGTAAAGGAGATTAATATGAGAAAATTGTGCTAAACAATTGATAAAGCTATTGTATATATGTATTATATGGGGTTTTCCTTTGTTAACAATTGGCTATTTTATCATTGAGGTAAGTAAGCGTTATCAACTATTACCATAATCTTCAGTAATTATTAAGGTTCCTTACGTTATACCCTACTGATTTTTGTCGTTTATTTCATTGGTTGTCAGGGATTTATTCTTTTAATTTGTTGTTTTTCATTGTATTGATCTTGGTAATCTTTGTTATTCATGTTATCTGTTGGATTTGCTCACTATTTTCATGTTATATTGTAAGCTATTATTGAAGTCTTGGACCTGTAATGTTTTATTTTTTGTAAGTACGCATATGCAATAGAGTTGCAATGATGATTGATCGACTCGTAGGTGCCAAATACTCCGTAACGATGGTCACTCTCCTCGAGCTTGATAAGGACCATTAAATACTCACGGTTGACCATTGTAGGTCTTGTGGACAAACAATACTTGCTAATTTCTGCCACGGTTGTACTCAATATGTTACCTTGCGAACTTGGACCTCATTCAATAAGTCCTTATGATAGGCTACTCTCAATGGGATCTTTAAAATCCGAATGGGGTCTCTAAAACTCAATAATTGAGATTTTATAGAAACTCATGGAGAAAAAAAAAGCAAAATCAATGGAGATTTATAAGACCCAAATATAATGGGTCCACCAATTTTGCCATCATACACGATTATTAAAGCAAAAATAGAGCACCAATCTCTATTTTCTTCAACAAATTTGTTAAAAAAAAATGAAGATTGGAGCTCTATTGTTGTTTAAAAACCTTGTATGATGACAAAATTGTAATTAAAATTTGTTGAACAAAATAGAGACTGAGACTCTATTTTTGCTTAAAAACCTTGTATGATGGCAAAATTGTTTTTTTTTTTCCCATTGGCTCTATTAGTGATTGTGGAGGCCTTGTATAAAGTACTTTAATTTTTTTTTTTTTTTTGAATTTAAGGGAAATCTAAACCGTATAACATATATTAAAAGATGTAAGTCATGAGAATTAATCTCGTAATCTAACGCATATCTAACGAGGATTATACACTAGACCAAAAGCCTATTAGTAAGTGTTTGACTTTCCCATACAATTACAAGTAACATACCACTAGACCAAAGCCTTAGTGACATAGAGTAGAATATTTCAAGTGTAAGACAATTTAGGTTGTATATATTTTCTATAATAATGGAGATGGTTTTTGGTTTAAGGTTTCGATGCCCTGATATTTGTTTCCGTATAAAAATTTAATATCTTTAGTTTGTGTAATTGTGCCATATTCAAAAATTGTATTCTCAGGACCCCAATATCAAAATCTTGGCTCCGCCCCCGGTCCATTCTTATTAAATATAGAACTTCTAATTGTAATTGGTCTCAAAACGTGTGTTCTTTCGATACGATTAAAGGGTCTGAGAGAGTGGCTATAGACCCAACCAGCGGGTGAGGCCTACACACGACAACTAGATTTGTCCAATTGTGTGGATTTACATACATCTTATTACAATCAAATTCTTACGAAAACTCACATTAGGCCTCAATGCAGTATGCCAAGAAAACTTAAAATAATACCTTGAACGGAAAATGTCTCAAATAATCTCTATTGTTTTCTCAAAATCAGTCAATTTAGTGCCCACTATTTTCTAAAAAAAATAAATTCATCCCTATTATTCAAAATTAACTAATTTAGTCTATTGTTTTTGAAAAAATAATTGATTTAGTTTCCAAATAGGGATCACATGCAACGACTAAATTGCATTTTTTTTTAGAAAAAAGGACTAAATTATTTTTTTGTGGAAAAATAATAAAAACTAAATTGATTAATTTTGATCTATAAGGACGAATTTAAAATTTTTAGGAAATAATATGGATTAAATTGACTAATTTTAAATAATAAGAACAATTTAAAACTTTAGTGAAACAATAGAAATGGGTAATTTTTCTTACATTGAAACTTGGAAGAAGAAAAGCGAAGCACCACAGCTCCACATATAGGCTCCCCATACTTAAAGAGCCTAAGTGGAGTCAAACCCGAAAATGGTATCATGAGATCGGCCCGAACAAAAAAAACCCTAGGATAGAAATCAAAAAGAAAGTCAAGGGACTAAAGGAGTTGCTCGAAAGCTTGACGAACAAGCAAAAAATAGATTTAATTTTTTATTTTTTTATTTTAGTAAAGGGCTATTTCCAAAGCATGAGAAAGATGTCAGATGTTTTAAGCAACTTACTAATAATGATGTTCACGTATGCAACCTCTTACATATGTTGATACATAAAATCAAGATGAAATTGGTAAATCATTTAGTCACCACTCACCAGTCACAATTATTGAATTAGAGCGTGCACGTTGATGTCTTAACATGTTTATTTCATTTCCTAAAAGCAAAATTTTATTTCTTTTTTGGATTGACCTGTTTTTTCGCTAATAAAATACGGTATCTTTTTGACGACAATAATGTTTAATCTAGTTTTAAAATGTAAAGGTTGCTACTTTATGGCTGATACTTGATACAACAATCAAACCTGGAATAATATTTACACCTGCAGATATCAACAATTTTGAAACAATAATCCGCAATATTAAAGATCTAGGAAGCAGCTCAACCTATTGTGAATTTTATTATCATGGCCCGAGTTCAAAATCTCAAATTCGTGGGTAAAACTGGTGTTGGAAACATAAAAAATAACTACTTGGACATAAGATCAACTGACCCAAAATGATTCAACCAAATTATCCTTTATCTCACAACCCTCATTTATAAATCTCTTATATACGCTATCACTCACAGATGTGAAACATTACACAACACTAGTCTAGTCGCACGCCTAAAATTCTAAACTCGGGACATGACATTTATACATAAAACATTTTTTCACCTCATTTTCTAGTCAAGTGCAAGTAAAATATTGAAACATTAAAATAATGGATAGCATGAACGCGTACCTCGTTATTTCTCGTTCACAGATAGATCAAAGATGCATAGAGAAAGATTTCAGCAATTAGTTGAGGATGAACAACAGCAACAGTGAGATAACTACATCAATATCAAATGAAAATGGAGGTTATACTATGCTTTAGCTTTTGATATGGATCCAGAAATGAACAATTAACTTGGCTATTCATGGTACCCTCTTCCGTTTAAGAAACAATAGCTGCTGAATTTACCTTCTGGCTTATGTTTTCTATTTCCAAATTTATGCTTCAGTTTATCATATATAGAGTGAAAGGAACAATAGATAACACAACAACTTGACTTTGATGAAGGACCAAATTTAACACAATATTTTGATGGATAAAAGCAGGCTGAGTTATAGAGACTGTGTTATTACTGGTGGTAAATATCATTCCGCACTCCTGTAAAACACATATATCAGCATTACTCCTATTTAGTAAGATTATCAAAAATCTCCCCATGCTTTTTAAAATACGATACATCGCCCCTCTCCATTTGCTATCCGTCTCTTTTACAGTCAAAGGTGCATGTCACACGCTATTTTCGCAGCTGGGATTGTAATTTGCCATTATATGAGTTAAGTTATTGACCAACGTGCCTTTGTAACTCTTTACCCAAAAAAATTTTGAAAATAAACAAAAAAAACATAAAATCCATCTTCCCCACCTACCACCCCCCTTCCCCCACCCCCATCAGCCCCTGTATAGCACACACACAACATGCATACAAACACACAGAGCACACACAACACACAACACACAAATAGCACGCACACATACAACACACAACACACACACGACAGGGTTGGGGGACGATGGTAGTGTGAGGTGGGGTAGGGGACTGGGTGGCGGGCAGGGGGTACAGGTGGGGTGTGTAGGGGTGGGGTGGGGATGTAAGATGAGGAAGATGATGACATTTTCTTTTAATTTTTTTTTTGTGAAAAAAATGGGAGAGAATAATAAAAAGGAAAAAAAATATAATATAAGAGTAAAAATGTCATTTTAACAAATCTTTTAATGGCATTACCTTAAAAGAAATGGAGGGGGCGGTGTGTTAAGTTTCAAAAAATATAGAGAGGTGTTTGATAATTTTATTAACATAAGAATGGGCTAATATATACGTGTTTTACAAAGAAGCGGAGTGATATTTACCCTATTACTGGGCATATATTGTCCTAAACCAACCTAGAAAATCAATGAAAATCCTGGAATTGAGAAGATTAAAAAATTACAGAGATTTTCAGATCTAAAGAGATTACACAACTTTAGAAGATCTGAAAAAAAAAAAAAAGACAAGTTTGAATCAACAATTGCAAGTCAGCTAATTCCAAATCAAATTCAAATTATCAAGCCAGAAAGTTCTAGATAACAATTTTCAACTTTAAACATGAGATGTATATCACATTTATAATTTGAACCAAATTTCTACAACTAAAGAGAGCAAAAGCTCCATAACTATGAGCTATAGAGCGAAAAGAGAAAAAAGAGCTCCCATTCATATTTAGGAATTATGATGTATCCACATAGAACAATAATATCTTAATGTGATTAGAGTTATTACTCGTAATCCAAATTTCATAGATCTCACAAAATCACAAATGTTGTACTCCATATTCTCAATTAATGAAATATTCACATTTCTTCACATTTCAAAAACTTGCAATGATATCGTAACCTAATTAGGTCATTAACTAGGCATCAATCAACAAGCTTCCGATGAAAGAGAAGTCATCGGAAAGCCCACAACAAAGCTTCAACAAGCTTCTGCACAAGAAATTCACAAACTAAAAAGAATGAAAAAAGGAGTACAAGAAAAATCAAGCACCAAAAACTCAAGTCAGCAAAAACAAAATCTTACCAAAAGCAGTATTGGAAGCAGGAAGAACATAAACAAAAAAAAAAAAAGAGCAGAAAAATTTCGGAGAATATAAAAAATGCTTGAGATGATCAAAGAAAATGGGCATTCAACAAGCTTCTTTCATAAAGAGAATTTTGAAGACCCTAGAATCTTCACCCAAAAGAAAAGCGTTTTAAGGTAAAAAGGAAAAACACATTGACAGGCACCATTCATATATCAACCTTATCTTTTTCAACGTGTCTTTGTTTTGGCACATCAAAGAATTTTAAACAAATTTAGGTGCCTTTATTTAAAATAAAAATAAAAAAAGCAAAAAAGAATGGATAACATGTTTGGCCTATTTATGAAAGTGTTTTAAGTAAAAGTTAAAGTTAAAAAAAAATTAAAAAACTAGAAGCTCCAAATTAAAGCTTTTCAAAATAGAATTTTGTGAAACTATTTTTACATAATTCGAGAAGTCGTTTTCTTTTTCTTTTTCAAATATACCTTTCATATTTTTTAAAGTCTACCATTGCCCTCAAATTTTTTAAAATCTCAATATTGCCCGACATAGGCTAAATAGTTAACAACTTTTGTTCATCAACACTTATAATCAAAACTTTACTGCTAAAATCTCTCTAGCTCAAAACTTAAAATGTCACAGTTAGACCAAACAGAACCATAAATCAGTCTAGACTGGATCCCTCTTATATGAAAGATTAAGATCGGCCTAAACTAACTCCAGAATTTTTTCATTTTGAAATATGTTATACTCTTACTTTATATTTTTAAAATATATATATATATAACTTCATGTTATATTGACCTCAAGTCACTTTTGTATGCATGACAATACTACCAAAATCTCATGGGTCTACTGGGATATAATTCTTGTATAACATGCATTTTGACTAGTATTAATTATGAGTTGATTCATCAAATGCTGTCATCACTATTGAAAAGAAAACAAACCTACCAGCACTGGAACAAGTCATGGCAACGATATGAATCGAACAGTATATATATATATATATATATATATATATAACTTCATGTTATATTGACCTTCAAATCACTTTTGTATGCATGACAATAATTAATACTAGTCAAAATGCATGTTATACAAGAATTACGTGTCTCGATTATGACAATAAACATATCCCTGCAACTTTAAATTTTTTTTCTTCCTTTATATAATAGTAATTTACCAAATCATTTATTCTTTTATTGCGGTCTACGTAGGAGAATTTGGGAGTTTGGAACATCACTTTGGATAGGTTTTTACGATAAACTCTTATAAATTGATATGAGTTTGATTTTAATGACAATGATTTGTGTGATTAGCAACAAAAAAAAAACTATCAGATTTGCATGCATTTTTAAAATCTCAAAAGAAGTGTTTGGTGGTTTTTGGACTACAGAGAAGTCCTGTATAGTTTCAATAAAACACAGGGGGTTGATTGGTTCACTCTTATTTTTTCTAATTCAAGACAAAACTGACTGGTAAAATATTTTAAATTTGTGCTTAATTGTCCAATAGAAAATAATTTGTATGCTTTCCTGTTAATTCTTTTTTGTAAATTACCCGAATCAAGATAGAAGCATCGGCTAATTCTAAGAAAAGTTAATTATAGGAATGTCAACATGTCTGTACCTATCAAAATTCATAAATCAATTCAGTTATATCTTAATTACTTATTTATTTATTTATTTCGACCCAAGAAGAATCCTGACAAAAAAAAGGGACCCAAGAAGAATCTTGATATTTTTAACTAGTAATATGCTAAGGACCATGTGTTTCCAAAGCAACCAGAAACTCTCCAATCATCGTGGGGTGTCAATCTTAAGCAGATTTGCAGTTTTTGTCATATGTGCATTGAAGACAAGGAATACTTGTTCTCTCAATGTACTATCGTCAAATGGATATGGAGTAGAGGATGGCATAACTCTAAAGGTCCTAGAGGTCTTGATTGGGAGAAATGTGAAGAATGGATTGTGCAGATCTCTTTCAAGTCTACGTTCCAATCGTTTTGCATCAAGTTATTTTTTAGGGCTTTTGTTTTCCATGTGTGGAGAGAAAGGAATAATAAAATCTTCAATGTTACATTTCTTAGCGAAAAACATATTTTTGAAAATATTATTTTTGATGTTAGATCAAAGTTATCCTTGAATAGGAATTATAAACACTCTCTTTTGAACCAAGCTATTTGTATAGCTTGGAAGATAGACTCACGATTATTTTTGTAAGCCCTTCGAGGTATCATACTTTGTAACTATTTTTGTTTTTTGTTTTTTTTTTTTTTTTTGTTTAGAATGAAACACGCTTGCTTTTAGCAAAAAAAAAAAAATTGGCCAATCAATTTTATATGGATTTTTCTACTATACAGTTGTGGAAATCAAACCGCACCCGAAAGGATAAGGAAAAGATGCAGTTGCTGACACGTGGTAGTGGGAATGCGGACAAATTTATCAATTAATTGTGTAAAATGATTGAAATGGACATGACTAAAAAATAATAAATTTATAAAATGATTGAAAAAGACATGACTAAAAACTAATAAATTTATAACATGACTGAAATGGACAAGAGTCAAAAAAAAAGTTTGCTAAATGACAAAATTAAGTCCCATGTAGTTTTATTTATTTATTTAATTTTTTATTTTCAAAACCTGGCCCCACGTTTAGTATTAGCCTCTTTCTTTATTTTTTTAGTCATATTCATTTCAGTCATTTTATAAATTTATTATTTTTTAGTCATGTTCATTTCAATCATCTTATACATTAATTATTTTTTAATTATGTCCATTTCAGTCATTTTACACAATTAATTGATAAATTTGTCCGCATTCCCACTACCACGTGTCAGCAACTGCATCTTTTCCTTGTCTTTTCGGCTGCGGTTCAATTTTCGCAACCGTATAGTATGCGGACAAATTTATCAATTAATTGTGTAAATGAATGAAATTGACATGACTAAAAAATAATAAATTTATAAAATGATTGAAATGGACATGACTAAAAAATAATAAATTTGTAAAATGACTGAAATGGACAAGAGTCAAAAAAAAAAGTTTTGCTCAATGACAAAATTAATTCTCACGTAGTTTTATTTATTTATTTAATTTTTTATTTTCAAAACTTGGCCCCACGTTTAGTGTTAGCCTCTTTCTTTAATTTTTTTTTTTTGTTCAAAACGTGTAGTAATCTAACACCCATGCATGCAATCAATGTAGCCAACATTAGTTTGTAAGATCTTTGATCATGTGATTTGTTATATTTTTTTCTCTTTGTTGTGACCAGGATCGAACTTCACGTGTCGTGAGTTTTATCCTTGATATTACGGGTTTTTTTCTTTTATGCAATCAACATAACCAAAATAAAATAAAATAATTTTCATGTCATCCATTAATTTCTAAGCAAACTATTTTACTCACAATTAATAATAAGATAAATCAAATTGTTGTCAAAATCTCAATAAAACAATTTTTAATTCAAAAAGTTTTGGGGTAAAAAAAGCCATTGAATCAACGGTCCATGCTACTCCTATTGAATCAAAGGTGTAGAATGTCTTTGGTGATGAGGCATCAACCGTATAGGAGACGAACTCATTACATATCTCCGTGGGTCCCATAACCACAGAAGGTCTCCGGATAATTTTTATTCTTTTTTGGTCAAAATCTAAAATATCTTTTCTGGTTTTGAATTCTTTTGTTAAATATATCGTTATAAACAACAAACCTTTAGTTTAATTGTATATTACTCACTGTTTAAAATTTCTATCAAAGAGCTGATTCAAATAAGGGCATTTCGACAGTTGAGTTGGGCGGTCAAGACTTGTTGGAACGAATCGCTACGCTTGCCTCTATTTATATGATAATATAGCATTTTACTACTTTAATAGAAATTAATGGTAGTTAGATAGCGAACTAATAATTCAATTGCTATAATAATATCATGCAATAATCTAGATTCATCTTATATGTACACTAACTTTTTTTATATGTGCACCGTCGGCCCCATCCCACTCCCTGACCCCGTTAGACTCACCCGTCCCCCCCCCCCCCCCCCCCCCCCCCCCCCTCCCCCCTCTCCAAATCCCATCAGATGTATGTATATATATGTATGTGTATATGTATTATATATACATATTTGTTTCTTTTTTTTGTTTGGTGTGTATATATATTATATATTATATATTATACATTATCTTTTTTTTTCTGGTGTGGTGTGTGTACATATATATTATTTTTCTTTTTTTTTTTGTTTTTCTGGTGTGGTATATATATTATATTATTTTTCTTTTTTTTTTTTGTTTTTCTGGTGTGGTATATATATTATATTATTTTTCTTTTTTTTTTTGTTTTTCTGGTGTGGTATATATATTATATTATTTTTGGTCAAATATATATATATATATATATATATATATATATAAACAAAAAAAGGAGAAATTATTAAGGGTATTTATGTCTTTTAACAATTTATGTTAAGAAACTTGAGAGAAAAAGGACAAAGGGGGTATGTGTGTTATTTTTTTAAACCATAAGGCTTTCGGTACACTTTTAAAAGTAAAAAAGTGTGTTGTGTACTTTAGACAAATTATAGGGAGTTACAGTACTATTTACCCTTGGATTATTATGAGGGAGATTTACACTTTGTTTGGATTGCCTTTTTCAGAGGAAGGGAAGGGATTCATCCATTTTCCTCTGTTTGGATTGTATTTTGAGTTTTAGTAAATGATTTGGAATACCTCTAATTCCTTTAATTGAAATCCTTTTAATTTGGGGTAAAATAGAGAAAAAGAAAAGTAAAATATATAAAAAGATTAATTTATCTTTAACATTTTCTATGGTTATGTTATAAAAAAGATAGTAAGATAATTTATTTATTTTTAATCTAAAATTATCATTTTATTTCCTTTACTTCTCTAATTCAAACAAAGAATTGTAAATTTCTTTTCTTTCCTTTCCCTTATTATTTTTTTTGCAATTCAAATAAGAGATTTTTTTTTTCTTTCCTTTTCTTTATTCGTCTTCCGTCTTCCGCTACCTTACTTTCCTTTCTTTTCCCCTGTGCAATTCAAACAGGGGGTTAGTGATGGTGAACTGGTCATTTACAATTATCAGAGAATAATTTGGATAATTAACAACATCGTATGCTATAGAGGAGCCATATTCGTTAGTTAAAATATAAAATAGTGCAAGAACATGTTGGCACGTCATTTTTTTTTCTTTTTCAATTCAAAGGTCTAAACAGGTAATTTAGTACCATGGCTCAAAGGTGGAACAACATTGACGTGGGAATAAAAATTAATATGGTAGCTCTCAAAGGTGCCTTTGTATATATATAGAATTAAAAAATGAGATAACTTTTAACGAGTATGACTAACATCATCTGATATATATATATATATATATATCAGACTCCATTTGATAGAATAAATGTTTAGTTTGATTTAGCAAAAATCAACATTAAGCTGAGCAAGTCACGTAGAATGATAATTGTGGTTAAACTTTAAGAATTTTTTAAAAAAATAAATAATCAAATTGATAATTTTAGATGGTGACACGTGTTATTTTTCCTAGCGATCAGACTTGCAAGGATTAAATTAGCAAAAGATTTGAAAGATATAGAAAGCATGGAGACAAGTTGTGGTGGTAGGCTGGTAGCTTTTGTTAAAACTCCTACATCACCTATTACTTCTTTCTTGACCTGCTGGCAGTTATATTTGTTATGACTTGAAGATGAGCTTTTCCATAATTAATTTAGCTTACAACAGCTTTGGTTTTTGTTTTTCTTCAACAATCCATTGCTTTAATATTGGTTCTTTGACGAGATTTTGTGTATATAGAATTAAGAGTGCAAAAATAACACTCAACAAACACAAATGATATTGTTTAATTTCTAGAACTGACCTTATCGAGTAAGTATAAAAAACTTAGTTTGATTATAGAATGAATTAATCGTAATTGTAATGCTCATTCTCTGTAATATGTTACAATTAAGCTTTTTCTTGGCACAACTATCTATCATATTTAGATAAAAAGGAACCAAAGGATCTACTAAAGTGCTATGCTTAATGAGGATCAACTCCTTACCAAAATTCTTTTTAATGTAAAGCAAAAGTTATACATAGCTAAAAAGTTTAAAAATAGCTACCTTAATAGATTTTATTTATAGAGCATTGGAGGTTTACACTAGCTTCTTAGCTTAGATTCCGTTTGGTCTAGTTGTACTTTTGAGTTGCAGAGCTTTTAGTAGTAGAATTGTGGTCATAAGTATTATTGAATAAAAGTCGTTTACTGTTTAGACTATATTAAGTAATGTTAAGCTTTTGAAAATTTTAAGGGAAATGTTGGGTTTTAAAAAATATAGAGGGGTACATTTGATAAAATAAAATAAAATAGCTTTTCACAAAAACCTTTTTTAAAAAGCTCTAATTTGGAGCTTATTATTTTTTAACTTTTTTTCAGATTCATCTTTTACCTAAAAGCATTTTCAAACATAGGCCAAACAGGTTAGTTTCAGATTCAAAACTCAGAGAAAGTTATTTTCAAACATAGGCCAAACAATTGATATATGTATTACTGGCTCACCTAGTAAAGAAATAAAAAACAAATTGTGCCTAAACTGTTATAATTGAATTATTGCACTTGTTTCTATAATTGACTGCATCAACTACATTATAAGAAAAAAAAGTTGGGGCGACTGACCAAAATTCGTAGTCTAACAGTAGTTAAATTGGGACAGGCAACGACTAGACTACAGAATCATGTCCATAACTAAAAGCCCCATAGCCAAATTGATTTTCCGTAGTCCATCTGTAGTCAATTTCGAAAATTAATTTGTATTTATTTTTTATAACTTCCGTAAAAAAATAGTCGTAACGCATCTGTAGTCAACTAAAATTTTGAATTTTTTTATATTAATTATTAACGTTCGTAACAAATCCGTAACCATTTTGATTGTAAATCGACAATCGCCCACGGCTACGGATTAATATCCATAGAATTTCGATAACTACTTATTCGGTAGCCAATTCGTAACCAACAAAAATTTTGATTTTTTTTATTAATTATTAACGTACGTAGCAAAACTGTAACCCTTTTGATCGTAAATCGACCATCACCCACGGCTATGGATTGATATCCATAGAAGTTCAACAACCCCTTATTTCGTAGCCAATCCGTAACCAATTATCGCCAATTATCCATAGCCTTTTATCGACACATTTTCGTAGTCAATCTGTATCCATTTGTCACAACATATCGGTAGCTAATCCGTTACCCAATTTCGTGGCCATTTGTTCATCGAAAAACGATAGCTAATTATCCGTCGCTATCCCGTCACCTAATAATTATTAATTCTTTTGAAAAGAATATGAAATATAAAATATAAAAAATAAAATAAATTTACACAACAAAATGTAAAATTAAATATCCAAAATAATATTTACATAATGCATCTTTTATAAAATTAAAATTAAAAATATAAAAAATTAATATTTACAAAAAAATTAAAATTAAATGTACAAATATTAGTATATACAATAAAAATATATAATATTGAAGAAAATTTTAATATGCTTTTTAAATTCAAATACAAGCTCTTCCACACACCATTGTAGATTCTTACATATACCATAACACTCACATAAGGCATGGAACATATAATGTGTATCTAGAACAAGTAATCTAACATAAATCCTTAATCTTGTATCGAACGAGAAAATAAAATATTACATAAACTAAAGCTTTTAAAACCCAATCTTCAAGTGAATCTAATACAATCCCTGTTACCATCTTCATCATCACCAAGTTCCTAGAAAGAACAAAATCACCAACATTCAAATAAGCAAATTAAAAATCAGCTAAAAGATCCATAAACCAAAGTCATATAAAAAGTACAATAGAATTTGGCTTTATCAGTTGTAACCATTGCAGGGAAAATGCAAGTTGCTTCGGTGTTGCAAGGCAGTAGAGCCTTATGAGTTCCAACTCACTAAGGAAATCTGCCTTATGCTGGTCAATTAAAAGTATGATTTTCTAGAAGTAGGAAACAAAACCTTGACATGTTACCAAACAATTTTTTTTCTGTCCTCGTGTTACTAAACTTTGTCTCTAACTGCTTTGCTAGTACTGTCCCATTAAGACAAAACAATGAGGGAAACAGTCCAAAATGGGAACATAAGACTACTTTATAGCATGGACATGGGAATAGAACTTTAAAATAATATTCATTAAACATATCAATTAAGTAAAAGAATATTGATTCTTTTTCGTCTTGATTTTGTGCTTTCACTTCTTATGTTTATATATGAAGGAATTCTTAGTAAACACTAGAACAATTCTTAGCTCCATGCATTATTACTTTTTCTTCGTTTGGGGAAGGGAATTGAAAGGATGAAGTAAGAGTTACATGAAAAAGATTTTGACACCTAGAAGCCTTGAGGTTGGATAATGCTCCAGAAACTTGAGGTCTGTGATCCCATCCACTGCATAAATTTCCCTATAGAAGTCCTCCATTGCTTTGATTGTGGCTGGTTCTGGGACCTTACTAGCAGCAGGAGTCCAAAGTCGTCCTTCAAAATAATACAAAGATCTTAAGGAAGAAAGACAATTTTATACGGACATCGATTTAATTCAACAAACAAAGATAACGTTCCAAGAGAGTCACACTATATAAGTCCAAAGCATACTTCAACACAATGGCTTGATACATCTAGCCACACTATAAGCCCTAGAGGTCCAATCTAAAACCTCGGGATGCCGTTCATTTATCTTCAGATCATTTCTAAATATTGGGAAACACAAACCTGTAAAACCTGATAACTCCAACTCGTTCAAATCACTTTAAAGGTCACAGTTTCAACTCTTCTCAATCTTTTTAGAATTCTAATTACTTAATGACCTTTTAACACCATCCAATCAAAAGCATAACATTCACAGTTTCAGTTTCCTAAGCAGCCAATGCCTTTCTAAAAGCCATTGATGGCCACTTACATCAATCACATATTACATATTTCTGTTATTTTTACATCAACCTGTTCCTTTTACATTGTTTCATTTATATAAATAGCAATTCAGATTGACCTATTAAAGGATAGATTTTCCTATCAATATCATGATCAGGAAAGCCTACAGTGTGAGATTTATAGGAACTATTAATTAGTTACTACAATGAGTATTCATACATGTACATGTTCATGCTGTTAATCCTAAAACAAATATATTCAGTAGATTTATATGAACTATTAATTAGTTACTATAAAGAGTTTCTAAAGGTATCATGCTCTGTGCAGGGCAGTAAAGTTATTGGATCACATAGAGAAATAATTAGGGAACTTTAGGAGAACAATCTCTTTCATTTGAAGGCTAATAATGGAACTCTTATTATCTAGCCAACAAAAACATAACTTGGAGTAAGACATAATCTAGTGAAACAAGGAACAAACCAATTGAGAGGTGACCTCTATTGCCGATGAACAGGGCTGTTAGAAAGCTGAACAGGGTTGTTCTTCACATTATCAAATCTTGTTTATTAGTTCTCACTGTTTATGCATTAGTAGCCAAAAACAGTTGGAAGCAAAAGCCAAAATTTTCTTGTTTTATTCTTTTGCTAAATTAAACAGTGAGAACTTCTAACAAACTAGCTTATGAAAGTTATTATCAAGCTTCTGAAAGTTGCAAAATTTTCCTGTTCTTCTCATTATCTACCATACACATACACATTACAGATCAAAATACAATAACGGTAATACAGTTAATGAAGCAAAAGCCACAAGTCACATGCATTAGAATCTCACATACTTGAAAGCTACAAGAATTGGAAGCAAATAATCTCAATATTAACAAGTAAATAGATCTATAAAGAGCAAAACTTGATACAAAATATAAAGATCAAGCTATGAGATAATTGCCAACCTTCTTGATTCACACCAAACAGCTTAATATCTTTATACTTTGAGGACTCTTCAATCGAATTCTAATCCTTCCATCTTCAACTTTTCCTAGTTTTTCCTCAACTACATACAACCAAAGAAAAAGAAAAAAACCAAGCCCCTAGACTTCATCAAACAAAATAAAAATCTAATCTTTACAAATAAACCAATAAACCCAGATAATAAAAATCCAGTATTTGACAACACAACAATAAACTCAGAAATGGTTTCCTTCAAATTAACAAAGACCCAGAAAAATTCTTCAACAAATAAGTCAAATATGACCCATAAATTTCATTAGCAGCACCAACTTTTGCATACCTTAAACTCAAAGTGATGGCAAGCGTTTGAAAATAAGTCAGAAATGATAAAATCTGAGAAATAAGGAAATAATACCATCACAAAAACTTTTAGGGGAACAAAACCTGCGTTTTAGATATGCCCATAGTATATCTTGCAGAAAGTAAGACATTGATGAATGACGCTTATTATGTAGACTAGTATAAATGTGGATCTACAATCACTATTAATTTTAGCATCTAGTCTATCATAGTGCAACAAAACCTGTGTTTTAGATGGATTAATAAGATTTCCAAGACAAAAAAAATAATAATGAAAAACTTATAAATCAAATATTATTTTCAACAGGTAAAAGCTTTAAACTCTACCGGAGGGAGGTCTTCCTCCTCATCTTCAAATCCCCCTAGCTCAACTTCTTCAACTACATCATGTCCGAAGAATACATACTGTGATGCATCAAATACAACATAATAAGAAAGGCTCATATTGCCTATATTAATCAATAAGTTGAATAGAATTTCATTTCATATCAATTCACAAAATGTAAATACCAGCATATCTGTTCCAAAGGAAATCAAGTGCAATTAACATTTTAAGAACTACTACGAAGAGTCAAACTTGAGAAAAACTTAACATGCAATTGGTTCCTTTAGCATCTTATACTAAGTGATTGAATAAGAAATTCAACAAAAACAAGTTACAATGTTGAATCGGCACCTAGCTTCCGCTAAAGGCCTACTCAAATCCAAGATGTATACATATATATGTAATATACCATTATACATACCTGCACCAACATGCACATATAACATAATACAACATATATAAGTAAACGGGCACAATTTATAGCCTGTGTTATAAAAGTTGGAATACCTCAGCATATGGGCAGTGCTTGAGTTCTTCAAGCTGCATAGTAACAACAACAAAAGTCAAGGTGTAGGTGCAAAAGACACATTTCTATTACATCATTTCATTCAGGCAAAAAATCAAACACTTGTAGCACATCATAATGAATTCAAGAATCGAAGAATTGATAAGAAATCATCACAATTCTGTTACTCTTACATTCTATTGCTAATATGTCTCAGTAGGTTTTCATTCAAGAATTAACTTGAACACCTATAGGGCAAGGTATAGCTTAAAATTGAATATAGAAAACTCAACAAATTCAACTCCTCCACTTCTCAATTCCACAAACCAATACATAAAAATAAATCCGATGATAAGAGTCGGTCTTTAAGCAGATAGATGATGGCTATGTTTATTTTTGTCTCTTAAATGGACTATAATTATGTACCTGAACGACACTAAAAACCAAGTGAGGCCAATGAGACTGGAATAAGTGTTTGGATTTCGGATGAGGTCATCACACTAGCAGGCGGCAGTGCGGAATATGTCTCAAAAAAGGAAATAATACCATCACAAAAACGACAAAACATAGAATTATATTTGAGAATTCTCAGTATATCTAACTTGTTCTGCATCCATAAACACTTGCCCGCAGTGAGAAACAGAAGATTTCACAAACTTTGCAATCAAGAAAAGTTCGACGTCAACATTTCCTACATCATCATCTAGCTTTCCCTCGAGCAAAAGAATAAAATTGGAATAATGCTCTTCAGCAATATTACAGGCAAAAATTTATAATCTATTAAAAAAATTTAAATTTAAATTTGTAGCATATATCGAAACAGAAATGTTTGAATCAATTAATCTGGGTAATAATAATACATAATAAGCAAACGAAGGACAAACATGAAAGAAACCCTAACCCTAACCCTGAAAAAATCTAATTAAAATGAAAGGAACCCTAAAATTGAATGAATCCCTCACCCTAACTGTAACTATACAAATAATAAATAAGAATAAAAATAAGAGAAGTGAAAAAAAATAAAAATAAAAGCTTACGGGACAAGGTAGCTTGTTCCTGGAGAAGGCGAAATTCGGCGGCTTCACGCTCTTCGAGGATCTGTTTCTTGAGCAATTTCAACTTCTTCTGTTCGGCTTCATGTGTCTATTCTGCTTTCCATACCCACTTAGCCACCACTCTACTCAACAGATTACAAGGATGGAACATATGTTTGGAGGTGGTGGTGGTGTCGCCGGCGGAGAGAGAGAGTGAGAGGTGGTGGTAATGGTGGAGGCAGAAGGAGATGGTGGTAGTGTGTCGAAGAGAGAGAGAAAAAAAAAAGTGTAGGGATTCGACTTTTTTTTTTGCGTAATAGGACTTATATTTTGTAAAACTTACTTATCTAATATCCTTGCCGGAGGAGGGAACCCGGCGGGGACAAAGAGTTAGGCTAACTCTCAGCCCCCGCCGGACGAGGTAGCCGGCCGGCCGGCGCCCTCTTCCGGCGAGGAAAAGGTTTTTTTTTTTTTTTTTTGTCATAGAAAGAGAGTTTAATTTTTTAAGGCTACGATACTTATATTTAATACTTACATACTTATATGTTTTTTTATTTTTTGGTGTCTACACTAAATCCTTTATTAAAACACTTTAAAAGTATTATACATACATATATATAAAATAATAATAAAAAGATAATATTATTATTTATTATTTCTATTATTTATTTGTTCCTCATCCAACAATGTTTCCATCTGTTTGTTTCCGCATTATCATTTATTTTATGTTGAGAACCTTCTTCCATTGAAGCTTTACGTCAATACCAACCGTTAGTTAATTAGTATAACGAACGGTTCTTTAACCTTTTACGCTCCTGTGTATCATTGTTGGTTTAATTAATATTTTTTATATTAAAAATAATAGAAAGATATGCAATAATATTTATGTACTTATATTTAATCGATAGATAATATAATAAACTCTTCTTTAACTACCGATTTAAGTTGGTATATTAATAACTATAATGTGAAGTGATCGAAAGAAAAATATTGGAAACAAAATGATGTTATATGTTGTCATGGAAAATGCTAGTTGGACTAATGGAGACTTTACTTTTTATATTGGAACTAATATGAATGGGTCTCAAACTAGTTTTAGATTTCATGCTGAGATGCAAATTTTAAGTGATTGACTACTTTAACCCACTTAAAGCATTATTTAGTTTTAGACTGTGCAGCAGGTGAATGGAGTTTGGCGAGAAGTGTGTAAGAATTTGATGAAAAATTAGAGTTGACATAGTAGAAATTTGAAATTTGGGGCTATATAGAAAATATCTAATAATTTGGAGGTTGTTTTATAATTATTTAGGATAATTTTATCATTTTATCTATGTTTTACTGTTCTGTTAGTGAGTTTTGGTTAGTTAACTGACAGAAGGACGAATATGAATGGTCCTTTTAGATCCATTATTAGTTCATTGGCCAAAACAGGATTCCATGATTAATTTAATAGTCCCTAGAGTCATTTACCCTAATTAATAAATACCAAAAAGTATTTAAAATATATTATTTTATAAGTTTAGGGAGATTATTAATTTAAAACATTAGTTCAAAGTCAAGAGCAGTTAAATTTACTATTTAAAATAAATTATTAACAAATCAAATATTAATTTAAAAATATTCCATTATATTTGCTCCTAATATCTAAATTATGTGAGAGAGGGAGGGAAATAGATCGAGAGTCAGCTAGAGAGCATGACAAACAAAATTTTGTCAATTGCAATATTTAATTTAAATTGTATTAAGGAAAAGTGAGAAAGAGTCCTAGGAAAGTTAGCTTGTGGATTTGGGTGGACTTTGGCCAATATCCATTAAGGTTAGTCTTCTTGTTATAATGATTTTGTTGGAATGTTGAGTTTTGACATAAGTAAAAAAAGCAGTTTTACTTTATATATAATTTCTTTAGCACATGGTGGAAATCATGCGTTAAATGAAAAGACTCACCAATGTGAGCTTGGACTAAGTCCACCACACATGCGCGGCCGATCGGGTCGGGGCATAGGTGTAGGCTGAATTTTACTTGACTAGCTTTATTTTTTGGAAATTTTCGACTACAATTTAACTCTTTACTGCAATTGAATTCAGAATGGACTTAAATTCTTATCATGCTCACCAACATTCTGCAGAATAATTACAGTAGTAATAGTCATGCACGTTTTGATCCAATCGATAGCCATGATCAAAGACGAAGCCTGGGGGATCGAAGGCACCCAGGCCCCTCTCCCCAAGACATCAATTTTTAGAAAATAGTTATGTAGTTTATTTAGAGGGGAAAAATAAAAAAATACCCTCCTTCGCCCTTCATTGTTTTTCGTCATTCTTCTTTGTTTCATTCTACATCCAACTTTTTAAAAAAAGACAATGCAACATTCACTTTTCATCTTTTTTTTTAATCAGATCATTCACTTTCCAACTCAACCTTTCTTTCCTCATGTTCCACACTTTTCTCTCACATTTCTCCATATTCTATCTCTTTCACTTTTTCTTAATTTTACTAAAAAATTCACTTTTCATTCCAATATTTTTCCTTCACTTTCCTCTCACACTTTTCTAGTATTCTTTCTTTCATTTTTCTCCTTACGTGTCTCACCTACCATCTCCACTCTTCTCTTTCTCTCTCTCTCTCTTTCAAGAAAACAAATGAGGAAAGATGAAAATCTATTTATCTTGGCATTTTATATTTTGGTTATTTCTAAACAAGCCAAATGGGACAACATTTTTTTTGTTTTGTTTGGGGGGGGGGGGGGGGGGGGGGGTGGGGGGGGGGGGGTTGTTGTTTTGGTTCTTGTGGGAAATGGAGACAAAAACAGATCTAAGAAGTAACAAAAATCTAAAGATAAAGTTATGGGATTAGGATAATAGGGGAGAAATAGAAAGATAAAAAGTTTTAGAGAGAAGTAAGTATGTTTTGTGTGTTTTCTTTGCAACTTTGGATTGCTTGTTCGAATGAGAATGGTTGGGTACTTGTTAAAATTTGTAAAATTAAATTTAAACTCATTCAAATTATTTTTTTCCAAACCTGTAACGAAACTCGTTGGGTTTAAAGTTTGCTTATCAAACCTGAACCTATTAACTATTCAAAAACCCGCGAGTATCCGAACCGACCTGTTATTAAATAAAAAAATATTTTTTTAAAAGAAAAGCTCAAAATGTTTTTAAAAGCAATTAAAACAAATACTAAACTAATGACCAATAACAATAAAACTAAAAATAATAAATAAGCTAAATAAACTAATCAAAACATAATACAAGTATTCAACAAAATTGTTATACTGAGAAGTTATCATCTTTCCATTAAATAATATGAAATAACTTGAAAAAAAAAACACAAAGCACTCATCAAAATTGTGAATTATCATTTTAGTTTGTAATATTCAAACTACATAAAATATTATAAATATCTCAATCTACATCTTCGTGGTCACAAGTACTTTGATCCAGTCTAGAATTGTACTAACACCAACAAAAATTATATACATGTAAATGTACGTTGAGTTTCATATAAAACACAAGTGCAATTTTAAATTTTTTTTATTAAAATAGTATTATTTTTAAACAATATACTATATGTGTATGTATATAAATATATAAATAATTTTTTATTAATTTTGGATCAATATTTTCTTAATCAATATAATTTATGTGTATGTATATAAATATTTTTATTAATTTATTTTTTACTAAATTAAAATCGAATTTTCGGGTTTTGGTTTTTTTTTTTTTTAAATTATTATTACTAAACTCTATCAGACTATTCGTTAATAATCACTTTAAACCTTACCCGTTGTCATCCCTAATTGTTTGGGGTAGGATGTGTGCATGATTGGTTGGGCAATGGCAAGGGTAGTAAGGCTGGTTGAAAAATATCCGATTTCTTAGTGTGCTTTTTTTTTTAGTGGTAAAATTTTTGTAATAGATATGTATTTTATGGATAAATTTCATTAAAGTTTTATTTTTCATTTTTTTTTTGCTGGGTAATTTTAGAGTTTCTTCATATATAGGATAAATTGGTAAAGTTCTTTATGTTGATATGATAGTTATACTTCATGAAAAAAAAAAAGACGAGTTCAACTTCATTGACTAAATCATTAAATTTTTTATTTTCATAATCTTATATTATTTTTACTCAATAATATTCTTTACACTTGTTTATATTTAAAATAATGAAAATTAAGGCATTTGTCATACACCTCGCAATCTAATTTTGGTTGTATACACGTCTTCTCTGCTAAACTTCTTCTGGGAGAATTCACCACTACCAAAACAGATTTTGTAGGAGAGAGTGCTGCCACAAAGCGGTAATACTTTAAGGAGATCGAGCCCAACTTGAGACTCGATTTAATTTTTTTTCCAGTTTATTTTATATGTATTATTTCCAGTTTATCTCAATTTATAGTTCATATTACGTTTTTCCTTGTATGTTCTTTATCTTGTATTGTTTGGTTATCATTTTTTTAGTTCTTTTTCAGTTTGCTGTTTAATCCAATATAATCGAGTTATATGCCTTACTTGCTTACAGATTTAACATTAAATTCTTTTAACTTTGGACATTATCCTGGTGGATTAATTAGTACATTTAGTATGAGTGCGACTTATATTATGTAAATTGAAAGGATTTCGCTAATCTAGGGTTTCAAAGAGGGATTAGCATTTTAATTTCCATGTTGGGATTAAATATATGGCACAAGCGTCTAACTATTTCTCATAAACTTTAAATAAATGGACAAATCGAGAGTTTTTATGTAAATTCATGCTCACAAATACCATTTCGTTGGTCCCAAGTTTTTTCTCAAGTTTTGGAACCAATGTGATGCATTCAAAAGAGACATGTTGGTCTTGAATCGTTACTCTTTCCAGAATAGTGTCAACACGTGCAGAGGTCTAAGTTTAGGGAAGAGTCTTCAAAATGTCAGTGTGTTAGACGTTTAGGACTTTTTGAAGACTTTTCACTAAATTTGGTCATTGTTGACGTGGAAAGTGACCAATAAATTCTTTTTTATTAGAGTTTAGGTGAGGAACTCTATCTTCACTAAGGTGTTCTTGTTCGTTACAATATTTTCATGGATTCATTCCTATATAGCTCCTTAAATTGTCCTTTGTCAAGTAATTGCATTTTTATTGTTCTGTATTCTCATTGATTCATTCTTATAGCTCCTACATTTTCCTTTATTAAGAAGCTCCATTTTTCCTTTTTAACTAGCTCTATTTTTGTTGTTCCTTATTGTTATGGATTTACACTCATTGCTTCCCTAGCATATTAAATATAACGTGATCTTTCTGATTGGCTTTAACACCATTAGAAATCTCAATATAATTAACCCTCACCTCATTTCATCAATTTCTTTTAGTTCATTCAAAAGTTTGTGTTATCCATCCTACTCGTCTCATATGCGTTTATATACCTTATGAACCTTTGCAGTACCATTGTGAATGAATATATATATATATTCAAGACTATTTAATACATTGTTATAAAGGTGAACCTAAGTGTTATATAAGCCATGTATAGGTCTATTTCTCAAATGTGAGGGGCAACTGTTACTTGGTGAGAGCCTAGTACTTACTTTGTGACCGGCGCTACAAGGTAAATGTAGTCACAAGTTTGCAAGTTCGATTATGATACACATTCGATTATATATATATATATATTCATTGTGGTTTAGATACTCTGATATGGGAATTGTGTATCCAATATAATTTTATCTTTTGAGGCTGTAGCATATGAGTTTGAATAAGAATGTTTTTCTCAGGCTTGTAACAGTCGCAATATAGGCTTGCCTTGGTGGTGAATTTAGGACGTTACAGAAATGGTAATATATTGTATTTGCATTTGGAGAAAAAGATTAGTTTTAAAGGGAAAAAATCTGCTTAACCACTTAATGTGGTTTTTTCTTTTTGTATGTAGGATGAGAATTCAATTCAACTAGAATCACATTGATTTTTTTTTTTTTTTGGAAGTTACTAATTTTTTAGTGCAGTAATTTATCCTAATATATGTTCCAATTTAGTCAATGGTGATAAAGGTGAGTGACACTTTACCTTATACACGTGGTTTTGAATAGATAACGGAGCAAGGCTTAGAAATGTTTCTTGCGTTTTGTTTTTTAGCCATTTCAATTTTGTTTAATTGCAAAAATTCAGTCGGGTGGCTATTGGACTTAACAGGGCGATTATTGGATCTGCCCGATCGGTTATTGGACCTACTCAGATGGCTATTGGACCTATTCGAGTGGCTATTATACCTACCTGGACGGTTATTAAATTTGCCCGGATGGCTATTAGGCCCTCCCAGGCAACAATTGAACCTGTTCAGATAGCCATCATACATGTTCGGACGACTCAGTGAGGCTTATTCAATTGGCAAAAGTGCAAGGATTGCACGTTCAAACCGTACAGACGTTTTGAAGACAATCTCCTTTCTTGCGAATACTTGAACTTTTAAAGAGTTTCGATCCAAACTGTGCTAAACAAAACAATGAAATGGTTCGGATCATGCATAGCAGTTGGATTTCATGAACTTCTCCTAGGAAATAATGAAGGGAAAATTGCCCAAGTAGTCTCAAATAATTTTTTCAAAGTTTAAATTCATTTCTATTATTCAAGAATAGTAAATTTAGTCCTTATTATTTTCTAAATAATTTTAATTTTATTCATGTTGTTCAAAATTAATCAATTTAATATCTATTATTTTACAAAAAAAATTCAGTTTAGTCATTGCAAAATGTTAGTCAAATCTAAGGAAAAATTTGTTACGGACATTGTTTCAGGGGCAATATTGGGCATTTAATTTCCTATCATTTTCATATAAAATTCAAACTATTTATTGATGTTTTAAAGAAAAAATCATAATAGTCCCCAAGGTTTGCATATAACATCAATTTCCTCCTATTGTTTGCTAAGATTTTCAGTTTAACTAGTCACTCTTACCAAAACATATTGTTAGCACTGCAGTTTTTTGTTTATCCTTAATTCAAAGAAATGCATAATAATAATAATATAAACGGGTAAATTGCACCAGACCCCCCTGTGGTGAGGCTTAAGTGCACGCTACCTCCCTGTGGTCCAAAAACCCCCTCCAGACCCCCCCGCCATCAAAAATCCCTCTATGGAAGTAACAAAAAAAGCAAAAAGCCTTTTATACCCTTGAAGGTTTGGGGGGTGGGGGTCCTGGGTGGAGGTTGGGGTTGGGGGGTGGGATGACGATTTTTGTGTTGTTTGGGGAGGGAGAGAAGATGGGTGTTTTTACTTTATTTTTATTTTTTTGATTTTATTTATTTATTTAATAAAGGGTAATTTGGTCAAATATTATAATTATTTTATTGTAAAAAACTCACTTCCGTTAAATTTAACGGGTTATTTGACGGCAGGGGGGTTATATGCACTTTTATATGACCACAGAGGGGTTTGGAGAGGGTTTTTGGACCACAGGGAGGTAGCGTGCACTTAAGCCTCACCACAGGGGGGTCTGGTGCAATTTACCCTAATATAAACCAAAGTTAACAAAGTCATCAAAGTGCATATAAATATAAGAAGTCATAAACATAAATACCATTGAAGAACAACGTCAATGAAGGTGTAAGAATGCACTATTCAATAGTGGGTTTTGACTTTCTATATATTCAAATGATATGTTGGTAATTTTGTTAATTATTAAGGGGCAATTTAATTTCGCACAGTTTTCTTTAAAGTTTACTATGTTTTTTTTTTTTTTTTTTTTTACCTTAGGGACTAATTTGAATTTTTTTGAAAAATAATAAGAACTAAATTGGCTAATTTTAAACAATACAAACTATTTGTGCAATTTTTCCAAATATGAATCTAGGTAACATGTGTGACAATGTTTGTTTTATTTTTATTTTATTCTATTTTTTGTATGAGTTCACAAATTTGTTGGCCAATGAAGATTGCAAGATTAATCCTACTATTCAATTTTCCATGTTATTGTACTAAGCTTATTTTACAAGATAATTATAACGATGAATATTCAACTACTGATAATATATGTTAATTCATTAAACTTAATCAATCAGTTCAAAATGATTAAATAAATTTTTTTTTAAAAGTAGAATTATAGTCGGGGATCAACCAATAGAGGAAAGAGCTTACATTTTGGCCTAGTAATGTTGTAATGACAAAATGGTACACAGGGATTAGTTTTAAGAATTTTTATGACAATTATAATAACTACAAATTTTGAATAAACTTTTTCTTTTTAATTCAAAGAAAAGTCCAAGTCCAATCTATATTGCACACCTAAATAATTGAGTACGAAATCATATATATGCAAAACGACAATATATACCACGACAACACATTCCCATGGTAAATTCGATTAAACTTTAATAGAACGAAATCATATATATGCAAACAACGTACGAAAACAGCACGCTATCTATTTAATTCAAAGAAAAGTCTAAGGCCAATTTTATATTACACACCTAAAAAATTGATTACGAGAACATATTTATCTAAATTAAGAATTATAAAGATGGCAAAATTTGTGCAAAAACAAAAACAAACAACGTACAAAACCAACACCCTCAATGCTCACTTGAGAAGACTTCGAACCTCTTTACTCTCGATATCCCCGTCCGAACCAAATGCCAAAACAACTTTTACCCATTACTCATTTCTATATGTTCTTCTTGTAAATGCAGATCATTTGAAAATTTTCTATTCACCAAAAGGTACATTCTTGTTCAATCTTTCTCACTTTTAATTTTTTGCTCTTTATATATATATATATATATATATATATATATATATATATATATATATATATATTTAAATTCATTACAAGCTGATCACTTTTTTGTATTTTTTTTGGTTCTAAACCATATTGCCTTTTGAAGTTTCGTTCTTTATGATTAATGCAGTTACCTACATACAACATGCCCACACGCATTTCTTGTTATGTTGGATTATTTATATATATAGTGTCTGTGTTTTTGTGTTATATGATCGTATTGGATGTTTGTTAATTTACTATATCATCTAAAAGCTTAGAGCTGCGTTTATTCTATTGGTGTATTGTCTCCAACATGTCATGCACGTGCAAGCAAGCTTCTTTTCAATAAGCATTGCACATGATAAGTGCGTTAGAGGCAAGACTTGAATTGTTACTTTTATCTAAAAGTATAAACTATTAGATAAATGTTTATTTTGCTGATTTACTATATCCAACAATGTGCGTGTATATATGTACATGTGTGCATGTGAGTAGTGTATGGATATATTGAGATGTTTTTGTTGTGTTAAATTGACCTCGTCTACCAGCTTATAGGTGGGTTTATTTTATTGGTTTGATAAGCAAATTCTTTTTCAATCGAGCATTCCACATGAAAATATTACTTTTAAAGGGTGTTAGTTGTGAGACTTGAACTGTTCTAGTACTATTTTAATTTATTGTCTCCAACACGTGGAAGCAAGACTATTTTGAATTGCGCTTTGTAAATGGGAATATTCTTTCCAGAGGGTATTGGTGGCTAGACTTGAACGTACTCTGATACCATGTTATTGTCTTCTATATGTCTCTTCTTGTCAAGCAAGACTGTATCTAATCAAGCGTTGCACTTGGGGATATTCTTTTTGAAGGTTACTAGTGGTGAGACTTGAACTAGCTCTTATACGTGTTAATAGACCATCTTATCTAGAAATGTAAGCTGTTAGAAAGGGGTTTATTTTATTGCTTTATTATATCCAACAGTATGTGTGTATATATGCATGTGCACGCGAGTACTATATGAATATGTTGAAATGTGTGTAGAGGTGGTGCCACGACCCAGGACTCAGGGGTCAGGGGGTGTACTCATACAGTGAGAGGGGTCCAATATATATTATATTATCAAAAAAGAATTTTTCTTTTTCTAGTTGAGGGTGTACACACTCTCAAGACCATGTGGCTGTGCTACTAGATGTCTCTGTAATTGTGCAGCGTGCATTAGTTTTAAAGTGAAGTTTACATTGTCCAATAAAGCATTTCTTGATACTAAAGCTCCACAGGAATCAGCATATGCTTGAATTTCTATGTTAAGAGTTACATGTTTTGCTTTAGTGGGTTTTTCTTTTTTGCTTAATCTACAACTTTTAATATTTTACTTTTGGTTTTTGTTAAACATTATATATGCGCCCATGTGTATATGTGTTGGGTTGGTCGACTGTTTCCCTTTCTTTCTCATTTTCCTTTTTTTTTTCTTCCTGTTCTAATTTTTTTTTCTTCTAAATATATGTTTTTGATTGCTCACACTCCATTTTGAGCCCGTCGGCTTGAAAAAAAGAAAATTTGAGATTCCGAATGACATAAATTAGCTTTGATGGTTAAAAATTGAATATGTGAATCAGCTTGTCTTTTTTGTTGGCTAATCTAGGAAACATACATGAATACACAAGGGAAAGCATGAGAGGTTGCATTATGCATTCTTGTTCTTTTTGCTTTCTAGTGGTATTTTACATGAAATAGAGAAAAATTTAAGAATCCCTTTCACTTTTGTTTTGTTTAGCTCACTTTTTGGCCTGATCTGTAAACAGATTTGTATATCACTACAAGAATCTTTCAAATACGCAGCGGTTTTATGTTTAAAATGTGACAGTTTATAACTGTCACCTTTGAAAAGGTCACACTTTTCAAAACCGTCACTAAGATGCTACCTATACTCGTGTTGCCTATACTATAGATGACAGTTTAAAAAAACTGCTACCTATATTATAATTCACATAGGCAGTAGTTAAGATAGTTGTCACCTATTTCAGTAACTCTTGAACTGCTACCTATTATGAATGCATTAATAGGAGCCAGTTGGCTGCAACTGCCACCTTTTCTTACTAGAGTGATAAGTGGCAGTTTTCAGCAGCCACCTATTATGAAATATTCAAGGTTACACATCGACATTTGACGCCCACCCAAATGCAAATAATCAATAATATTATGCAATCATTGGTTTTCCCATGGACAATTGATTCCCTTGCTCGCACAGAAACATTAGTCATCCAAGATTCATATGAACTCCAGAAGCTCATTATTCAAAAAGAATTATAAGAATAAAGACAATTGGAGATTTTCCTTTTCTCTTTCATTTGCTTTCTGTGCCGACTCAAAAGTTAGCTAGAAAGGTCAAATGCTTAGATTATGTTTAGTGCCGGGCTGAAATGGTATGCATCTTCTCAATCTTAGAATCAGATGAAACCTGCAGCACGCATGTGAATCATGGAGATAATTAAGAAGGCTGAAACTTGTTGCAACATATACATCTACCACAAGGCTATAGCTATAAATTACTCACTTCAGCAGTGCAGAATGGCAAAAGGGCAAGAATAAAAATCACAAGTCGAGCCATGACTGCTAGCTAGAGCTGGACCCCGATTCCTGAAGCTGCAGCAACATGAAGAGCTGGGCATGCATTTTATAGAGGGTTGGTCTTGTATTTGGCTTTCGGCCTCTCACAAGCATATCGACCTCACATTTGGAGCCTGCTTTTTCATTTGCTAACCTTAACCTTCCAGAGAGTTTGGCAGGTCCCGAATTCGCCAAGGCACTTGTTAGACTTTTCAATAGTTCTAGGGCCGGTTCGAAATCTTCTGGCTGTTGAAATATAAGCATGCCAATTTGTTAAAACTGGAAAAGGGTACAAGGCCACACAGATTTGTATTTGGTAACAAAGTAACAAAGGCACTCAACAATAGAAGCATCAAAGTAATATAGCCTAAACGGAAAGCAACATTGAACAACGAATAACAAAACTCTTAAGAGGGAATCAAACTTATAGCTAAACACATGATGAACTCCAGGAGTCTATATATCTCCAACCCTTTCACTACACAAAACAGTCCAATCAAAGACCTTAAAGAATGTATAAGATAGAATCAAGTTGGTGATACCATCCATTCTAGGATATGTTTCAAACTTAGGGTCCATGTAAAAGAACACCTACAAGAGTGACAATGCAATTATGTCATTCACTGCCAAAGAATGACTGGTTAAAACGATTTCTAGATACAATGGTGGATTACACACCGGTATGTCAATCTATTCTCCAGGAAGAAGTAGCTGTTCCCCAAAGCAAAAGCATTGAATTTTGTTGAAGTAAACTGCAGCCTGAGAAGATGAAAAATTAGATTATATTTTTACCCAACCAAAACATCCAAAGTTGTAATAAAAGGCAATGTGGTACCCAATCATTGCCAACTGAGCTCATTAGTTGGTAAAAATTGTGTCACATCTCATACTTAAATCACTGTATTATTACTAAGACGCACTCTTCCAGTCTCATACTTTCGAATCAGTTCTACAAACGTAGAGAGAGCATGAAAGAAGTGGATCAGAGAATTTAAAAGTCACCTTCATGGAAGTTACATTATATGTAGATACCCCAGTTATAGGATTTGAACTTCTGTTCTCAGCAGTATAAAGGGCAAGTGCACTTTCCCCTCCCTTCACCCTTAACTGCAATCAGAAATCACAAATATTATAGCACATATCTGTGTAAAAGTTATGCATTTATACAAATAAACTCAACAATTGTGTGCATAATCATATATATATATATATATATATATATATACACATGCCTATCACACAAAAGAAAGCACTTCTCTTTTCTCTCTATTATATCACAATATATAGTGAACAAGCCTTTTACCTGATTCATAGACCAAAATCCTCAAAATATTACTTAATCAACAAAGTAAGAGAATTTTTTTGTTCATTACATGAGGGAAATAGAAAATAATGAAAGTCAAGACTAAAACCTAGACCTGGTAGTGACTGTTCTATAAGAGAATTTTTTTGTTCATAACATGAGGGAAATAGAAAATAATGAAAGTCAAGACTAAAACCTAGACCTAGTAGCGACTGTTCTATCTTTGGCATGGTGAGCAATCTTTTCTTCCTCACTCTGCAAGATAGCAAAAAATGGCCTCACTTGGACAGGGACAAAACCCAAGTGCATTGGATAAGTAAAATCAATAGAATCTTCACTTACCTCACGCCGATGAACGGTACCCCCTATCCAGTAGCCTAGCAAAACCTCCTACATAGCGAAAATGCTGCATAACTACACCCCACCATTGCAGATACCAACCCTGTCAAATACAAAAGCATCTTTTGTGATTTCTTCTCCATGGCAGCATGGATTGCATATCCACGCCAATTATTAAGCAAAGAACAAGACCTCTTGAAACCATTATTTCTCAAACGAGAACCCTGATAATGCTTATCAAATTTCAGCTTATTGTATGCACCTGGAAACAAAAGGTGAAGCAAATGCTTATAAGTAAAACAGAGAAATTTATGCATTAATTAGAAGTGTAGATGTACGATGACTAGGCCTAACGGGACATAGATCCATAGCTATCAATTTTAAGCAGCACAACTATACATCTACTACATTATTAAGCCAAAATTCAACTCAATTAAATCGAATCTTTGAGAAAAAAAATTGCAAAATCCATACAGTTGAAATCATTATAATCAAATAATTGAAATTGAACTGAAATTAGTAAATTACTAACACATTAAAGGAAAACAATGCTAAAATGAAAATCGTGCATATAGTGACCCATAAATTTAGATACTTTTGGAGGAAAAAAAAATCACTTTGCAAAATTAAGACTATCCAACTAAGCACTAGCACAAGACCCACATTCTCCTTAATTCTTTTCAATATAAGTAGATAGAACTTTGCCACTAGATTAGTTAGCCATGTTTTTTGGCTTTAAATCATACAAAATCTGTAACTGAAATTCACTATTATCTCATAACTTATACCATTTCTAAATGATTCCTATAATTAGTCAGCATTAATATATATTATGTGATATATCAAATTGGGTCATAAATAATTCATTCCCATAAATTACCACTAATAAAAATACTTTAATATGGTAAAAGTCAACACCTAAAAAATGATTTTAATACATACATAGAGGTATATATAATAGTAATATTTAACTCAATTAAATTCACTTTTCTTACTATAAAATTTGCAGAACCAGTGTAGTTGAAATCACCATAATCAAATATTTGAAATTAAACAAAAAATAGTAAATCACTAACACATTAAATATAGAAATGCTAAAATGTAAATCAATGCAAATGACCTAGAAATTTAGCTTTTTTGAAAGAAAAAAAAATCACTTTGCAAAATTAGGGCTTAACAGGTAACGACAAACCTTATCACTTCATATGCAGTATAATTATGACTGACTGGAGATTAAACAGTTGATCATTGATGTTCGTTGATGATCGTTGAGGATTGTTGGTATTCGTTGATGATCATTGAGGATTGTTGATGTTCGTTGATGATCATTGATGGTCCTTGATGGATTGTTGATGTTCGTTGATGATCGTCGGTGAGTGTTGAAAATAGTGATCGTCAATGAGCGCTGATGATCATCGGTGCACGTTGACAATCGTCGATGAGCATGGACGATCTTCGATGATCGAAAGTGAGGAGAAAGAGAAAAAAAAGAGAAAGGCGAAGAGAGAAAGTGAAGAGTCATTTTTCTTTTTTTCTTTTTGTATCGAAAAAGTGAAGTGTCACGCCTCGAAATTTAAGAAGGTAAATCCGGGACGAGACCGCCGCGCGCCTAAAAAGACAAGTCCTCCTAAGTCCGCAAGGCTCAAATATCTCAATAAAACAAGCTAGGAATCCATTAATAAATAATTAACCTAGAGCTTCTACAGTCCCGAAAAATAAGAATTATAACTTTAATTACAAAAGAATTCTCCAAAAAATAATAATAATCATATATCTCAACAAATTGACTCGAATCTTTAGCTCTGGTCACATGATTTCTAGCCCAATAAACTCCGATCTAACTTTGTTGTATGCAAAGAAAAAATGAAAGGAGTGAGCGAAACAATGCCCAGTAAATAGATTTACCCTGAAGAAAGCGATAGTTCAAAGATCAATAAAATAGCCAAATAATCACGAAATAATATCAGGCACTACGGGACACTATAACAAGCCGTGGCTACTTAATAGCAGCACGATCACAAGTTCAGATTCACAATTCACGATAATCGATAACAGTAGTCGACAACAAGAGACGGCTAATTAACTCCTAGCCGCATAGGATTCGATACACAGCTTGTATAGTTCGTAGGACCTAAATCAAAGGCTCAGATTGATTTATGAGAAGGATCGATACAGATAACTGAACAAGAATCACGAATGAATAACAGAGTAATGAACTGAACAATATTTGTAGAACAACAAATGGGGTAAATCAAAAGGAAAGGTAAACTACTTACCAAAATTAACCAAAAGTTTTAGATGCATAAAGGCACCAAATCCAAATAATAAAAGTTGGAGTTCCTAATTTCTTAAGCTAGCCTTGCACGGCTAATTGCAAGTTTCATTCTTCCGCTTTATATCAAAACTAAAGACTAAACTAAAGCAAAGATGTCTTTGCAACAAACGTTTGGATGACGTTTAATTTATAGCCAAAAATAACGAAACAAGCTTATGAAAGGAATGATTAAACAGATAAAATGACGAAACTGATACGAATACATGAACAAAATATATTTGAAATATATTTGAAAGAAGGCTAGTAGTCAAAATGAAAGAATTTCACTTACCTCGATTTTACGGTAATATTTTCTTTGTTCAGTCATAAACCTACAAATTTCATCAAAACTCTCCTTTCATTAACTCTCAATTTACTTAATCATTTTTTCCTAAAATATTCTAGAATAAATAAACCATCCAAAATTATATAAATTAAAAGCCTAGAATCTTACCTTGTTGAAATGAGTCAAAATATTATGCACTAATTGACTCTTTCTTCTTCTGCTATTGCTACTGCCGAGAGAAAGAGAAAAAGAAAAGAAGTGAAATGAAGTTAGAACGATTTGCACTGCAGATGAGTTTTTCTCACGTTTTGGGATCTGCAATGTTTGGTTTAAATAAAACCATTTTGTCAATTGGGGTGATTAAATTATTATGAGTAGGGAACATATTTGAGCAAATTAGGGAAAAGTGGGGAACAAAGTTGTCAACTTTGTTGGGTATAGGGAAAAAGCTGCTGCAAGTGGGAAAGGTGGTGGCCTAAAGGCCATTATTAGTCATAATAATAAATAAAAAAATTGCTAGTGGCTTGGAATTGGGATCCAACGCCACTATGCATTACATTCTTCTCCCGTTAAAAGGAGTTTCATCCTCGAAACTTATCTTACCTTGATCTTCAAAAAACTTGGGGTATTTGGCACGAGCCTCCTCTTCAGGCATCCACAGAGCTTCTCTAGTTGTTTGGTTGTGCCATCTTACTTTCACGTATGGAATAGTTCTTCGTCGGAGCACTTGGTTCTTTTGGTCCACAATCTTAATAGGCTACTCCTCGTAGGTAAGATTTTCACGAATACATAACTCTTCCATAGGTACAATATGGTCAGGGTCGCATACGTACTGTCGAAGTTGAGAGACATGAAACACATTATGCACACCAGACAAGGATGGAGGTAATACGAATCCTATGTGGCTAGGAGTTAATTAGCCGTCTCTTGTTGTCGACTACTGTTATCGATTATCGTGAATTGTGAATCTGAACTTGTGATCGTGCTGCTATTAAGTAGTCACGGCTTGTTATAGTATCCCGTAGTGCCTGATATTATTTCGTGATTATTTGGCTATTTTATTGATCTTTGAACTATCACTTTCTTCGGAGTAAATCTATTTACTGGGCATTGTTTCGCTCACTCCTTTCATTCTCTCTTTGCAGACAACAAAGTTAGATCGGAGTTTATTGGGCTAGAAATCATGTGACCAGAGCTAAAGATTCGAGTCAATTTGTTGAGATATATGATTATTATTATTATTTTTTGGAGAATTCTTTTGTAATTAAAGTTATAATTCTTATTTTTCGGGACTGTAGAAGCTCTGGATTAATTATTTACTAATGGATTCTTAGCTCGTTTTATTGAGAGATTTGAGCCTTGCGGGCTTAGGAGCACTTGTCTTTTTGGGCGCGCGGCGGTCTTGTCCTGAGTTTACCTTGTTAAATTTCAGGGGGTGACATGAAGAGTCATTGAAGAGAGGGAAAATTTTTAGGGAAAAGAGATAGGCGGTGGAGCAAAATTTGGTGGGGAAATCTGTAAAGTTTTGGCAGAGGAATTTGGGTTAAAGAACCGCTGCCTATTTTTGTATAAGTGTAATGCTTAATACGTGACAGTTAAATTAAAAAACTGTCACCTTTATTGTGATGTATATTTCATATAGATAACAGTCAGAGGAAAAAACTGTGATTTATGTGACTTTTTTTTTGTAGTGTATTAAGCCTTATTTTTTGTGTGTATATGATTGATATTTTTAATGTGGAAAGATAAGGCATGTTATACGCGACATACATATGAAACATTAATCCATTACTTCTCATCAGGCCAAATAATCTGTCAATGATGGATCCTTACATGGTTGGCATCCTAGTTCCCCTAGTGTTTACTCTTATAATTCGAAGAAGGGTAAAAAGTGGGGCGTACCTGTTGATGTTGGCGGGGAATCCAGGTATGCAATTCGAAATCAAAGGTTTACTTCTCCAATTGAAACATCATGGGCTTGGATCACGACTCTTGCTGAGCTTTTTGAGTGTTCATGCAAGCAGCATTATAGCAAGAGTTTGTTGGGAACTCGAAGATTAATTTCTCTAAGAAACAGAAATTTTCGAAGATGGAGGATCCTTTGAAAAGCTCCATCTAGGTGAGTATGAGTGGTTGAGTTATGGCTAAGTGTTCAAAGCAGTGTGCAACTTTGCCTCTGGTTTAGCACAACTTGGGCATAGAAGGGAAGAGCGTGTAGCCATCTTTGCTGATACATGTGACAAATGGTTCATTACACTGCAGGTATTACTTTGTCCTGTGGCATCAGTGCCACCATGTATCGAAGCAGAATCCTTTACCCCCACCCCCAAGAAAGAAAGATGAATAAACCAATGTTGGTTTATGGCACAATTCACAACACTATGCTCACCTATGGAGATATTATGTTCCATCATTTTTTTGGTGTCATTAAGACAATCTTCTCTACAGGCTCTTTGTCACTCATTAAATGAGGTCCCTCACTCTCTCTCTCCCTCTCTCTCTCACTCTCTCCCCCTCTCCCTCTCCCTACATTGCAAATGCTTGTTTGTGTTTCTGATAACTTATATTGATTTTATCTGTGATTGCTGTGACATGTATCACTAATAATGCCAATTACAGTGAACTGTGATAATTGGAGAAGTGCACTAACTGAAATTTTCAGATGATGAGTCCAAAGAAGAACAAAAGAATCTTTGGGTGATAACGTTCGTTGATTGTGATTCTACTTCTAGTCCTAGAATACAAACTTTATCTCTCCTGACTTTGGGACTCCTTGGCAAGTTGATAATATCGTTATTACTTGTAAATTGGAGTATGTTGCAGCTACTTCTATTTCTAAAATAAAAAATAAAAAATTGCATTAAATTGTAGTCATCGTCGTCAAACTACATCATCCAGTTATTTAAGCTCTTTTGGCTTTCCTGTGAAGCAGTTATGCTTTGATGGTCCGAATCTCCTAGTTGCATACTTCACAATGTTTACTTATAATAGATGATGTTCTTGAGATAGAGGTCACAACTGTGATTTGTGGGCGCAAGGAATTAAAGAAACTTGTAGATATAGGTGGGCAACTTGACACACTGAAACGGATTATACGCCTGGACAGTAGTTTCCTTTTCTGATGTAGAAAGACCAGTGGATGTACTTGTAGATATAGGTTGGTACAGTGTTTGCGTGTTTAGATAGATTTATAGCCAAGAAACTTGTTAGGCTCTAAAACGTGTTAATTCTTTAGAACTTGCTATTTTTGCATGATTTGATAAATCACAATGATTCCATCTTTTTACCTAAGACATTTTTCTGCCAACTGCTGGACATTTTCTGGAATTTGAGCAAGTTCAATCTGATTAGACTTGGTCTGTGAGATATTAATATAGGACACACATGTTCATTGAAAGTTCTCCAATCATATCTAAAAGAATTAGAAAATAGATTTTAAGATACATAGAAAGTTCAATTTCTTTTAAATCATGTTTAAGCTTATGCAGATGATATTATTTGTCCCCTTAGGACTGCTTAAATACACTTTTCTTAATTGTAATCAGAATACTGTCACAAAAAAGCTTCCAAAATCATGCGTAAGACTATTTGATTACTGAACTTAGTATTTGTTTTATATTTCCCAGCAATTTCAACCATATTTAAAAAGGTTGTTTCTTGAATGGAAGCACTTTTTGTAACGAAAAACCTCATGGCTCAGCAAAGGCTTGTTCTGGACCACGCCGCGTTATTGATATTGTTTGATGAAATTCTACTCTAGCATATATTATCCTGCACTGCCAACCACTACCATACAAGGTTGTCTGCTATAAAGCTTACTATTCTATATGGCTTGTAAACAACTACACATTAGAATCCACTTTATCTATAAAGGATTACTTAATCTTTGCAACACTGCATGTGAAGTGTGCAAGATGACTTCAGGAATCATACTAGATCAAAAAATCCTTGAAATCAACCAAGGTTTCTGTGCCCGAGTCAACTTTGCATCAGAAGCAAAAAGTTCTTAGGCACTATATTAATTCGTTGGAATAGGCATATAATGCCTCAGTAGTATTTGGCATCACCTAGTTCTTTGCAAAGAGAGAATGTTGTACATCATATAGCTACAGTGACTTCACAATGGGAAGATATTTTTACATCAGAAGGAAAAAGTTCTTAGACCTCTCTATATGATTTTGATAGCAGCAACTCCTATTATTTCGTGTTCTTTTCTCTTTTTCATCTCTCTTTTCTTTTTATTTTTTCTGGTGATGATAGTTAAAATTTTGGTTGGAGGCTTTAGAAGCAGAGGGCCTTAGATATAGTGTATCATAAACAAGATCAGTAAGAGTAGGTCAAGGAATAAAGTAGAAATAAGATTGAACTTGGAAAGAATACCCGAAAAGGAAAACTTTAAGTACCATGGTTCTATAGTCCAACAAGATGAAGAAATTAATGCTGATGTTGGTCATTGAGTAAAGGCAAAGTGTGTTAGGAGTTGAACATTATTATAAGATTGGTATAAGACTGGTTTTCTTGTATAGATCAGGGAGTTGGGCAGTGAAGTACTCTTTCTGTGGCTGAGATGAAAATATTGAAATGAATGTATTTTAATATTAGGAAAAACAAAATTAAAAATGAGATAATACTAACAATAAATAGGATTTGCCTCGATTGAAGATAAGATGAGGGAGAACCATTTAAAATGGTCTGGACATGTTAACCATTTGAAAGATTGCGTGCATTAGTCTTGAAGTACGTGCCTTAGTCTTGAAGTTCGTGTCTTATCTCGTAGTTCATGCCTACCTCGTGATTCGTGCCGCGTATTGATTTCTATGCGTGCCTCGTAGTGCGTGCCCTAAACTTAGGAAAGCGTGCCCACACGCTAATCAAGAAAGCATCTTACACGAAGCACTAGATCATTAATTAATCCTACAAACTCCACTAACTAATATTAAAATGCTAATTCAACTCACTAGTAGACGAAATTTCACAAAAAGCTAGACATTCTTATTCTTTATTCTTTATTCTTTTGCACATCCCAAACACACAATATTATATTGCTCAACCAAGACAAAAAATTCAGATTTGTACCCTAGCTTAGCCGACCACATGGAGCCTTTGACAATGCTTTGCAATTTCAAAATTTGTACCTAAACATTCTATGACAAGTTATGACACAAAGCATTAAAAAAAATGACTCAAAACTCTACCCAAAGCTCCACCATTCTCGACACACTCCAATTGCCCATGCTAGACAATTCAAATTATGCTCTTGAAGACACAAAATCAGATTTTTCAAAGCCCTAGGCTGACACATGCATCAAAGCTTCCATTTCTTTCTCACATTTTTCTCTTTCTCTCATTTTCTCTCACTCTCTCATTTCTTCTCTCTCTCTCTCTCGGCCCTAGCTGCAATTCTACACTCCATAGCTTAGGTTCATCATCCTAAGATTCATCAAGACCTCCAAGCTACCAAGGAACTCGACCAAGCAAGCTAGAATGCAAAAGTCGCACATGCAAGGTCATAGCACATTCATTTCGGCTTAGGTAAGTTTGTTAGCTTCCATTTCATTTTCTTTTTGTTCTAGCCACTTGCACATACTAAGAACATGGTTACTAAGCTAGGAAATTAGAGAATATCAAGTGGTCTCTCGGCTAAGCAAGGAAAAGGGTCGACATTGTGCTTCATCAAAAGTTTGTGCATCTTCTTTGTTGTCTTGCTAAGGTGAGGGCTAAAACTTCTTTGAAAAGCTTTTAAAAACCACATGCATGCCTTTAAATGTCTATTTTTATCTCTGTACTTATGATATATGTGTGTACATGAGCTTTTGTAAACATGCATGGCAAGATATTTGGCTAGAATGTGAAGATAGGTGAAATCGCGTATTTGACAGCTTTCTGTTCTGTTGGAACGAAGTGATTTTGACCAGGTAAATGATATTTAAAATGCATACAAATTGGTAGGTAACTAGTTTTTCCAGTTATGAGCATTTTTCATAGAAATAGGCCCAAGCTAATTTTGACTCTAAGGTCCCCAAAATGGCAAAACATCGAAATGTATCCAAATCTGAAAAATCTGCAAAAAATGAAGCAGATTTTGGCAGATTCACTGTCCTTGTAGAACGAACCAGTTTTGACTTAGTAAATGATATCCAAAATGCATGAAATTTGGTATTATGCTAGATTTTTCAGTCCTAGAGATTTTTGTCAGAAATAGACTAAGGCTAAATCTGACCCTAAAGCCCTCAAAAATGACAAGTATTAAAATGTGTGCAAATCTGGACAGTTTTGCGTAGTCTCACGGTTTTGGCTATAACTCTTGAATCCGAACTCCAAATGATGCGAGGTTTGTTTCGGGATTTAGTTAACTTAATAAGATTTAATTTGAAAGTTTGTTCACTGGAATTGGAGATTGTTTGCTTGTCTAAATGATTGTGGGAAAATAGACCATTGCAGTGAGGTTTGTATCTAGTGATATGCTTTGAAAATTATTGTAACTTCTCTTGTGGTATTAAATGCTTGGGATTGTGGCACTTGGATGTTGTGTGGACTATTTTGGATGTTTGATAATGTTTTAATTGATCAATTCATGGCTTGGGTTTAATTATTTGTCAACTTGTGGCTTAATCGCACGTGTAAGCATGAAACGAAACCCTATCGGCTATGAAAACTCGCTAAGCGATGATCCTATGGTTATTGTATTTAATTGTATGATTAATAGGCTTCCCGTATATGTCTTTATAGCCCTAAATGTGATTCCCGATGATTACATGTTGATAAGTAGACTTTGCTTGCACCCAGTCTAAAGTAAATGTCGTTGCATGCTTGTATAATCTATTATTTGATTACGTGAACTTCGAAATGAGTTATATGACTTGATTTACATGCGTTACATGGCTGCCCGTTTAATATTCATATAACTCCATGTGCTTTACAAGTGAAATTACCTGTCATATCATGCCTCGCGTGTTTACTTGTCAATGTGCAATCTTATGATTACTCGGAGGCAACCTACTTTGTTGTCCTCCTAATGTGATATATTAAATGTCATAAATGTGCATTGCATACAAGGTTGCAACCTTTCATTCTGGCGTGGTAGCGTTTCATGCACACCGGGCGGTATTGGGTTTACCGGTGCAACCGTGACTACCATTGTCCAATTCCCTCTCTCGCTTGGGGGCTAGACTTCCTCGGAGAGTTAGGTCGTAGGATTTCGGGGTACATCCGGAGTACACCCATTTGGCGTGATAAGTGGAAGATTTGAAGTCGGCCGCAACAACTGATTTCGGAAATGAACTGAGACAAAAACCTCACCTTATCCTTTTCACTATGTGTATAAGTACTCTCGCTTGGTTCCTAGAGAACCTCAGGGAGGAAAGACGGGTAATTGTGTTCTTTTACTTTTATATTACATTATATACTTACTTGTGATATATGTCATGCTTGCAAAAAGAGTTTTCATAAGTTGAACCGGAAAAAGAGTTTCAAAACGTATTTCTCGTTCCCCCTCGCTGAGTTCATAAGGACTCACCCTCTTTTATCATCTCAGGTGAAGAAGACCAAGAATAGGTACCCGAGGATAACGTGCTTATCGATGACTCCTTGGAGTGATTGCTTGCCCTACATACTTTACTTGTCTATGGCCATTTTGTGAACGATATGTTGCTTTGAAGACTACTTCTTATGTTACTTGTTGTCGTTATTGTAAATGACCCCCATTGTAATTTGGGGTATAATTTTGATTTGTAGCGATGTTAACTAGACAGACGCCCTATTTGCTCGTTTTGCTACTTTGATTGGTAACTATTGCAGGCTTATGAAGTACTAGATAAGAGTTAAGTAAAATAAATCTATCTAATCTTAAGTAGGTACTCATTGGTAAGCTAAGATCAACAAGTACTTTTGTAACAGGGATTGACAAACAAACGAGACATAGTTACCATGCTAGGTTGTTAATCGAACGAGACTTCGAAATAACTAGTAGGCATTTCAATTGGTGATAAATAGTAATCTTATTTGAAATTGAATTTGAGATTGAAAGTTTTGAGGCGTTTAGGAAATTAGTCAAACTAAGGAGCCAATTACAGCCATTATGTTGCCAGTTTTCTGGAGAATTTTGGAGTTCTAGGCTAACGTTAAACGTTAAACCTTAATGAACAATTAAACACGTGAAATGATATGAATGTCTAGATCACACCCTAGTCTAACCTCTATAGGTCGGGTTGGGGCGTGACACCCTATATTAGAGTAGTATCAGAGCTTAGTTTACTAACTAGGCATTAGTCGGGTTCAACTCTTGGACCATGGGTAGAAGCCCTAAAGTAATTATGATGTCTTGTTTATAGTGTTAATATGTGCTAATGTGCTTTAATTGTTTTAAGTATCGAATATTATGTGAATTTGTGGACCATATGTATTCTGTATCATGCACACCGACACGTCCTCAATGATGCATGCATGCATTTATACTCATTTCTTGATACATTTGCATGTTATATAACCATGAATGGCTATTTATACACATAGATAGTTAGGACTGGAACTTTCAGGGAAGTGAATTTATGCAGGAAGAACGAAAATGACTCGGTTAGATATTTCTCGCATCTTCACAGGTACTCGATGGATCATATATATTATTGGATATGCATATATATAACATGCGTAGCACATGTATAATTGTTGAGGTAAAATTATCCCTTTATCTTTGGAATACACATGCCTATGATTAAGTTATCAATTTTATAGCCATAAAGTTCTTGATTCTGTTAAATCGTTCTTCTCATTGTGGTTCAAGTATAAAGGTTAAAGACATACTACTTTTCTTAGATATAAGGGTATACTATTAAATATGTAGAGTAATATATATTCTCATGTGCTGATAGTGGAAGTTGACTTGGAGGTTTCTTTGAATCCATTTCTCACATCTTAAAATTGGCTTGATAGGCTATTTAAGAAGTTAGCAATATACTCGTACGATTGAATCCTTACTTGATTGGAATTAAGCATTGATGAATTTGATATGGTGTATACTAGCGAGTTTCAAGTTCATTAAGTGTTGAGATCATGACCTAGAAATTAAGAGGTGAATTCGTGGAAGTTGACAATAGTTTACTTTTAGGGGTTAGATTATTAAGACATGGATAGTGTATTTGAGTGACTTAACAATGGATAACCTCAAGACATGTAGGCAACTCTGGAGACCAAATTTAACAAGATTGATGATTCTTTAGTATAACAAGATATAAGGATGCTGGAATCGAGGAATTCATGTAGCTAGAACTCGTGTTCAGAAGACTACACCTAAATGTTAGGTCGAATAGAAGTGTAAGGTATTGAATTGTGCATTAGATGACTAACATTGCTAAAGGTGCTAAATTGGATATTGGTGATATTAAGAAATATGATAGTAGTTTGGTGCCCCTCGGATTTAGCTGTAATTATGCAAAGTAATTCATTCTACACCCTCGTTATTTGGATACCTTAGAGGATATTAGGAAGCATATATCCCTAAGTAATATCGATGGACCTATTATATAAACCATGGAAATGATATTAAACATCTGGTTGCAAAGTGAAATCGTTAGGGTATGATTTGAAATCCTAAATAGCTAATAGTGAGTATGCATGATGATTCATGGTAAACCCTAAGACCTCAGGTCGATGCCTCTTGATGCTCTTAGCAAGTTGAACATGTAAATGAGAACAGTAAAATTTCATATAATTAAGATAGAGATGAATTAGAGTCATAATGTCCCGAGAGACTGCTATTAGACACCCATATTTATGTGCACCGTTTCACTTCTAGAAACTAGCGGTTGATAGACTTCGAATTGTGGTCGTTGAATAGATGGTGAATCTTGTAGTGATAGTTAAATAAGTGGTTGATTACTTTTGAAGTTCTATTAGGTTATATTGAAGGATGCCTCGTGGTCATAATTCTTATGTTGATACAATCTTGAAGTTATCTCGTGTAAGTATCTTATGAGCTCCCATTTATAGTCCTAAGATTGTTGTTAAACGGTTTGTAACCTAGTGGAGCATTGATATCACTTACATGGCGATGAACCCAGCTTAGTAACATTAATGTTGAAGATATATTGGCGGGCATTAAGTGTTCGAAGGAATGACTAGGTCGTTAAGTGAGTAGGACCATTGTCTTCTTAAGTATGACGTAACCTTGGATTGAGGTGAGTGGAATTTATTTGAGGTTGAAACTCTTCACCTTAGGAGTCTTGGTTAAGATTGAAAGAAATTCTGAAGCTTTGAGACATGAAAATAGAGATTTGAATAAGAAAATAGATTGTGGATCATAAGCTGATGAAATTTACTTGTAAGAGTTGAACTAGTGCAACATGATTAGTATACCATGCAATTTCAATGACAATTTGTTGGTGGTACCTAATAAACCTTAGAGTTTGAGTTTAATAAATCTCAACGGTCTTTCTTCTTGATTACAAGCGTAAAGGTTAATGAAGCTGGGAAAGAATGTTAGTGAATAGGAGCCTGTAACCGGGAGACTAGTCACTAGAAGATTTGCTAATCTAATGTACCTATGAGATAAGAAGGACTATGATACTATCGATAGATGACAACTTGAGATGGATTAATTATTTGGTGAGTTATTCCCGAAAATAGGGTCGGATTATAGAAATGATCCATAACATGTGTATGTCTTACGTGTTAACAATTTTGAAGCTAGTAGATAGGATATGTAAATCAAATATGGACTTATCATTTTGAAATTAGTGTATGACACCATAGGATCATGGTATTATCATAATATTCCTTTTGAGGTATGAATGCAAGATTGACACAACATAAGTCATGATTTTGGAGTTATAGTTATATAGTTAGAATACCGATGCAGCTTTTGGAGATTCTAACCTTAGTTAATGAACTTGACCTTAAGATCAAATGGAGAATAGAGTCGTTCAAAGGAAAGAACTATAAATGTAGAGGTCACACCGAACTAAATGATTGGAGAAACAAAACAAGTGAAATGGTCGTGCTAAAAGATCACCAAACACGGGACGAACCGGAGTATGAAGAATAACAAGGGTCAGAATCCGTCTAAATGACCTCAATAGGCAAGAATGAATTTCGGGACGAAATTCTTTTAAGGAGGGAAGGATGTGAGGCCCGATCCCGAATAACGTGTGTTACCTCGATTTGCATGCTATAGACCAAGAATTATATGGCTGACCTTGGATTACGTGCCTTGTCTTGGTTTTCGTGCATGTTCCGTCATTCGTGCCTTGACCTAGAATGGTGTGCCCTAATCCCCGACTGATGTGCGATACCTAGATATACGTACCCTGACCTCGATGTACGTGCGTTACCTCATTTCGTATGCCATAATCTTAAACTGCATACCTTAACCTAGATATAGAGTCGTGTATTGTATTGAATTACATGCCTTGCATTGGTTTACGTGCATTCACCTAAGATTGCGTGCATTAGTCTTGAAGTACGTGCCTTAGTCTTGAAGTTCGCGTCTTACCTCGTAGTTCATGTCTACCTCGTGATTCGTGTCACGTATTGATTTCTATGCGTGCCTCGTAGTGCGTGTCCTAATCCTAGGAAAGCGTGCCCACACGCTAATCAAGAAAGCATCTTACACGAAGCACTAGATCATTAATTAATCCTACAAACTCCACTAACTAATATTAAAATGCTAATTCAACTCACTAGAAGACGAAATCTCACAAAAAGCTAGACATTCTTATTCTTTATTCTTTATTCTTTTGCACATCCCAAACACACAATATTATATTGCTCAACCAAGACAAAAAAATTCAGATTTGTACCCTAGCTTGGCCGACCACATGGAGCCTTTGACAATGCTTTGCAATTTCAAAATTTGTACCTAAACATTCTATGACAAGTTATGACACAAAGCATTACAAAAAATGACTCAAAACTCTACCCAAAGCTCCACCATTCTCGACACACTCCAATTGCCCATGCTAGACAATTCAAATTATGCTCTTGAAGACACAAAATCAGATTTTTCAAGGCCCTAGGCCGACACATGCATCAAAGCTTCCATTTCTTTCTCACATTTTTCTCTCTCTCATTTTCTCTCACTTTCTCATTTCTTCTCTCTCTCTCTCGGCCCTAGCTACAATTCTACACTCCATAGCTTAGGTTCATCATCCTAAGATTCATCAAGACCTCCAAGCTACCAAGGAACTCGACCAAGCAAGCTAGAATGCAAAAGTCGCACATGCAAGGTCATAGCACATTCATTTCGGCTTAGGTAAGTTTGTTAGCTTCCATTTCATTTTCTTTTTGTTCTAGCCACTTGCACATACTAAGAACACGGTTACTAAGCTAGGAAATTAGAGAATATCAAGTGGTCTCTCGGCTAAGCAAGGAAAAGGGTCGACATTGTGCTTCATCAAGAGTTTGTGCATCTTCTTTGTTGTCTTGCTAAGGTGAGGGCTAAAACTTCTTTGAAAAGCTTTTAAAAACCACATGCATGCCTTTAAATGTCTATTTTTACCTCTGTACTTATGATATATGTGTGTACATGAGCTTTTGTAAACATGCATGGCAAGATATTTGGCTAGAATGTGAAGATAGGTGAAATCGCGTATTTGACAGCTTTCTGTTCTGTTGGAACGAAGTGATTTTGACTAGTTAAATGATGTTTAGAATGCGTAAATATTGGTAGGTAACTAGTTTTTCCAGTTATGAGCATTTTTCACAGAAATAGGCCAAAGCTAATTTTGACTCTAAGGTCCCCAAAATGGCAAAACATCGAAATGTGTCCAAATCTGGGAAAATGAAGCAGATTTTGGCAGATTCACTGTCCTTGTAGAACGAACCAGTTTTGACTTAGTAAATGATATCAAAAATGCATGAAATTTGGTATGATGCTAGATGTTTCAGTTCTGGAAATTTTTGTCAGAAATAGACTAAGGCTAAATCTGACCCTAAAGCCCTAAAAAATGACAAGTATTAAAATGTATACAAATCTGGACAGTTTTGCGTAGTCTCACGGTTTTGGCTATAACTCTTGAATCCGAACTCCAAATGATGCGAGGTTTGTTTCTGGATTTAGTTAACTTAATAAGATTTAATTTGAAATTTTGTTCACTAGAATTGGAGATTGTTTGCTTGTCTAAATGATTGTGGGAAAACAGACCATTGCAGTGAGGTTTGTATCTAGTGATATGCTTTGAAAACTATTGTAACTTCTCTTGTGGTATTAAATGCTTGGGATTGTGGCACTTGGATGTTGTGTGAACATTTTTGGATGTTTAAGAATGTTTTAATTGATCAATTCATGGCTTGGGTTTAATTATTTGTCAACTTGTGGCTTAATCACACGTGTAAGCATGAAACGAAACCCTATCGGCTATGAAAACTCACTAAGCGATGATCCTATGGTTATTGTGTTTAATTGTGTGATTAATAGGCTGCCCGTATATGTACTTATAGCCCTAAATGTGATTCCCGATGATTACATGTTGATAAGTAGACTTTGCTTGCACCCGGTTTAAAGTAAGCGCCGTTGCATGCTTGTATAATCTATTATTTGATTACGTAAACTTTGAAATGAGTTATATGACTTGATTTACATGTGTTACATGGCTGCCTGTTTAATATTCATATAACTCCATGTGCTTTACAAGTGAAATTACCTGTCATAGCATGCCTCGCTTGTTTACTTGTCAATGTGCAATCTTATGACTACTCGGAGGCAACCTACTTTGTTGTCCTCCTAATGTGATATATAAAATGTCATAAATATGCATTGCATACAAGGTTGCAACCTTTTATTCTGGTGTGGTAGCGTTTCACGCACACCAGGCAGGATCGGGCTTGCCGGTGCAACCATGACTACCATTGTCCAATTCCCTCTCTCGCTTAGGGGCTAGACTTTCTCAGAGAGTTGGGTCATAAGATTTCGGGGTACATCTGGAGTACACCCATTTGACGTGATAAGTGGATGATTTGAAGTAGGCCGCAACAACTGATACTGGAAATGAACTGAGAGCAAAAGATCACTGTATCATTTTCACTATGTGTATAAGTACTCTCGCTTGGTTCCTAGAGAACCTCGGGGAGGAAAGATGGGTAATTGTGTTCTTTTACTTTTATATTACATTATGAACTTACTTGTGATATATGTCATGCTTGCAAAAAGAGTTTTCATAAGTTGAACCGAAAAAAGAGTTTCAAAACTTATTTCTCGTTCCCCCTCGCTGAGTTCATAAGGACTCACCCTCTTTTATCATCTCAGGTGAAGAAGACCAGAAACAGGTACCCGAGGATAACGTGCTTATCGATGACTCCTTGGAGTGATTGCTTGCCCTACGTGTTTTACTTGTTTATGGCCATTTTGTAAACGATATGTTGCTTTGAAGACTATTTCTTATGTTACTTGTTGTCGTTATTGTAAATGCCCCCGTTGTAATTTGGGATCTAATTTTGATTTGTACCGATGTTAACTAGACAAACGCCCTATTTGCTCGTTTTGCTACTTTGATTGGTAACTACTGCAGGCTTATGAAGTACTAGATAAGAGTTAAGTAAAATGAATCTATCTAATCTTAAGTAGGTACTCATTGGTAAGCTAAGATTAACAAGTACTTTTGTAACAAGGATTGACAAACAAACGAGATATAGTTACCATGCTAGGTTGTTAATCGAACGAGACTTTGAAATAATTAGTAGGCATTTCAATTGGTGATAAATAGTAATCTTAGTTGAAATCGAATTGAGATTGAAAGTTTTGAGGCGTTTAGGAAATTAGGTCATGCTAAAGAGCCAATTACTGCCGTTATGCTGCCAGTTTTCTGGAGAATTTTGGATTTCTAGGCTAACGTTAAGCGTTAAACCTTAATGAACGATTAAGCACGTGAAATGATATGAATGTCTAGATCACACCCTAGTCTAACCTCTATAGGTCGGGTTGGGGCGTGACAACATACCTATAATAAACATAGGGTACCTTAGTAAGGGTCAAGGACGCATGACAAAGGAATGCTCTATGCCGATTGCTAGCTACTAGATTACAATCGGGTGCATCAACTCTATTTCAACGACAATAGGAAGGCCCAAAAGAACAACCTATCTAAGGAATGAAATGTGTTAAGGATGGGCACTAAGAGTCATTGGGAATCACCTACATAACGTCCAAACGACTAACTTACGTAAGGTCCAGAGAGCAACTTACATGAAGCACCCAAAAGAGCGCCCTACGTAGCAAACTGAAAAGAATAGCTATGTAAAAAGATCCAGACACTAGCCCACAAAGAGGAACTCAAAAATGGAAGCCACGTATGGGAAGTCACGCTAACCAAAAAAGATGGCACCTAAGTAATTCGTTTTGTCAAAGTTCGAATCAGCAAAAAAAGAAGAATTGAGCTGAATGGCTCAGTTTGCCACATGACAAGAAATGGTCAGTTGCAAACCCATGCAGACAGGACAACCTTGTCCTATCCTTAGGCACAACGCCATGCACCAAGTCCTCATCTTGCGTGTTGCGATGTGGCGGCCAATGGGGGACCTCACACAGACATGACAGTTCTATCCTATCCACAGCATTTCACGCACTAAAGGATGAACTGGTACATGGACACGTGGCGAATTCCCATTGGCTAAAGTCTAATTTCACGTAAAAAAATAATAATAAATAAGCAAAGGTTTATGGTGATGTCCGAAAAGGACTTGAGCCTTTGATTGATATTAAATGCAGCCTTGAGTTGTGTGAAGTAAGAAAGACAGCAAAAAAAAAAAAAAAAGAGAAAAAATGGGTTTTGTAGTCTATTCCAAATAAAGTTTTGCGACTTCAAATTGTAGGCTATGAAGTTGTGCACAAGCACGATGTAGGCTACAAATGTATGAGAATGAGATGTAGGTTGTGAAATATAGCAAGAATGTAGCTCATGAGTTACAAGGGCATGACAGTCGCACGTCTTGAAGTCTATTTAAATCTGCATTCAAAATGTGTAGGATGCTTCTTATGAATGCCATTCCCAAGCTGTGCATGAGGGTTTGTAGACTGCGACCAAGCATGTATTAGTGATGTTGGCTTTTCTAACTTAAGCACATTAACTCTCATGTAGTCTGCTTAAGGTTGCACACAAGGAATTATGATTGGCATGAAGCCGCACACAAGGACTCGTAGGCCACTCATGCAAGGCTCTTAACCTTGTGGTCTGCCTTGGAAGGCAGTACAATATATAGCTTACTCTTAACCATGGGCCAAAAGTGAAAAATAAAGTTTGCCCTTGAACGTAGCCTGCACAAAATGCCTTTCTATGGAAAGTCTAAGCCGGACTTGCTAACAAACAACTGTTGATGCCAAAATTGGGCTTGGACCCACGGTCCTACCATGATGGGTCATATGATCCAGACCGATACGCAATTTGGGCCAAGGCCCATGTACCATACCACAATTCGCGTTCTACTCCTGTAATAGGCTGCTAAAGGCTTGAGGCTCTTGGCTATGCCCACATGGCGACATCGTCCTACGTGAACAAATGAAGACGAACTCGAGTACAACTGGAACTCTATCAGATATCTTCGAATAGATGACCAATGAGACATTCCAATTGACTAGTCTACTAGTAGCTGATAATGATCGACAACCTCGAGATAAAGGTCAATACTATCCTACAGGATAAGTGATCACTCGCTCGAAGTAGTCCACTCGAGATACAAGTTCTAAGGGTCCGTGACTCTTGGTCTACCTATACCTATAAGTATGTCACGCCTACACAAGGAGAGGATATCGAGTATTAACCACACCTAGCAATACTCTACCTTTCCTTTTGTTGAATATAACAAATAATATATTAAACCCTCCCTAACAGCTTAAACTTTTAGATGAGGTGATAACTTAACATGATATCAGAGATTAGGTACCAAAAGGTTTTGGGTTCAAAACTCATTACTACCCATTTAAAACATTAAAATTGTTCAAGTGTAAAACTCAAAAACTAACTCCACCTGCACTTGCAGGGGCGTGTTGACTATAACAAATAATATGTTAAACCCCTTCCTAACAGTTTAAACTTTTAGATGAGGTGATAACTTAACACCCTTATACATATACATAGCCTGCATTCCTTATATCAATCTTGACACGACGGTAGTCTCATTTTTCATCTCTATATTTTTCTCATATTCTTACCTCTTTCGATAAACTATTGACTTGAGCATCGGAGTATCTTCGGTCGGTACCACACCAATGTCCCGTGACTCATGTCGTTTTATTGCATTCTGTCCTTGTAAGTTGCTGGTAACTCAAAGTTCGTGATTGTAGATTTTGACGTCTATCGTCATGTACCTTGAAATTCACATGTCAGGGATTAATTCTTTTAATTTTTGTTTTTCATTGTATTGATGTTGGTAATCTTTGTTATTCATGCTATTTGTTGGATTTGCTCACTATTTTTATGTTATATTGTAAGCTATTATAGAATTCTTGTACATGTAAAGTTTCATTTTGTGTAAATACGCTTATGCAATAGAGTTACATTGATGATTGATCGACCTGGGTAGGTGCCAAATCAAGATCTCTTTGTCCATCGCAGACCCACAACGTCTACTGATCGAAACTATGCTAGTGATCGATTGAAAACCTATTATTTCGGCAATCTTCATGGCAATTGATTGACCCCAACATATTGTGAAGCCTGTTTGACCTACTTTTTCATATCTTTTGTTGTCAGTTTATTTTTTGCTACTTATCTTTCTTGCTAAGTTTTGACTTTGCACTTGATAATCCTTCCATGGTGCAGCACGTCTTATTTTAATGCCCTATAAGTTGTGTGTGGCTCAAATAACATGTATTTTTATGCACTAGTTTATTAGCCTCGTGAGGGCTATCATAGCCTCCTATATCACAGGGGGACCGATTAGAATACCCATTGTAGGCCTTGTGGACAAACAATACTTGCTAAAAAGTACTTGATTTTTTGTTTTATTTGGATTTAAGAGAAGTTTAAGTAATGAAACATATATTAAAAGACGCCACTTACGAGAATTGATCTCACAATTTAATATATTTATAATAAAGAATATACCACTAAACTAAAGATTTGTTAATAAATATTTGACTTTCCTAACTGTTTCAATTGTTGCGACTATCATTATTCTCACATATTCTTTTCTAGATGAAAAGGAGTACGTACCTATTGGCTTTTGGGTAGCTATGATGCTACTCGTGAGTTGAAATTTGTTATAAGATTTAATATTGATGCCTTGATATTGGTTACCGCATGACGTCTCTAACATGATCGCCTCCTTTGACCCAAAAAAAAAAATGACCGCCTCCCGAATTCAAAAGGTTTTAACCATTTTTATTATATATAGAACTTATTGAAGGGTCTAAGAGAAAGTGATTGTAGACCCGACTTGTGTGTGACTGCCAAATTTGTTCAATTGTCGTGGATTTAGATAACCCTTATTACAACCAAATTCTTACAAAAAAAAAAAAGTCACATTTGGACTCAATGTGGTATGCGAAGAAAACTTAAAATATAATACCTTGAAGGAAAAATGTCACAAATGATCCTATTATTTTTAAAAATTTTAAATTCGTCCTTATTGTTAAAAATTAGTCTATTTAGTTTGTATTACTTTTTAAAAAAAGATTTAAATCATTTTTATTGTTCAAAATTAGCCAATTTATTACATATTATTTTTCAAAAATATTTAATTTAACCCCTAAATAGAGATCATATATAGAGACTAAATTGAATTTTTTTAGAAAAATAGGACTGCATTGATTTTTTTGAAAAATAATAAAGATTAAATTGATTAAGTTTGAAAAATAGGGACGATTTTAATTTTTTTAAAAAAATAATATAAGCTAAATTGATCAATTTTAAATAATAGAGACAAATTAAAAATTTTAGTGAAATAATAGAGGCCATTTGTATAATTTTTTCTACTTTGAAACTTGGAGGGAGAAATAGGAAGCGCCATAGCTCCACCTATAGGCTCTAGCTATACTTAGATCCAACACAAAGCAGGACAGACACTAGAAAAAGATTGAGTATCATAAAGGGAAGCAGAAAAAAAGATTGAATCATTTTTAAATTAGATAATTTTATAAGAAGAGATGACATGATATGATATGATAGTTTTTTTAAAAAAAATAAAAAAAAATGAATACAAAGAATAAATTTTATATATAAAATATTTTTTTATGTCCTTTTTCTTCTTGAGATAACACCACAGCACTGATACCTACAAGAAAACAGACATACACCTCCATGGTCAACACACACGCAGACCAATATTCATCCAACCACTTTTCTATATTTTACTCTTCTTCTTCTTTGATATTACCACTACTGATACATATGCAAAACACACACATATAATACATGGTTTAACACACACACACACACAAAACAATTGATATTCACACGCACGGCCTTATCTCATCACACACACCCAGCTGCACACACACCATACCCAGATATACACACTAATTTGTGGCTGTTTGAAGCAATTGAAAACAAGCAAGATCGACTTAGGTAACTAAATTAAAGATTACGAAGGATTAGACTTATCCTCTCTTTACACCACCCTCTCTTTACCTCCCAAACCAAACAGAAAAAGGTCTAAACCTGTCCCTCCGCTACCATTCCCTTCTCCACATTCCCCTTAATCCAAATAGGTTGTAAGAAAAAACACAGCAAGCTACACAAGGAGGAAAACCAGCATAAAAGAAAGGTAAAATTGGTATTGTTGTCCCTTATACTATAACACCTATTAATAAATCACTTATATACCTTAACACCAACTAAGCTCAGGACATGACATTTATATATAAATCTTAATTTTTCTCACCTCACATTCTAGTCAAGTGCAAGTCAAATATTGAACCATTAATATAATGGATAGCAATAAAGGCATACCTCGTTATTTCTCGTTCACGGATAGATCAAAGTTGCATAGAAAAAGATTTCAGCAATTAATAGCGGATGAGCAGCAACAACAACAGTGAGATAACTGCATCAACATCAAATGAAAATGAAAATGGAGGTTGTACTATGCCTTAGCTTTTGATATGCATCAAAGACCAACAATGAGAAATTAACTTGGCTATTTATGGTACCGTCTTTTGTTTAAGCATCAATAGCTGCTGAATTTACCTTCATGCTTATGTTTTCCATTTCCAAATTTGCGCTTCGATTTGTCATATATGGAGGGAAAGGAACAATAGATGGCACAACAACTTGGCCTTGATGAAGAACCAAATTTACTACAATATTTAGTTTTATTTCACTTCTTTCTTGTAAGTTTATTCTCTTTTGTATAGCTTTTTCGGAATCAACGAAATCACTTGCTTATATAGCAAAAAAACGATAGCTGCTGAAGTAGGTAAACATAATTGCACTTAAAAAAAAATAGATAAATGAAAAGTTGTCATCTGCTAAAGATAATGACTTGACACTAAGCCAAAAGAGAAGATATTAAAAAAAAAAAACAAATTATTTCTAAACAAAATCCCCCACCAGCCAAAGTCGACTACACAATTTATTAGCATTATCGTAAGAATAACATATTAGTATAGTTAGATCACTGAGCATGTATTAGTGATGTTGGTTAACATATTGAAAAATAATTTTTGATGTTTGAATATATCAGTAAAAAATATTTTTCGACAACAAATTTTGTCTAAAAGGAAAAGAAAAAAATACACACACATATATATTTTATGGGTAGAGTGAACGGAAAATGTTTTCATCTCTTCATATTTTTCACTCTTTTCAACTAACATTTTTCTTTAACCGAAAAATATTTTTCCTCTGACCGAAAAATATTTTTTCTCTTAAACTAAAAGGGCTTTTGCTCGATCAGTTGTACATGTTTCAAAATGTTCACTTATTTTATCAGTGTTCAAACATCGAAAAATTTAAAAAATATATATATTTTTTTAAAAAATATTTTACGATTAACAAACGGAGCCTATTGTTCATGATCCTCTTTTGTTTTTAATATGTTTTCAGATTCCCCACTAAAACAAAGCGTGAATTATGACTTAATTGTGCTTATCAGTGGAGAACAAAGAAAATCAGTATGAACCTCGGAGGAAAAAATTAATCCCAACAAATTAGAAGAAGCTACGTCTTTTTTACTAGGAGGAAGTTTTCGTCTGCCCAAGTAAACCCTTGATTATTGAAGGGATGGTGGGCCCATTTCATTGCCTGAAATCTCTTGCTTGTGGCTCACGATGTCACAATTTTTGAAAAATTTAGTAAATATCCCAAGCTATTTTTTTTTTGGTCATATCCCAAGCTACATTAAGGAAATGTGAAATATCAAACAAGTCTCGGATGATGAGAGCTATAAAAGACTAAGTTGGATAAGCTGAATTTAGTCGAAAATAATCTCCATTTTGGAAATGTCCAAAATAGTCTATACTTCCCGTACTACACACTTGCTCACAAAAGATAGGGTAAAATTGAACACCCCAATTACCTAATGTACATCATAAACCCACTATTAAAGTAACTAGTTAAATTAGTCTCGTGTTTTAAAGAAATGTTGCAGGACGAGGTTGCCGTTTTTTACCGTTCACTTTCATGATACGTGTTGTTCACTCACTCAAAATGAAGATAGGTGTTGAAGACTAAAGCATGCCTACTTCATTTATAGTTTAAATTATGCTATTTAATTGTCTGTATTTTATTTAATAGTTGATTCAAGAAATTAGAAATTTTAATTGTTGATTAGATTATTTGAAAGAAAAAAAAAAATCTGTAATAGATTTTTTTAGTGTTTCATATAAGAATTTAAACATGTCAACTCAAAAATCTTACTTAAGATCAACAATGTTTCAAAAAGAAGAACGACGGTGAAACTGCATGCAATCGATAGCCAAAAGAGAGAAGGGTTAGCTTTACTTATTCAACTTTCTTTATGAATGAAAGAATCACCAGTTGATGCGGAAGAAGGGGTTTTTGTTGCTATCTTACTTCCTGACTTTCCTATGGGAGGAAAAAGAAGCTCTTCTTGCTAACATTGAATTAGCTTTTCTTCCTATTGTCGACTCGAGCTTGAATGAGTTGAATTTGAGAAGGTGGTTAAGTCATAAATGGATCGGGGGATATTATCAATTAGAAATGACATGTTCGAAGAGTTTGATTATAAAAAGCTAACTAAAAATTTTGCATCTCAAAAAGCTAGACAATAAAATTCTAGTAAAATATTTACATAAATTTCAATAGAAAAAAAAAAGCCTCATTTTAGTATTTAGATTTAGGCCACTCTATATGTGTTGAGCTGCCTCTGTGTCCTCATATCATATGCTCCAGCAATAACTTCATGGTCTGGATCAGACTAGCTTTATGCATGTCTCCAAGATTAGGCATTCAGAAAATATTGTTGTTACAGAAAATATCTTTGGGATTGATACTTTAGATATTCTTATTTGTTATTCTTTTGTGTCCTTATTTCTCTCTTTAGTTAATGTTTCACATTTCCATCAAATTACCACGCAGTCATCATATCCTTTCTTAGAAATGTTCCACCCTAATTAGCTTGTACTTCTATCTACAATAACCTCCTTCCACTTGTGTATGTCTAATATGTTATTGGTGTTGGCTCACCTGTAAATCAGGAGCCTTAATAGTCCTCGTCAAGGACAATTTTGTGAAGCAGGTGTTGAGACTTTCTTCTGGCCTTCCTAGTTTGCAAACAAATTTTAACATCTTATGAGATTTCACTAGTTATTGGTTGTGGTGTTATATATATATATATTATTCAAATGAGCTTTAGGTCGTACAACACATATTAAAAAATATTACTGTCGAGAATTGATTTTGCAATATCTTACACTCATAATGAAGGACATGCCACTAGATCAAAGGCATGTTGGTTCTTTTTTTTTGGCTAATCAGCGAGAAAAATTTGTTAGAGAGAAAAGAAAGAAAACAAGCGTTAAAGGAAATACATCAAATTAGCGCAATCCATGAGATTCCTAATGATCATACAAGTAAACTGCTCATGGATTTTGCAAGAAAAAACCAGGACAAAGCCCGCAAAATGCCACTAAAAGCCATACAACGTCATGTCAATTGAGTATCAATATTTGCTCTATGTAGAAAATGACTGTTAAAGAAATACATCTTGAAAGGCTTTTTGACTTGAACTCTCATTGTTACTTGTTCCCGGATGCACAAAAGAATTTCCTCCTCAGTCCAGGCCTCATTCTTGAAAAGCCGTCTGTTCTCTCGATCCAGATATGATAAATTGAAGTGCAAAGGGGTACTCTTTGATGTTGTTCCTACTTGCAAGGGAAGAGCCAAGATTAATGATATCATCATAGATAAAAATTGGAGCATCAATAAGAATTGGCTTTATACTTCTCATTCAAATTCTTCTTGTGAAACAACATTCAAAGAAGAGATGATCTTTAGTTTGCAGAGCTTGGTAACAAAAGATACAATGTGCACTGTTGGTAAGTTCTTGATACTTTTACTGCTTGTAAATGGATCCATCTGTCACTATGCAATCAATTCAAGCATTTATGCGCTACTAGTTCAGTTTTCATACATGTTATTATATAATTATGAAGAATTTTAATAAGTTCAAGTTACAGAGTCTAAGGTTATATGATCAAGGGAAAATGCCTAAAATTTCTTAGATATAACAATATTTTTAAAATATTTATATTTTGAAATATTAATTAACCCCCATTAAGAAAAATAAAAATTATATATGAGTGGTGTTTATAGTCCCCATTAAAAAGATATTATTGATCTACCCTGCCCCTGTATATTATAACTCATTCTATAAGTCAAGACACAGACGAACTTATGAAGATATGTAATAGAGAAATGTCAGATGTTATCAGTTTGAAGATCTATGGCAAAGGATGCTATTAATGCGTGCATCATTCCACGGAAATATTAATTATAAGGTTTTTTTTTTCTTTTTTGGGACATCGAGGTTATATCACGATCGTTATTCTTCTTAACAGAGAAGAATAAAAATAGAAAAGTCTCCACATTTAGTTGCTTTGCAATAAATGTGCATTGATTTTCAGGTCTGTCCTAAGGAAAAATCTATATACCAGCTTCTACTAAACTGATCAAAGTCCCTACACTTACAGGATAATCATTGTTATTTGAATCTGAAATATTCATGAGGGTAAGAAAAAATAAATAAAAAATAAATATTCATAAGCTTAGTTACTAACCCTAGCTAGGCCATAAGTTATCAATGAATGTAAGCTCTTAGTCAAAAGGACATCATCAAAACTCTTATATAAAAGATTATAATATCAGTTTTAACCCAAGAAAGCATAACTGAAATTACAACCCAAGAAACATAACTTGAAATTCTTACCCAAGAGTTTATAACTCGAATTCCAACCCAAAAGATCGTAACTTGAGCTCTAATACCATCTTATAATGTCTTCAATTACAATCGACTTAGACAAATCTAACAAATGCAAATACTGTGCAATGATCTTCCTAAATTTGCAAGGTACTAAATCTAATCAAACTAAATTGACAATATTGAATACGTGACAAATAACCAAAGAATGGACACCAATCGTAATCACAATAGGATTAATTAAGTCTCCAAAACTAACAAATAAAACTCCAAAATATGGAATTCCTTACAAGTCTCAACGTCTTGAAAGTAAAAGTCACAATTCTAGGCGAAAAATAAATTGTTAAAAACTAAAAATAGCTCAAAAACTTTTTCTTATCCTTTCAAAAGGGTCTCCACCTAAACCAAGCCAAAGTCCAAATCTATGTTTCATCTTCTGCAAGAAAACCTTTTTACAAAAATAAGATACAAAACCTAGCTAGTTGGAGTCAATTTCCAAGAAAACTTCTTGGGACCTTTTAAAATAATTCTTACAATACAATAAGGATAACATCAAAACTCATTGTTAATGTAAGAAATCAGATTAATTAGAGAAGTGGCCTAGAAATTGCCTTCCAAATGACCTGCAAAATAGGAAAGAACTGCAGGGGTAGTACCCTGTGTAAGTACTTAGTTAGTTGGGTGTTTTACGAATAAAAAGAAGTGTATGTAATTTCACTAGAATGAATGAGGTGTCTTCCGTGAAGAGTGTATTGATTATGTTATATCTTTTGGATAAAAAGGAATCTAGCATCTCTGAGATTTCTGGGATGAGCTGTTATTCTATTACTCTGTTAGAATATCCCGACCTCATTGGGACGTTGTCGGGTCAAGATGTAATTTGAGATAGCATCGAGTCAAGTCTCATGGGACATCGTCGGGGGTTGAGGCCTAGAGGTCGAGCTCCGCATGGAAGACCTGACATATCCTCTTGGTTGCGTACCTGTCTAAGGGTAGGTTTGTCCTTTGGCTCAAGGTCCGTATTTCTTCCCTTATCATTCATAAATGCCATATGGCAAAATCATGTGGTTCATGCAAGGTTCACAAGAAATCATACAAAGATAAGTTCAAATATCTAAATTTTATAAATTCTGAACACCAATAATCTAAAAAGTCTAATACACAAATCTACTGAGGAAATTGTGGCTATACAGTAGCACTATTCTAACGTAATGTGGTTTGATAGGCATAAAACTACCAAAAGTCAAGAAGACTTTTCGTTTCTTAATTATGATACTGCTATATCTTTAGATATTAGTGTTTTAACTCCCACTAACCAAAATTCTAAAAGATCATTTAAATTCTACCAATCAAAGATCTGGAATTCACAACACTTTCTAAGCCTCATGGATCAAACAATACATAAATATGTGTGATAATCATTTTTTTCTTGAAAAAAATTTCAAGTGCAAAATATCTTCATGATGCTTACTTCTTTGAAATCATGCTAAAATTTAGTCCCAAAATTTTTATTTGAATTTTGAAAATCATTTAATGCATTAAAATATGTGAAACTTTAATGAAAGGGGAGGATGTAATATCTCAAACATTAGATAAAGGACAGATAGTTTGTTCAATATAGGCCATTTTGTAAATGTCATATATTCTTATTTTATCTTGTGACCAAGAATGAGTTAAGTGATTAGAAAAGGAGAAGTAATATAATATCTTTAAATTAGTAGCCCTGGGACCACCTAGATTCTTACTACAAAAAAAAACAGCCAAATGCAACAGTCAAAATCCGTTTCTTTTCCGTCGCAAAAAGGGTCTAGGCAACGGCTAAGTGATAGAAATCATCCATCAACAAAATCATCATCGCCAATTTTTCGTGTTATTGCCAATTCATCTTCTTTGGTGATGGATTTTAGTCCGTCTCCAAGCCATCACTAATCACATTCCATCTTTAAATCATCTCCAAAAAATTGTCATCTCCACCGTCGCCAATAAAATCCATCTCCAATTCATCTTCAACCATATTATGTTTTCAAACCGTCTCCAATGACATTATGTCTCCAATTATTTTCAACTCCAAATTGTCTCCAACCACATTTCATCTCCAAACCATCTCTAAAAGTTGCATTTGTCATCTCCAAACCATCTCCAAAAAATTTTATTTCCAAACCGTCTCCAAAAATTATCTTCTCCAACCTTTCTCCAAAAATCGCCGTCTTCATTCCGTTGCCAATTTTTAAATACTTTTTTTGGGCAATTTTTATAATTAGATTAACAAAATGAATTTTTTTTTTTTGAAATGTCAAATTCATATAAAAAATTTAATTACAAAATTTAATTAAAATATTGACAATCAAAATTTAAATTTAAATTAAATACTCATAAAACATAAATTTAAAATTACAAATTATTTTAATTACATATGTAACGCGGCATATTCTTAAATAATCACATATGTATAATTAAATGCATGAGTCCTAATATTTCCCTACCGAACACTTGTATCTCAAATTCCTTCTATTTTTTCCACTACACATATATCATCTATCATGATATTAAAGTCATCAACACTACAGTCAGAGAAAAGTGGATGCGCTCCCACTAATTTGTTTTTAATCACAAAGTTCATCCACATTCTAAATGAAATCTAACTCGTTAATAACATTTAAATTGGACGAAACAATTTCAAGAAATTTACTTAAAATCCACAAGTAGATTTATTAAGTATGCATATATTACTCACATCTATAGATCTGAATCATCAATATAGTAACACAATGTGCTATAATGACTTGAGCATAATATAGATAGACTTAAAGCACAATAATTGGTAAAAAGAGTTCATCATTGACAACCCTTTGCCTTTGATGATATCTTTCAAAAATCAATCCAGCTATAAAAAGGTCACTATCCTTTTCCATTAAATTCAACCTTTCTCTCAGAGATCAACATCCAGAGTAGACTAAAGTATATGGAGTTTAATCAATATGCTTTACATTATATATTTTCTTGGAGTTGATATCAAATATACCATTTATTTGTAAATCGTAGGATCAACTAAATTATTATTATCTCAAATACACAAACAACTTTTGTGCATTCCAAAAAAGATATCCCTATATTCTTTTTAAAAATGAGATACACTATTAGATTTGTAAAGATCTTGTGTGATAACAAATCCTGGACCGAATTGAATAGAATAATTAGTTTGGTCTCACTGATTTTATAGCTTTATATGATACTTCCTCAATTTCTATTTTCTTAAAAATCAACATCTTCTTGAACAAATCTTTTTTCTTCAAGAAAAATTACCATCTAATAGATCAAGACACATTGATTATTAAATAGAAATCATATCCTACAAAACTAGGATATACTATAAAATTACTTTTAACGTAACCTCCCACTAGTCCTTATAAAACTTTTCAACAAAAGTAGGACAATCCAAAAATTAACACATTTAACCTTTGGTTGCTATCCAACTCATATCACATAAAAGTTTTTTCAATAGTAGGAATTTACTCTTCAAAATTAAATTAAATTAAAAAAGTATAATCCACAAATAAATAGGGTAATTAGTCAAAACTAATCAACATAAGTACTATGTCCACAAATTATAGTTTCTTCACTAAGAAACCCTATTTAATTGCGGTATACTGGGCGTTTATTAGTTTCAATACTATACCCAAAATTTGGGATACTCAAAAAACTAGTACTTAAGTATTTTTACGTTTACCATTCAATCATAAGGCACAATTACCTTTTTTTTATACGAGTCTATTCTCAAATAGCTCTAAATTAATCAACATGTACTAATCCAAACAATCCAGTAGTTCTAATCCTTTATCAAACAAAGGATGACTTGGTTATCATTCTAATAAATAAAATGTATAAGATGATCAAACTAACCTAATCATCATCTTATTACTAGAATAACCTAATCACTTAACAACTACAATTGACTTGGATTATTTGAGTAATTTTAAAATTTGGTAGATGGTTATAACAGTTAATAATATGTTTGCAATACATTCTTTCATCCATATTAAGATAATAAAGAGTATACCATAATGCCTTTAAACAAGCTTTAGGAATAGACACTTTATTCCTAACAACATTTAGGTATAATCTTTAAAATAAAATATGTCTAGAAAGCATTCAAACATATTGTTCTTAACTAATGCAACAACCTTTGTTTCATTTGCTAACACCAAAATCATTTCATGGTTCCTAAAGTGCACAATTGTGATTAAAATTCTATTCTCAAGCACATTTACTAATGTTTTACTAGAATAAAAAAACACAAAGAAGTACCAATCACAATCAAAGAAGATTTATAATTCATAGTAGCTTTATGGCCTTGACTTTCAAGTTATAAAGATACATTGGACTAAAATCTCTCTTAATGTCCGGTTTCTAGGCTATGAAAGCACTTTTACATATGTTTTTACAATCCTTAATTATCTTCTTAGATATGCTCTCACTAGCTAATAGAAATCATCTCTTTTTGGCTTTCTTCTTTACGTTACCACTAACCAAAGAGGAAAAACAAATATAAGAAAGAATTTCATTTATATATAATATCATGCCATTACATATGTTTACCTCACAACATTTTGCTAATTTAGAATCATATTCTTTATATTGCATACCCTTATGCAAAGAAGACAAATCCTTAGCATATTTAAGTTGTTTTACTTATCAATCATAAGTACTACAATTTTTCGTTTAGATACATTATCAAGATGAAAAACAATGGAGCATATAATTCTAAGACTTGATTCAGTTTCTAAGAACCATTCTTAGAGAAAACATTTAATCAAAAATTTGGTCTGGTTACGTGATATAAAGTCTAGATAATTAAAAATGGGTTCATAATTTCAGCCATAAATATATAATGCTAGAACTATATTCCTATCTTGCTAATTAGGGATTTTTCTACCTGTCGTTTTGTCTTTAACTTTACAAAAAAAAGGTGAGGGATTTTCTAACCAAGTTTTCAAAGTTATTGATATATAATGCTAGAACTACATTCTTATCTTGCTAATTAGGGCTTAGAGAACATGTTTACCGATTATTAGCTTCTATAGAACATACTTTGTTGAATTTGATTATTTTGAGATATTTGAAGAATTTTGTGGCTAAATGCGTGTTTAATCTTTATTCCTAGCATTCATATGAAGTCTATATACATTAATGTATCAGCCTAGCTTAGCAAAATTGACTTGACATCGCGAATGATACAAAAATTGGGGGTGTGTTGGGCTGAATTTTTCCAACGTTGGACAGCTTACTGTCCAATGTTGGTCAGCCTTTTTGGTGGTCCTCCGGGACTGCCCTTGTGTCATATAAAATGCTCGTGAAGTTGGTTTTAGGTTAAGGTATGATCAGGGTAGATTTTGAGTGCATTATTACGTGTTTTGTTGCCAAGAAATGAGTAGAATGTTAACTTATCTTACTTGGTTGTTGTTTGTGTTGTCTAAACTTATAATTCTTGCCAATGTGACTAGTTATATGCACGTGCTAAATGTGGCATGAATGCTCGGTTACTTGGTTGATGTCTTATGAAATGAATATGAATTGTATATGTGTTGGAAAACAACCTACTTTGTTGTTCTTCCTTATTTGTCTTGATTTGTGACTATGATTGTCTTGAATGCGTGACGTGCTTGTCTTGAATGCAAATGCGAAGTCTCATGAAAGGTTGTAACCTTTAAAATAGACACGGTAGTGTCATGTTGCATTGGACAGCATAGGGCTTGCCAGGTGATTACATGACTACTGAGGTTCTAATCCCTATCTCATTATGAACGGAGAGCTTCACAAGGGTCTGGGTCTTAGGTTTGATGTACATCTGGAGTACATTTGTGTTGGCGTATAGAGGATGAGTTCGTGAAAGGGGTTATAAGGAGACAACATCAACAACGTGTATATCCTTGCAACTTGGTTATTTACATTCTTGCATTATTGTACTTGTTGCATTTACTTAATCATGTCATGTTTTTAAATGAGTTTTCGAAACCGAAAATGTTTTAAAATTTTTCATATTCCTCCCTCACTGAGTTTGTCGAAACTCACTCTTGTTTGCTAACATTTCAGGTGAGCCTCATGTAGAATATGTTGAGTATATTCCCGTTGAGCCTGTTGTGGAGCTCGTGGTTGATCCTGAGGCCTAGTTGTTGTCTACTTTCTGTTTATGCCACTTGAACATGATTATATGTATTATGACTACTTAGATTTGCAAATTTTATGTAATGTATGTTTACTTTTAAATCTGTAGACTCGGTATGTAAATTCATAAGTCCGTTTTGATTGTATATTGGTGGGTAGGCTTATGAAGTTTTTGTATATTGTGAATTATGTCTTGTGGTATGTTGAAATTGAGACGAATGACTTTATTGTGGTTGAGGTTGGACGGCTAAGTTGCTTATTGGTTGGTTGTGAAATATATATGAGTTTTACGCAAGTTAAATTAATTGGTTGTCTATATTACAGCTGTTATAATGCCGAAATGTCGTCGCATTCTAACTTGGTTCTAGGTGAGGTCGAGTTGGGACGTGACAAAACTTTGAAGAAAAATAATAAAGACAAAATTAAAACTTTTGAGAAATAATAAGGATGAAACTAAAACTTTTGAAAACATAAAAAAGAAAAATTGAGAAATTCTATACAATAGGGACAAAATTGAAACTTTTGGAGAAATAATAGGATTGAAATCGAAAAATTTTAAACAATAGAGACTCAATTAAAACTTTTTTGAAATAATAGGGACTAAATGTGATATTTTTTCTTTATTATATTCTTTGAATGAGTCCACAATTTGTTGGCTAATGAAGATTGCAAGATAAATCCTACTAATCATTTTTCCATTGTATTATACTATGTTTGTTTTACCAGATAATTATAACGATGAATATTCAACTACTAATATGTCAATTCATTAAACTTAATCAACCATCACAAAAGATTAAACATAAAAACATTGCTCTAAAAATAGTAGAATTATAGTCGGGGATCAACCAATAGAGGAAAGAGCTTACATTTTGGTATAGTAATGTGCTTTGCTACTACTTGTAATGACAAAATTGTACACGAGAGGGATTAGTTTAACAATTTTTTGTTAAATATTATTAATTTTTATGACAGTAATAATAACAACAAAATTTGAATAATTTTTTTTTATTAATTCAAAGAAAGGTCTAAAAATTGCACACCTAAATAATTGAGTACAAGATCATACATATTTAAAACGAAAATAATACCACTACAACAAATCCCATTGAAAATTCGGTTAACCTTTTTTTTTTTGGGGTCAAAATTCGATTAACTTGAAAGACGGCAAAATTTGTGCACAAAAAAAAAAACAACGTACAAAAACAGCACACTCAGTGCTCACTTGGGAAGACTTCGAATCTATTCACTCTGGATCTCCCCATCCAAACCAAATGCCAAAACAACTTTTTCCCATCACTATATGTTCTTCTTGTAAATGCAGATAATTTAATTTGAAATTTCTCTATTCACCAAAAGGTACATTCTTGTTCAATCTTCAATCTTATTCACTTTAATTTTCCGCTCTTTTTTTTTTTTTTTATATTTAAATTCATTACAAGCTGATTACTTTTTTGTATGATATTTTAAAAACCCATTTTGCCTTTTGAAGTTTTGTACTCTATGATTAATGGAGTTAGCTACGTACAACATGCCCACATTCATTTCTTGTCATGTTGGATTGTTTATCTATACAGTGTCCGTGTTTTTGTGTTATATGATAGTAATCACGTCATCTAAAAGTTTAAAGATGTATTTATTCTATTGGTGTATTGTCTCTAACATGTTGCGCACGTGCAAGCAAGATTTGTTTCTAAAAGTGTAAAATATTAGAAAAAAAAATATTTTGTTGGTTTATTGTAACCAATAATATGGGTCTATATATATATGTATGCATGTGAGTAGTGTACGAATATATTGAGACGTTGTTTTTGTTGTGTTATATGATCATATTGGGTTGTGTGTTTATTGACCTCGTCTACCAGCTTATAGGTGTGTTTATTTTATTAGATTATTGTTTCCACCACGTCCCCGTGTATAAGGAAATTCTTTTCCATCGAGCATTCCACATGAAAATATTGTTAATGGTGAGACTTGAACCGTTTTAATACCATATTATGTTCTCCAACACGTGCAAACAAGATTGTTTTTAATTGCAAGTTGTACATGAGAATATTCTTTCCAAAGGATACTGGTGGCTAGACTTGAACATACTCTGATACCATGTTATTATCTTCTACATATCCCTTTATGTACAAGCTAGACTGTATCTAATCAAGTGTTGCACTTGGGGTTATTCTTTTTGAAGGTTACTGGTGGTGAGACTAGTAGAAAACTAAGGTGAAACAATGGAATACATAGATTGCAACATTGATCACAACATATGATTACAACACTTGATTACACATGGTGGTTTATATAGTACTAAAAGGGGTAGACAACCTTTCCTAATATTAAGGAGGAAAATAGGGAAGACAACTTTTCCTAATATTAAGGAGCAAAATAGGAAAGACAATAAGCCTAATTTTATGGAGGAAATTACTCCTTACAATAGGCCTAATTTTAGGGAACTAAAGTAATATAAACTAATATGATATTTTATATTTCAACACTCCCCCTCAAGCTGGGGCGAAGATATCAACGAACCTAAGCTTGACAAGAGCTGACTGGAGAAGTGATTATTGATATTTCGATGAACTGATAGCTCCCATCAAGAAGAACAAGTGACTGCATGCAAGCCATGTGCAGACCCAAGGCCAAAGGCCACCTATGACTGGACCAAAGCCCGAACATCGATAGCGCACCACCAGTGACTGAAAAGACTATGAAACTATGGCAAGGCGTCTGAAAACAACAGGCAGACAACAAAAGATACGTGACAAAGGACGTATCAACCCCTGGTACGTGACAGATGACGTACCAACCCCTGGTACGTGACAGAGGACGTATCAACCCCGAGTACGTGACAGAGGACGTACCAACCCTGAGTACGTGACATAGGAAGTACCAACCCCGAGAGCTGAGAGAACAAATTGAGTCTCAAGCCAAGAAAGGTGGAGAACATATCCACCGAAAAACCTCCAAATAAATTTCCACGAACAATGGTGGAAACCACAGTCAAAAAGTGGGCCAACGATGAGAGATGCCGGTCAACAAATGGTTGATGAGCACTTCAACCCATATCTAAACACAATATGCTAGCAACCGTCAACAATTGAACAAAAGAACTATCATTTGGGAGAGATGAACAAATAAGGGAGATGAAGGTAGCCGGACAAACTCGGCTATGATGACGATAAAGAGATGGCAAGAGCAAAGGCAGCCGGACACTTGGCTGCGATGACAATAAATAGATGACATTGTTTTTGGTTGAGGAAGCCCAAGGAAGCTTTCCCGTATTTTAACTGATGAACAGTGCATACGATGAACAGTAGCAGAATTTAACTGATGAACAGTGTCGTATGGTGGAGCAGACGATGAACAGTAGAAGATTTTAATTGATAAACAGTGCATACGATGAACAGTAGCGGATTTTTTTTTTTTTTTTTTTAACATTTTGGCTCTGATACCAAGTAGAAAACTAAGGTGAAACAATGGAATACATAGATTGCAACATTGATCACAACATATGATTACAACACTTGATTACACATGGTGGTTTATATAGTACTACAAGGGGTAGACAACCTTTCCTAATATTAAGGAGGAAAATAGGGAAGACAATTTTTCCTAATATTAAGGAGCAAAATAGGAAAGACAATAAGCCTAATTTTATGGAGGAAATTACTCCTTACAATAGGCCTAATTTTAGGAAACTAAAGTAATATAAACTAATATAATATTTTATATTTCAACAAGACTTGAACCAGCTCTTATACCATGTTAATAGACTATCTTGTCTAGAAGTATAAGCTATTAGAAAGGGGTTTATTTTACTGGTTTATCGTATCCAACAATATGTATGCATATACATGTGCATGCAAGTAGTGTATGAATATGTTGAGATGTGTGTAGAGGCAGAGCCAAGACCCAAGACCAGGGGTCAGCGAGTGTACTCATACAGTGACAGGGGTCCAATATAATATCTTACCCAAAAAAGAAGTTTTTTTTTTCTAGTTGAGGGTGTGCACATCTCAAGACCATGTGGCTGTGCTACTGGATGTCTGTATGATTGTGGTGCGTGCATTAGATTTACAGTGAGTTTACATTGTCCAATAAAGCATTTCTTGATAATAAAGCTCTACAGGAATCAACATATGCTTGAATTTCTATGTTAAGAGTTACATGTTCTACTTTAGTGGTGTTTTCTTCTTTGTTTAATCTGCAACTTCTATGTGCCCAGATGTGTATGTTTTTTGGGTTGGTTGACTGTTTCCCTTTCTTTCTCATTTTTCCTTTTTTTTTTTCTTCCTGTTCTAAAATTTCTTTATTTTTCTAAATATATGTTTCTGATTGCTCACCCTCCATTTTGAGGCCGTAGGCTTGAAAAAAAGAACAATTGAGATTCCGAATGAAATAACTTTTCTTGATGGTTAAAAATTGAATTTGTGAATCAGCTCGTCTTTTTTGTTGGCTAATTAAAGAAACATATATGAATACACAAGGGAAAGTAGGCGAGGCTACATTATGCATTCTTGTTCTTTTTGCTTTCTAGTGGTATTTTACATGAAATAGAGAAACATTTAAGAATCCCTTTAACTTTTGTTTCGTTTAGTTCACTTTTTGGCCTGATCTGTGAACAAATTTGTATATTAAACACAACCTTATTTTTTTGTGTATATGATTGATATTTTTTATGTGGAAAGATAAGGCATGTTATACGCGACATACATCTGAAACATTAATCCATTACTTCTCATCAGGCCAAATAATCTGTCAATGATGGATCCTTACATGGTTGGCATCCTGGTTCCCCTTGTGTTACTCTTATAATTCGAAATTCGAAGAAGGGGAAAAAGCGGGGCGTACCTATTGATGTTGGCGGGGAAACCGGGTATGCAATTCGTATGGTTTACTTCTCCAATTGAAACATCATGGGCTGGGATCACGACTCTTGCTGAGCTTTTTGAGAGTTCATGCAAGCAGCATTATAGCAAGAGTTTGTTGGGAACTCGAAGATTAATTTCTCACGAGACAGAAATTTCCGAAGATAGAAGATCCTTTGAAAAACTTCACCTAGGTGAGTATGAATGGTTGAGTTATGGCCAACTGTTCAAAGCAGTGTGCAACTTTGCCTCTGGTTTAGCACAACTTGGGCATAGAAGGGAAGAGCGTGTAGCCATCTTTGCTGATACATGTGACAAATGGTTCATTGCACTGCAGGTATTACTTTGTCCTGTGGCATCAGTGCCACCATGCATCCAAGCACAAACCTTTACCCCCACCCCCAAGAAAGAAAGATGAATAAACCAATGTTGGTTTATGGCACAGTTCACAACACTATGCTCACCTATGGAGATATTCTGTTCCATCATTGTTTTGGTGTCATTAAGACAATCTTCTCTATAGGGTCTCATATGATCCTACCCAATCATGCAGTTGAATTCCATGGATGGCATGATAATGATCTGAGATTGTTTTTCTGAAAATGCCTAATCAGCAATTTGCTTCTTGGCTCAAGGTTGCTTCAGGCGCAATGTGACTGTAGTGACCATTTATGCATCTTTGGGAGAGGAGGCTCTTTGTCACTCATTAAATGAGGTCCCTCACTCTCTCTCTCTCACTCTCTCCCCCTCCCTCTCCCTCTCCCTCTCCCTCTCCCTCTCCCTACATTGCAAAAGCTTGTTTCTGTTTCTGATTACTTATACTGATTTTATTTGTGATTGCTGTGACATGTATCACTAATAATGCCAATTATAGTGAACTGTGATAATGCCTCAGTAGTATTTGGCATCACCTAGTTCTTTGCAAAGAGAGAATGTTGTACATCATATATCTGCAGTGACTTCACAATGGGAAGATATTTTTACATCAGAAGGAAAAAGTTCTTAGACCTCTCTATATGATTTTGATAGCAGCAACTCCTATTATTTCGTGTCCTTTTCTCTTTTTCATCTCTCTTTTCTTTTTAGTTTTATTATTTAATTCTTTTATTTTTTCTGGTGATGATAGTTAAAATTTTGGTGGGAGATTTTAGAAGCAGAGGGCCTTAGATATAGTGTATGAAAAACAAGATCAGTAAGCGTAGGTCAAAGAGTGAAGTAGAAATAAGATTGAACTTGGAAAGAATACCCGAAAAGAAAAACTATAGGTACCATGGTTTTATAGTCCAACAAGATGGAGAAATTAATGTTGAGTAAAGACAGTGTGTTAGGAGTTGAATAGGGAGTATTATAAAAAAGATTGGTATAAGACTGGTTTCCCTTTCAGTGACTGAGATGAGAATATTGAGATGAATGTGTATTAATATTAGGAAAAACAAGATTAGAAATCATGAGATAATACTAAAAATGAGCAAGACTTGCCTCGATTGAGGATAAGAGGGAAAACTATTTGAAATAACTTTGATTTTGGAAAAAAAAAAACTAGAGACAATACTTTTGTAGCTAAAGAATTCTTCAAGGATTGCATAGATACCAAGTAATATATGAAAACAACTTTCATATTTAAAACATAGCTTCATCCACTATGTTTCATATATGAGATGCAACATGAGATGATGCCAGAACAATGAATACATAAACAAAACAAAGCATTTCAATGCTTACAAACATTATACAACGCAAACCAATCCTCACAAACATTATTACAATGAGCTCCAAGAAAAGTAGCGTATATCAAACCTTAAAACATACTCTAATAGGAGAAGTTTAATGATAGATGAAAACAAGTCCAATGCAAGAAGAATGATAACCAAGCAAGAGAAATATATAGTAGACTTCAATTGTCAAACATAATCGAACGTAAAGAATACTTTGGACATCAAGGAAGAGAGTGCACTTGAGTCCTAAAAACATCATCCAATTCCAAAATGATGTACTTGACAGCTATCCATAAACACGTGCAACCCCATCTCCAACTGAGACCGCTTGACCAATCAGCGAAATGGGAATAACTGACCACACTGTTAAGATGAAGAGCTTTTCATTCACCAATTGAATTCTGACTTCTAATTTGCTCAACGACTCTCCACAGGCTTCTTCATAGACTGTAAAATTACTTGGTACAATGTATAACAGCTAATCAACTTGAAACTCAAGAAAAATAGAGCAAGTATATTAATTGTCAATTCGTTACATTAACAGCAAGTATAGACATAACATGTTTATTGTATCTCCTGAAAGCATATTTTGAATTCTTTTGGGTCGGTCATTGCTTAGCTGATAGAGTTTGAAGTCCTTTTGAGGAAATAATATCTAGTCTAGTTTAAGATGAAAATGCTTTCTTTTTAGAGTTGATACTACAATAAAAAATTCTGGTTGAATAATAAATATGCATGAAGATGTCAATTGTTCTGAAATGACAACCAACAACATTGTAGATTTAGCAAGCTTGCTCAATCTATTGTGAGTTTTATGCATATTTTCATCTCACTTTCCAGTCAACTGCAAGTAAAAAAATTAAACCATCAACATAATGGATAGCAATAAAGGCGTACCTCATTGTTCTTTGTCAACTAATAGATCAAAACAACAATTCAATGGTAGAGCCATGCTTGTGTGTCCACTCAACACTTTTTATTTTTAAAAAAAAATATTTGTATGTTTAAGGTATTTTTAGACTGAAAAACTAATTTAGTCTTCACTGGAAAAGATTATCCATATATTAGCCTTAGGTTGTGTGATTTTAGCCTCACTAACTATAAATTCAGAATCCACCCTATAACTATAAATATATAGTAAGTTTCTATGAACAAGTCAAGATCAAGTCATCAATAATTATATCAAATAAAACTAATGCTTAAAACAAGGTTTTTTCGATGTTAGCAAACATCAATTCAACCTTCATTCTATGTCGTTAATTTAATTGAACTTATTTTTCCAGGAAGCAACTGTTAAAAGACAATGGCACTAATTTTAGAAGAAATAGGTGCAAAACTTAAAGTAGGGTTGCATCTTCCTAACAAGAAAGTAGAATATATGCATGTATTTTTCTGATTGCGTGTGTTGTGTGTGTGTCAACAATAATATAATAAACCCCTCTCTAAAAGCTTAAATTTTTAGATGAGGTGGTCATTTAACATGGTATGATAGTCTAGATACCAAAAGGTCTTGGATTCAAAACTCACCGCCACCCATTCTAAAATCTTAAAAATTGTCCAAGTGCAAGAATAAAAAAACTAACTCCGCCTGCACTTGTAGGGATGTGTTGAAGATAATAATTTAAACTTTTAGATTAGATGATCACTTAACTTTGTGTGAGAGAGAGACTTACGTTGCTGAAGTAGAATTGTTAGTGAAGATGATCACACTCCTCTATTTTCAAAAATGAACAGTTCCAACATCGAATCCCTGACTCAGAGTCCTACAAAGATTCACATTTTAGGCATTCATAAATTAGTTGGTCTAATAATTTAAGTTGTTGGATAGAATTAAATATACCTTCAGCCAGGAATGGAAAACATCCAGCGGAATTTGTCCATCAAAACATGACACATTCTTAAGCCCTTTTGCATTTAGCCGACCGGCACAAAATTTGGTCAACCATGGGCAATATGTCATATTCAATTCAGTCAACAAAGGAAGCTCGAAATCAATCTTTTCGGGACAGAACATTTGGATATTTAGCCCATCAACTGTTAAGCACTTTAATTTTGGCAACTCAATTATGTTTGTGCTTTCTTCTCCATCTTTCTTATTCACAATGTCTGAAATTACAGATCCTTCATCCCTTGCAAAGATTGCTTCCATCTGTGGACAATCTTCAACCACTAGAATTTCTAGAAGTGGAAACATTTTGGCCATAGATGATGAGATTAAATATCTTAAAGTATAACATCTCTTAACGATTAATGATCTCAAATTTTTGAAACCATTAAATCCGTCTGGAACCGTCTTCCATATGTGCTTTAACTTAGGTAGACTTTTAAGATGAAATGATTCTAGCTGACCAAGTGGAGTTTCCATATCTGTCCCAACATTTAGACCTGTGAAATCAAGGACCACTTCTAGTGATTTACAATAAATAATTTGAATTTGTTCAAGACTTTGTAACATTTGAATGGAGCCAGATGCTGCAACATGTACAAGACCATGACAACAGTATAAAATTATGGTTCGTAGCCTGGAGAGGGATCCTGGAGGCATTTGGTCATCCATTATCCACCTTATGCCATTCATATCGAAACATGTCAGCGTCTCTAAGTTGACCAACATGACCTATCAGAATCATAAACATCATATATGAGAATTTCTATGGATGAGAATCTTGTATAAAGTTAACATTAGAATATATAAAACATGATTTCAGACAATGATTTGAATTTTCTATGAAACTCGTCACTTATTCCAACCCCAAGCATGATAAAGAAAAATAAAATAAAGTAAGTGACGTTATGAAAAGAATAACACTAATAATAACACTAGAGGTAAAAAAAATGAAAAAAAAAATCAAAAATAATAAAAATTATGTCGCTTATAAAGAAATAAATCTAAACTAGCAAGAGTGATAAAGACCAAGAAGATAAGGAAATTGTTGGAATTTGAAGATATTAGGAAAGCATACCATCTTAAAAAGAGTTTCAAGACTTGCCTCTGGGCCAAAGCTCTTAAAACTTTCTAAGTTACGGAGTTCCAAGAAATCTAACTTCAAAAGCTCAATATCTCTTGTATCTTTCTCATCTTCTTCATCATTGGAAACAACTCTCTCCAGCATTTGACAATTGTTTATGATTATCCGTCGGAGTTGACCAAGGCACTTCAAGGAAGATTTCAGAAATAGACTTCTTATTAAACCACAATTTGTAAGATCAAGTGTTGTAAGGTTGCCAAGGCATGGAGGTTGGATGGCACCCCACAAATGGCTCAATAAAGGCAGGTCATATAGTGCCACCTCTCTTAATTTAGCAAAGGACCCACGTGGAAGGTGTTTGTGGCATAACTCTTCCATGTTATTTGCCCATGTTATGACCAACTTCTCCAAGTTAATAAATGCACCATCACGTGTAAAGAAACTAGTCCCATCCACAAGATACTTTACGTCGCAAGAGTTCAGATGTAGTTTCCTTAAATTGCCTTCTCCATCCAACTCATTGACAAGATTGGTCAACCCGTTCATGGCTGTAAGTTTAAGATCTTGAGATTTCCACAACAATGCTTGAAGCGAACGCTTTTTAAGCAATTCAACATTGACATTCCTTAGAGTTAAGACTTTGCTGAATTGGAATTCTTCCACATCTTTTTCATATGTTGGGAGAGTCCACACCCCTACAGAGACACCACTAGTAACTAAGGGTTCAAGACATTTATATATACAAAAATAATATTTATTACATACATTATAACTATTATAAAATCATAAGCATACAAAAGAGAAAAATAAATGATTATAGTAATAGAAAAAATACTTTTTATAATTACTCTCAGTGTAACTTCAGATTTTGAAATCGATTAATCAACTCATTGTCATGTAGTAACTATAGGCACTACCTGAACACTTCCCTTTTTCCCTTTCATCCTGCATTAACACACCAGGTTCGCATTTAACTTCCAAAATCATTTAAATTCCCTTAGCAACTTAAACCTCAAAATCTCCTATAAAGAACGAGTGATGACTATATAAAATTCAGACACCCATGCTCCATCCCACCGAAGCCTTCACATAACTTTACATCATATTGAATTTGAACCACCATGTACTGGAACGTGGCCCATATTCCATTTACATAATTTAGGGAGATATAAGAATAATAATCGTATCAATTAAAATAAATATATAAAATACACATAAATTAAAAGAAAAAAATATGACTTTCAGCTATTAAAAAATAATTTAAATTAATATTAAGCAACTAAAACTACCCCCCCTCCCCAAAAAAAAAAAAAAAAAAAAAACTATACATTAAATCTAAACTCATAATAAACAATTAATTATGAAACTAAAACTAAGAACAACTTCAACTAAAAACTACAAATAATAACAAATGTAACTAAAAATAAAATTAACATATAACTAAAATTAAAAGTAATAAACAAGTAAATAAGCAATTATAATCCAAATTAAAATTAATAAACAAGTACAACTAAAAAAAAAAAAAGGTGAAACTAAAAAACAAATAAAGAAATGTAAGTGTGTGGGGGAGAATGGCTAGTATATGGGTTTAATTTTTTGTTGGATCTTGATAGTGAAATTTAAAGTGAGAGTTAGTGGATATAAAATAAAATAAAAAAGAAGAGAGTTTCAAAGTCTTCTAATTTATAAGTAAGTGACGTGGTGGCAGAGATGCAGAAGATGCACATTAATCTATCATTTGGTGAAAACTTGAGATATCAAATCTCTCTGTAGAATTGGAGAAGGGAAAGTAAGAATGGCAGCTGTCTTGTTGTGTGGTTTGCTTTTTTTATTTTTTTCAATAATAATAATAAATGTCAATTTACTAAAATACCCCTCGAGGTATTCTCAGACGTGCATTGCTTACCACACATCCACGTACCGCCTGTTACTATTTTGAATCTCATCAGCTTCTCAGGATGCAACTTTTCTAGTATTTGTTCTAGACAATAATCATTGTATGCACTGAATTGGATGGTCTGCAGATTAAGCAATGAACTTATCTCTGCAATGATAACAGAATAAGCTTCCACCCCTTGAAAATAATAGCCCAAGTATAGTTCTTCTAGTTTTTTCAACCTTAGCAAGACACCGGATGGAAGTGGAGGACCTTCTTTAAATCTCAAATCTAGGGATTTCAGATTGCTTAGTTCTGCGATTTCATCAGGAAAATGTTCAAGATGAGAGTCGTAAAAGCTAAGAATTTCCAATTCTTTGAGGCCTCTGATAACTGATATATGACCATTCAAAATGCAATTATCAATGCATAAAGCTCGAAGTTTCACTAAGGATTGAAGCGACATTGGAAGTTTACCATTTAAATTGATAAGTTCCAAAACCTCGAGTTCTTTCATTCCATTCAAAAAATCCTCACGTATATGTAGCTTACGTTTCTTTTCAAAACGCAACCGCATAAGCTTCAACTTTGGACACTCTAAGCCAGAGGGGATCTGATCTATCTCATCAAAAGTCAGTGAGATGGCAGTACACGACGCATAGCTATCTTCCTGGGGCCACTCATTCAATCCATCGTGTCTTACCATATACATATGCTCATCGGAAGAAACAATCGACAAACAAACATCTCGTACAACATCATGTAGTTTTACACACCCCTCTTTACCAGCTAACAATAGATAGCAACTTTTCAGCCAATCCGTTAGTGAATATACTCTGTCTCTAACTCCTGCCATTGTTTTTACCTTTTTGAACAGTTGTAACCCCTTGGCATATCTAACTAAATCTTCAAGTGGAATATTATGATCTTCAGGGAATAACGAACAAAGTAAACGCAGCGACTTGGTTTCATCTGCCAGATACTTGATGCTTATCTCTATTCTTGAGTTCACAGAGCCATGCATTTCTGGAATGGTAGTCACAGAGGCTTCTTCTAATTGTTGAAGTACATCTCTCCATACATAGTCTTCTTGCTTCTTCAATGCCTTACCAATAACCCTGATTGCAAGAGGCAACCCTCCACATTGCTTCATCACTTTTACTGCAATACCGTTTGCATCATCATTTGCTTCCCCAGAAATTTCTGCAGTGTCCTTGAAAAGATGCCATGACTCTTCTTCTGATAAAACTTTGACTTCAAAAATTTTTGCTCCCATGTCATTACAAACCCTTTTATATCTTGAAGTCAACAAAACTTTAACTCCTTGACGATCATCTTCAACAGGAATTCCAATAGCATGGAGATCAAGTTCTTGCCAAATATCATCCAATATTATAAGAGTTCTTTTTCCTTTATTTGTTAATCTTGTATAAAGGCGGTCTGCTCTTGAATGATTAGTCTTTTCCTCAATTTTCAATCACAATTTCTCAGCAAGTTCATCCTGAATTTTAGCAAGAACTAGATCTTTAGACACTGAAGCCACCGCGACGTCATCAAATAAATTCTTAGCTTTCACTTTGTCAGCAATTTCGTGAGCAAGAGTAGTCTTGCCCGCACCAGCCATGCCGCATATCCCAATTTTAGTGATTGAATCATCTTTAAAAGCTTCCATGACATCATTTCTAATACTTATCCGTGATTCAAAACCATCAAAATATTGAGGTTTTGTCAATGGCATTTGCCCTGCTGATGGTAGATATCCAATCCGTTCAAATTTGCTTGAATTCTGGAGTTCAATAACTTCACTAGTCTTTTTGGAAGCTTGCTTACTCATGTTATATCGAACATGTAGTTTCGGACACGTAAAACAAAGATACACCATTTGGGTATTCCTTGTACGTTCCAACAATTCATTTGCCACTTTCTTGATACTATCAACTTTTTCCATCCATGCTAATACATCTGGACCAATCTTTTCAGCATTTCTATCAGCTTCATCTACTTTCAGTTTTATTGCTTCTTGTTTAACTTCGAGGTCCTTGACTTTATCTTTCAACTTCTTGATATTGTTGTTGTAATTGACCATATATCGAATTTGTAATCAAGTTCGACTAATCAAACTTTCTACAGCTTTTTGAGCAACGCCAATAACAATTTGTTCTGCCATTTTCCTAACTTTCTATCTCACTCCTCTTTTTCCTCTTCCTTCTTCTGCAAACTGAAGCTTATCACCCCACTAATTTTGAAGGACCTATAGGAAACAATTAAAACGAAAGATTAAAAATTTCATTTGTAGCAACTTATGTCAATATTTAAGATAGAAAAATACTTATCTTTTCCCAAGTTCAAGAATATTCAAATAACTATAAAAGACAAAAAGCTATTAATTAAATATTTGGAGTGAGATGTGATCTAAGTAAGATGTGAATTCTTTAGAAAAGGTTGACTTAGAGTCAATTAGAAAAGGTTTCATGCTGATTCATAAGTACGCCATAAGTTCTAAGGTCAAGGTGTGAATTCTTTAAATAGTCAATAACTTATAAATGAAGCATTATAAGAAAAACCTGGAGACACAAGAAAGACCCTAAGCACTGAACGTTTTCCCTTTCCTCTCGTGTGATCGAATTCCTTCTCTTCTCTCTTGGTTTTCGTGCATGCTTTGGAGTGCGTAGAAAGAAAGGCTAGCCTCATTCTAGATTTTTACATGATGTATGCATGATCGTAGAGGGCTACTACATTGTGGTCTACAATCAAGAAATCCGAATCCCAAAACATCACTAGGCAAGTTTTAGATTCATGTGATTGCTTGTATATGTAATGTTTCATTTATGTGCATTGATTGGACTATTCTGTTTAGGTTCTCTAAAATTCTAAGTGTTAATAGTTCATCTCCGCTGTGTTTATGCCATATGATAGTGAAATTGAATTGGATACAAATTTGAAAAGTTAAAATCAAAATTTGACTTTGTAATTCAATTTCTTTAAAATTTAATTTCTAACCAAAATAATTAATTAGGTAAGTCATTAAGACACGTTTTATTAGAATTGACTAAAAAGTTGACCAACTTTTACTTAGTGTTAATTTTTTGACTTAATCAAAATTAATAGAATTTGGAACGCAAGATTAATTATTATAGTAAGATCACAAATTAAATTGCCATGTCTATTCAATTGAATTTTGGTTAAGCCTAATTGGACCCAAAAATCCATGCGCTTGAGTCTAATTAGATTATACAATTTTTTCATGGAGAAAAATAGATTAAGCCTAGGACCTTAAAATAGACCACAGATAAATGGGCTAAGGGATATATTCGGCCTTGTTCAACGAGTTATCATAGGGATGTAAAATGAGCCCAATTTATTCCTTAGAATATTTGAAGGGGTAAGAGTATGAGAAAGTAAAGGTATATCAATGTAATTCATAGAAGATGCAATATAAACGAAAAGGCTTAATTTTATGAATAGTCAATTATTTATTATATTTCATAAATGTGATGTATATGACGATTATGGAGCTTAGAATCATGAATGAATGCATGATTTATATCGTTCTCATAAATGATGTATATATGAAATTTTTGAAAATGGGGCCTATGCGCCTCGCCTTATCTTTTTAAACTGGTTCTACCTTCTCTCTACAACCTATGTACCTCTCCTTAAATTAGGGGTTTATGTTTCTAGAAAGCTATGTAATGTAGTGTGTTAGGATTGGAATAGGAGTGGAGATATGATAGAGATCAAGATGAAGATTGAAGATGGTGGGCCGGCCTAGAAAACTATAGCAGCTTGTAAACAACTCACTGTACTTTGGCCTTTGACAAAAGGAAGAAAGATAAGACTTGATTGAATAGGGATTACTTACGAATCTAATAAGTGCAAATCTACTACTCTCTATGAAAAAGAGAATGTTCTATATCGTCTCATAGAGATGTCGACACAAAATTCATGGCCATGATGGTATGATTAGATAATACAGCAAAAGTTATTATTGCGTCCATGAAAATATAAGAATGGCCTATTAGGGTTCAATTGATGTTGATCGTAGGGTTAGTTTGGTGCATATAGTGAAAGGAATAAATTGCACATTAACTATTCACCAAAAGATTCTTGGTTGAGAAATCTTGATTGGAGCATTCGAGTCATCCGGTCGTAGAGGAATGTTGCTAGACATCAAAACCTCAATTAGTAGCAACTAGAAAGTGTTCTAGGGTGATGGGTTAATTGGTACTTGTCATCAGTGTAATCAAAATCGTACGATTCGCGATTCGAATCGTACAATTCGATACGATTCACTAAAAAAATGATACGAATCGGATAGGAGAATCATGAATCGACGTGAATCGCAAGTGAATCGGTACCAAATCGTGTGAATCGTTAGTGAATCGTACGATTCACTGAATCGTTCGATATTCGGGTCAATTTTTTTTTTTTTAAAAGTCCAAAATATTTCAAAGTAGCTAACAAAATAAGCCTACTTTAGTAAAAAAATTGGACACAAAACTCGTAACTGATTGGACCACTTGTGTTTACAACAGCTTTTGAGCACTAGTTTGGATATTTGTGAAATGTGATATTGTTCCGACCAAAAAAAATAGTGTGATATTGTGATACAGAAATTGTTTGGGCTACTAGGAACAAGTGAAGTAGTAAACAATCTAGAAAAGTAACAAAAACATATATTAATATTAATTCAAATAAAGAATCTCAACTAAAAACTGTTAATAGAAACATAATATGTCAAATATCAACTAGTTTCACTACAAGAAATGGGAAGCTTTGACGGCGAACTTTTGGCGGCGTTTGAGACAGCTGCCGCCTATGAAAATAAGCACTAGGTATTTAGCAGCGTTTTGTTGGAAAATGCCACTATTACAAAGAAATATCGGCGCTTCCACTACATAGCGCCGCGAAAAGTATGCTTGGCAAATGGTGGGTACTTCCCCACCAATATCGCCTAGGAAATTACGGCGCTTTGTTGTAAAACGCCGGCATTATAGAATATACATTAGCAGTGTTTTTCCCAAAAACGCCGCTATTGTTCATTTTGGCGACGCTTTTAAAAGCGCCGCCATTGGTCTGCTCATACTTAACACCCTACGCAATAGAACAGTCCGCATCAAATACAAACCCCCATCAAATTTTTGCATCCTCTGCTTTTTCAGGTGTGCCGAACTTCATTTTTTTCATGTACATATATATATGTGTATATATATTTTATTATAATTAGCATTAAACATGTGTATGTATTTATCTATACACAATTATCATTATATATATATGATTATGGGTATAAACAATATGTATATCTACACACGCACACACATCTATGAATTTTGATTTGACATTAGTCTCTTGCATTTTTAAATTTTGATTTTTTTTTGTTCACTATATACTTTTAAGATTTCTTATCAATTTGCAATTATTACATGATTTTTAATTCATAGCTACTTAGGTATTTAACTGAAAGTTATTGATAAATATAAGGAAAAAAACAAGCTTTATCTAATTTATTATTATTTTTGTTTCATATTATAGTAACACTATCATTGAATGGATAGAAGTTGGATTAGAAAGCCAAGATATAGCATTGAGTATGTCAATGGAGTCGAAAGCTTTCTTGATTTTGCATTCGCTCATAGTTCAAAAGAAAAGATTTTGTGCCCTTGTGTCCGGTGTGTCAATTGTCTATTGCAATCTCGACACATAGTAAAAGAACATTTAGTATGTCATGGAATGATTGATGGGTATACCACGTGGATTTGTCATGGAGAATTTGTTAAAAATAGAGATGTGCAACCTCTTGATAATGTAGAGCCACCAATAATTGATTCATTTGAAAGTCGATGCAATATGGATGATTTAGTAAGGGATGCATTTGGAATTCAATCGGATTTAAGAAATGAATGTTTAGAGGGTGAAGAAAATTGTGGAGATGAGGATGATGTTAATGTTAATGTTGATGTTGATGTTGATGTTGATGTTGAGGTTGGACATCACAATCACTTTGAAAATGGACCTAGTGAAGAAGCTTCGAAATTTTTTAAGTTTCTTGAAGAAGGCAACCAAGAACTATATCCTGGTTCCAAAACAACTGTATTGTCATTCACGGTCCAACTAATGCACTTAAAATGTGATAACAAATGGACAAAGAAATCAGTTGATAAGCTTCTTGAATTCTTAAAAGACCATTTTCCTCATTCAAGAATGCGTAAATCTTGCTATGAAGCTAAGAAGATGACAAATACATTGGGCTTGAGATATGAAAAGATTCATGTATGCCTAAATAATTGTATGTTGTATAGGGGTGTTAGAGAATCGCAACAATCATGTCATGTTTGTAATTCATCTCGTTGGCAAGAAAACAATGAGGTTAGCGGAAGATGTAAGAAGAAAAAGGTTGCTGCTAAAGTTTTGAGATACTTTCCACTGATCCCGAGGCTTCAAAGGCCTGAACTAAATTAAATTTGCTCAAATTCGGTTAGATTGCTTCTAGAATTCTATTTTATGATTAAAATAACATAACATTTGACCAATTGCATATCTATCATATTCATTACCTTAGTTCCTTCATAAATTACTTTTTTTTACTGACTTAGGGTCAGTGATGACTTTGAACAGGATGACGATGAAGTTGGCATCTAATCAATGAAATGGAGGCCAAAGATGGGAGGGGTTACTTCTCAAAAAGAAAAAAAAAAGATCATGAACTATTTTGATATTATGTAGAATGTTGAGATCATGAATTCTTTTGATATTATGTTGAATATTGTTGAATGTTGAGATGAACTATTTTGATAATATGTTGAACGTTGAAATCATGCACTATTTAGTTATGGAGTTTTTGTTATATGTGATTGTCAAAAATCTTTTATCTCGTATTAATATTATGAATTGATTTTTTTAATTTTGGAGATAAATGCTTTTTTATATATCCAAAGTTTCTTGTAATTAAAACAGGCTAGAAGGGATGGGGGAAGGAAAGAAAAAAAATAATTAAATCTTAATGTATTAAGGGCGTTTGTACAAATGCCGTGAAAGGTTCCGCAATAATTTATGGCGTTCATTTATAAAGCGCTGCTATAGTTTGCCGATGAATTTGTGGTGTTTAGTTGAAACGCCGATGTATATGTGTACCAGCGTTTCTAAACAAACGCCGTGAAAGGTTCCGCAATAATTTACGGCATTCATTTATAAAATGCTGCTATAGTTTGCTGATGAATTTGTGGCGTTTAGCTGAAACACCGACATATATGTGTACCAGCGTTTATAAACAAACGCCGTATAAACAAAAAACGGCGCAATTATAGACGGCGTTTTTTAAAGTGCCGGTATAAGTTTTAACGGCGCTTATAAAACGCAGATAAATGTCGAAAAAAGCGTCGCTAAATATCCAATTTTTTGTAGTGTTTCAAATTTGTGACCGAATCGGTATGATTCACGATTCGATTCGATTCACGATTCAAAAAAATGACATTTCGATTCACGATACGATTCACGATTCGATAACTATGCTTGTCATAGCCACTACCGACTTGACACTTGAACCTACAAGATCACACACAAGAGTAAAGGTCTAAAATGATAAGGGATAGAATGGGGAAGTCATGCTAGCATAAGGATTTTACCTTTGTTCTTTTTTTGTAATGTCTCACATCAATGGTAGTTAGTGTACGTGAGTGGTTTATAAGTGAATTTTATGGGTATAAAGAATAACTTAGGTTAACCAATTTGGACTAGTTATTTGATGTCTAAGTAGTTATTTTCTTATGTCTAAAGCACTAATTTCACATGTGGACCTAGAGTTTTGGGTTGGTGTGACACCCCGACCCGAGCATATAGTTAATATTCCTATTTCTATATGATTACATGATTCTTTTAAGTGTATATAAATGATTATGTGCTTACTATGATTAGTTGCATGCATTTGTTAACTTTAATTTTTGTATTTCTTGGAAAATGTGCATTTGCCTCGTTAACGTCCAATTATGTGCATTCATGTGCAGTTAAGAGTTTTAAGTAACGTAGACATTATTTAAGTGTTATCAATTTGCAAATAGAAACTTAATTAGTTAGATTTCAACTAAATGTCAAACTAGTAAATATCAAATTAGTTAAAGGGGTAAGATAGACTTTTGAGTTTTTATAAAAATCCTACTTAATTTTGACCTTAATTAAAACAAATAAACTACACAAAATACACACACACACCACGATTCAGCACACACAACACACGCAGGGAGAGAAGAAAGAAGAGAAGAGAAAAAAAGAAGGAAAAAGGAAGAAGAAGGAAAGGAATTCAAGCCAAACTAAGTTAATCTCTTGCATATTCAACATGTACAAGGTGAGGGTTTGCATTTTTATGTGATTTCTTGAATTTTCTTGGAATTGTAAGTTACATAAATGTTGAAGTAGAGTTATTACATGCCTTGCTTAGCTAACTAGCTTAGTTATTTTGAAGAATATATGAATACAAAGTGTTGTTGCTAACTATATTTGATATATTACAAGGATTGGTTGTTGTGTTGTTGTTGATGTAAGAACATTATGAATTGCATGTGAGGTGTTTGTTGATATGCCTATAGGAGAGTTAGTTTATCTTATCAACTAGAATACAACCTAATCAAGTGAGGAATAGAAGCTAAACAAAGTGTTAAAGAGTAAGCAAAATTCTGGACATCTTACTGCTCCTGTTTTCCAGAGGCTTTTGATATAGTAAACGTGCTCAAAAATTAACGAAATTTACATAGAAGCTAGATTAGGAAATTTAGAACAAATGTTGATTTCTAGAGCTAAAGCAAATTCTAACGTTTTAACTCTCTGATCTAGCCATTTTATGAATGTGTTCTGAAAATTGCTGCTATTGGTCAGTTTGTGCGGTTGCATGGGAAAATCGTAATTTACTAAATTTAACTCGGAATTAGGTACTGTTTGATTCTAAATTCATCTATACTCGAAGAGCTACGTTTATAGATAAATAACAGGGCATATGGAGCTCAATAGCATAGGCTATGGATCGAATAAAGTTAAGCTCCTGTTAGGAATTGAAGGTTGTTTAGCTAATTTGAAAATTGACATTATGGGTTGAGTTCGTTAGATGGTAAAACTGTGAATTCTGGATGCACATATACGTAATTTGAATTATATGATAGTTATAATATATTTATTGAATTTTATTATGAATTAGTTATGTGAAATTAATTGACTTATGTGAAGTATAATGTAGAGGATTTGCCTATTGAGAATCTAAGATGTTTCTACCATAACGTTAAGTCTTAGTTGAATAATGCAAGTATAGTGTACTTAAGACACATCACATTTGTAGCGCACTAGTTAAATATGCATAGCTTAGTTGTGAGAAGTCAAGTGCTTGTTAAGGACTTAGTACAGTGCCTAATGTTTGTGTGTTACATGCTTATGTAAATGCCTACGTGAACACTAGAAGATGTCTATATTCTATTATTTAAGTGTTGAAAATGAACTTACTTGGTTAATTTATCTTATTCATCAAGAAAATGTGTCTTATCGCTTGTATACTTTGGTTTCTAGATCTTAACCTAGTTGTGTTCTCGCTCAATGAAGTAATTAGATAGAAAGCAAGATCTTTTAAATAAAATTAAATAATTAGAGTTAAAGAATGTCCCACTATCTATATAAGAATAGCTACATAGTGTTACGATGAATATGATTGTACTCTAATGTTTACTTTGATTTTTAAATTATTTGGAAATGGACAGTTAAGTATAGCTATAAAAATTATGAATTGGAAGCAAATGTGCTAAGTGCTATTAAATTACACAATGGTTTTATACTTGCTAAATAATTCAATTACTAGAATTAGTTATTGCTACAAATGTGCAACTAGCGAACACTTAGAAGGGAAAGGTAACCATATGAAAGAATATGTTTAATACTCCTTGAACCTTATGGAACTTAAATATTATTATCTTTAGATTCTTAAGAGAAATATTTCTAAGTTGTTCTATAGCTAGCGAAATTTAAGTGAAAGTGAACTAGCTTTATATGTAAACTGTAAAGGAGGAAATCTTGAACAATTTATGAACATGTGATAGTTGAATTAACTAAACTTTAATTCAAATGCATCAAACTCTAGTGTACTAGTTAAGACAACTTTTTCATGCCTTGTGAAGTTATCTTTTGTTTAGACTTGAATTGCTAACTGAGAAGTTCTTAAGTTGTCACTGATAACAAGCTAACTTAATGATGAGCTTGTGCTACTTTAACTAATGGTTAACTATAATTGCTTTTAATGTATCTATTCTATTGAAATATTTCTTGTTTATACGAGAAAACTTTATAAGAAACCAAAAGCTCTAATGTTTGGTTGATTTACTAAGAATAGAGTTAATACATGGTTGTGTAGAACTATGTGTCAACTTGTAGATGCTAGTAATATGTCATAGTACTTCGTGTTTACATATAAATAGTTAATCTCTCTATTACTTGTTGAATGCATATCTTTTCCTATGTAATAATATGAACTATATAAGGGATTCTATAACTTCTATTGTTGTGTGCTAAGTATGTATAATTTTTAAGTTGGAATTGGTATAATTAATTGTTAAAGTGTTATGCTAGTTTACTTGTATAGTACTATACTAAGTCTTGATGGCTAAGTATTATACTTATATGAATAAGTTAGGGTATGCACCTTTGAGCTAATTCAAGGAGGGTTTGAAGGAATCTAATATATTGTCTTGCGTATTTAGCCTAATCCAGGGTGAGGGAGTTTTGCATACTTGTGACATTTTTAAGTTTATGTTCAAATTATAGCTTTTCTTGATTTGTTATTATTAGCTCATGTAATGCTCTAATCTAGTATAAAATACCTTCCACATGCTATGAATGCCTTGTTTGTGTTGCGTAGAAGCTTGTTCCATGGTTAAATGTGAAGATTCATATGTAGGAAGAAGATGAATAGTGCTTTTCTTAGGGTTTTGTTAAAATTGGCTTGTGGGATTGAATTGATGCTACCTATAGGTGCTCTAGGTGTTATTGAACATAGTTAAATGGTTGGGTGTAGTTGAATTGTCCGGAATTGGATTAGAATGCGAAATTAGCTAAAATTAAAAAGGGGGTTTTTGTAAAACGGTAATGCGGGTGCATTTGAACTTTAGATTGGTTACCTACTTGGTATGGAAGCGCTTTCGGTGCTTTCGTAGCATTGGTTTGAGGGTCGGTTAGGGTAGCTGTAGTTAAAATCGACTCGGGGCCTTCCCGAGCTTTTATCTCCAAAGCGAAATTTTAGGACTTGAATAGGTTCCTTTTAGTATCCTTAGAGATGTAGTATGGTTAGTTTATGGAAATTGTGCCTTAAATTTCACATAGGAGAAAAATAGCTTAAGTTGACAAAGGGGAAAAGTGAACAATTGATGTTAGATGCTTGCGACTCACTTCTATGTGATCAATTTGATATTAATTGAGATTTAGTTAGGTTGTTCTAGCATTTTAGGAAGTGTGAAGTACTTGTCCCCTTTGATTGTTTTTGCCTATCTCGTGTTAAAAACTTATATTGTAACCATTTACGAGGGCGGCCTACTTTGTCGTCCCTCACCTGTGATTACTTGGTTTTCGTGATTATGAATCGAGTTGCGCAATTTTTTTGAACATGGTGGTGTCGAGAAACTCCGGGCAGCATCGGGCTATCGGTCTAGCTCGGCTACCATGGTACCTATTCCCTTTCTCACTAGGGCATACTCCCATACCCCAGAGGCGTGGTTTATCTCGTTGGGGCATACGGACATACCTCAGGAGAATGGGTCGTAGGAATTGGGGTACATCCAAAGTACCCCATTGGTGGTATAAGGGGATTTGTCAGCATTTGTTATCGAAGATCGAGGTTCGTGATTCGAGATCAAAGACAAAGAAGATGAACCATATTCTTTTGAAATGTGTTTAATGCTTTATTCAATTGACTTGTTATATTGTATTACTTGAGCTATTTGTATTGTTGTTGCATTGCATGAAATGATTTTTAAAAACACCCTGGTAAACTGTATCTTCTCCCTCACTGAGTAACTTTGGTTACTCATTTCTTGTTTTAACATGTTTCAGGAGGTGTAGTTAGCGCAATTGTTGTTGCCTTGAGTGTTGTGTTACTGTGTTGCTTGTCTTGCTGGGGTTGGAGTATTTATATGCTAGCTTTGTGAAGAATGTGTTGATGACGTGATTATGATTTATTTTGAGACCTAAGGGTCTTGTGTATATTTGAGTTGCTTTGGATGAATGTAAATTGAAGTTAATAGTATTGTATGATGTCAGTAGTTAGTTGAGTTGTAATAACTTTATGCTTTGCTTAAATGTTTAGTATTGCATGCTTGTGTGGTTAGTAGGAGTTAGTTAGTTGTTTGACTAAACTTATAAGAAAGAAAGGTAAACATGATTAAAGTGGTAAGATAAGCGGATTATAAACATAGAATTTCAATGGATTTGATTTTGCATTCTAGTATGTTATATTGTCATGGTCTAAGGCTCGGATGGCCTTAGTGTTAGGAAAGTTACGTGATTGGAGTTTGGAGTTGTTGAGAATGTGGTAGTATTTGGTTTGTGGCTTTATCTTTTGTTTTTAGGTAACCATATAGTTATATAAATAGAGGAAACTCCGCCCGTTTTCTCTAAATTTCGTGCCGAGTTTGGAATTGAATTGAGAATAACATGATTAATAGGAGTCATCGTTCCGTGTGGAATCGAGGCATTACAGTTGGGACATGACAAAATGGTATTAGAACCTGGTCAGGACATGACGGAATGGTAATTAAAGCCTGTAACTAGCTAAATGCAAGAGTTAAGTGATATGCGGGGCAAAATGGTACACCAAGAAGGCGGTAGAGTCACCTCTAGAATTCTACATTGCTTGGTTAGTAATAAGTATGTAAACGTTAAAGCACGTCAGGACCTTAACATGGTGGGGGAGGGTGTATGATGTTCTATATGGGTGGGAGATGGTGTATCTGAGTAGTTTATAAGTCAGTGTTGTAATATGACTTAGTTAACTATTTTGGACCGATCAATTTGTTGATTTGATGCCCAATTAAATATATCTTTTGTTTACAATACCAGTTTCGCTTGTAGTCTGTTCCGAGGACATAACACTTTTAGCATGATATGCTGATCAACTTTCATAGACTTCGTACTAATCCTAATCATTAAATCATTCAAGTTTTTGAATTTTGAAAGTACACTTAATCCTATTCCATGTAGGCACCGTAAAAAGTAACGTATAAGAATTCCTATATTTCATTTCGAATCTTGTATAATTTCAATAGAATTTTTGCTTGAACACAATAATATTTGATATCAACTTTTATGTGTTTGTCATCTAATTTAACCAATCATGTCCCTTTATCATTCATCTATGATATTATTCCTCCATAAGTGCCAACCATTTCTATGGTGGAACAAAATATCTCTCATTTCAAAATCTCCAAATATTGTAATGTAACCAAATTGGTATGCATTAAACATGTGAAGATGGGTTTTACCAATTTAGACAAATGGATCCAAAAATCATGTCAACAAGGGGTGCTAATGTAATTGCCGTGCATTTAACCCTAGCCATAAAAGCCAAAGTTTGGCAATTACAAGCTTTTGTGCTACAAAATTTATTGGATAAAATTATGGATCTTTTTCAAAAAGGAAAATTGTAGAATAAATAAATAGAGGAGTTTGTAATAATAAGTTAAATTTTTAGCAAGTTTGCCTTTCTTAGTCTTCTACAAAAACACGCAACTTTTGAACATTATTCTCTTGTATTTTTCATGTGAAGCCTATCGTATTGGGACTTGGCTCCTCTACAATTCTATTGTCTAATTTCTATACAATACCTATTCGGATTAATAACATGTGTCACCAAGTATTATCTATAGATTATATTAAACTTAGTAAACAAATCTTCCAACCATGGTTAGATTGTATTAAATACCCGAATCTAAACTAAAATATTTAGCTAAACAATTGTTTATTTTTGCCATTGCGATGTGGGGAACATAATTTCTATTTTTGTTTTAGTTAAAATTGATTGACCTTAATTTTTCAGATAATGGATGTTAAGTTTCTTTCCCAAATAAATGTGTTGGACGAGTAAATAAATGAATGAGCTTTAGATAGTTGATGTAAAGCACAATGACAAAATGAATGAGCAATGTATGAGCATAAATACTTTTAAAAGATCTAGAGATATAATACCTCTAAACGATTGTGGCACTTAAGCCCATGTGTTCCAGAACCATTCCCAACATGTGAATTTTGCATGCTCAATAAAATGACCAAATCACTCTTATTATGACAAAGTTAAAAGGTAATAAATCTTCTAGAGTTAATACACACTGATTTATATGTGCCTTTTAGTGAAATTGCCTGAGGAGGGTTTAGTTACTACCTCATCTTTGCTAATGATATATGATAGCATGGGTAGCTATATCTTATGAACCACAAATCTAAATCATTCAAAGAGTTCAAAGAGTTCAAAGAGTTTAGAGCTAAGGTGAAAAATCAAACAAGAATAACGGTTAAGGCTTTATTATCCGATTATGGAAGAGAATACATTAGTGCCAAATTCCAAGAGTATCATAAGGAAAATCATATAGTCACTCACTTGACTACTCCTGGCACACGGAACTCAATGGAGTACGGTGGGACATCGTTCAATCAATGACGATATATACTTATCTACTAGTTGGCCTATGGAGCCATGCCCTTCTTACAGCAGTCTATATCTTGAACAAGGTCAATTCTAAATCAATCTCAAGTGCACTATAGGAGATATGGAATAACAAGAAACCTAGCCTTAAGCGGTTTAGGGTTGTCTTGCTTTATTAAAGGCTTAAGTCTGATAAGTTGAAAGCTAGATCCGACAAGGTCAGATTCATTGGTTATACCAAAGATTCTTTGGGATACATCTTCAATTCCTCTACCGACCAGAGTCTTTGTCATTAGATATGTCATTTTCTTGGAAGAACAATTCAACCAAAAATGAGGTATATGAAGAGAAGTAGAACTCAATAAAGAGGCCGCTGAACAACCAAAAGAGTAAAGTCAGATCCAAGATTTGATCCAAGATGACCAAATCCAAGAAGATCTGATTGTTTCACAACCTCACCACAGATCAGTGAGGACTCATCATCCTCTTGCAATATATAATTATCTTCATAGTCATCCTCTTGCAATATATAATTATCTTCATAGCTAGGCACACGAGTTGTTTAACTTGGATAATAGTGATCACATTGATGATCCTATGAGCTATGATGAAGCTAGCTCTGATGTAGCCTCAAAGAGATGACTTGAGGCCATAAAGTCTAGAATGGATTCCATCTTGTACCTTTAAGGCAAGACTAATGGCAAAAGGTTATCATCAAAGGTAAGGAATTAACTATGATAAACCCTCCTCACCAATAGCCATCTTGAAATCTATTAGAATTTCATTGGCCATAGTTGCACAATAAGATTATGAGATATGACAAATGGATGTTAAAACGACATTCTTAAATGGCTTCATCGAAGAAGATATTTATATGGAACAACCAAAGGTTTTGAATCCAGTGACAAAAATCACAAAGTGTGCAAGTTACAAAGATCCATCTATGGGGTCAAACAAGCTTCCAGAAGTTAAAACCTACAATTTGATAAAGCAATCAAATCGTTTGGCATCATGAAGACAAGTCTTGTGTAAAGTCAACAAAATGGCGATCACATTCATTGTTCGTATTTTCTTATTTTTTAGAAATTTAGAATAAACTCTAGGAGATGGGTTCAATGTGTAAAGGAGATTAATATGAGAAAATTGTGCTAAACGATTGATAAAGCTATTGCATATATGTATTATATGGGGTTTTCCTTTGTTAACAATTGGCTATTTTATCATTGACGTAAGTAAGCGTTATCAACTATTACCATAATCTTCATTAATTATTAAGGTTCCTTACGTTATACCCTACTGATTTTTGTCGTTTCTTTCATTGGTTGTCAGGGATTTATTCTTTTAATTTGTTGTTTTTCATTGTATTGATCTTGGTAATCTTTGTTATTCATGCTATCTGTTGGATTTGCTCACTATTTTCATGTTATATTGTAAGCTATTATTGAAGTCTTGGACATGTAATGTTTCATTTTCTGTAAGTACGCATATGCAATACAGTTGCAATGATGATTGATCGACTCGTGTAGATGCCAAATCCTCAGTAACGATGGTCACTCTCCTCAAGCTTGATAAGGACCATTAAATACTCACGGTTGACCATTGTAGGCCTTGTGGACAAACAATACTTGCTAATTTCTGCCACGTTTGTATTCAATATGTTACCTTGAGAACTTGGACCTCATTCAATAAGTCCTTATGATAGGCTATCCTCAATGGGATTGTAAAATTCAAATGAGGCCTTTAAAATCCAATAATTGAAATTTTTAAAAATTCCATGGAAAAAAAAAAAAAAGCAATACCAATGGAGATTTATAAGACCCAAATATACATGTGTCCACCAATTTTGCCATCATACACGATTTTTTAAACAAAAATAGAACCTCAATCTCCATTTTCTTCAACAAATTTGTTAAAGAAAATGAAGACTAGGCTCTACTGTTGTTTAAAAACCTCGTATGATGGCAAAATTGTAATTAAAATTTATTGAAGAAAATAAAGACTGAGACTCTATCTTGCAAACCCCCATTGGTGTTTTTTTCTTTTTTTTTTTTCCATTGGCTCTATTACTGATTGTGGAGGCCTAATCACCTTTGGGGCAACCCTTATTTATCGATGCTACACCTTGTGAGTTGAAATTTATTAATATTTGGGCATTGGCAATTTGTCTTCATGTTTATGTTTACGACTACGTAATGCATTGAGTAGAATTTTTTTATTTAAGAAAGGACTAAGAATTTTTTTATTTAAGGTTTCGATGCCTTGATATTTGTTTTTGTATAAAAATTTAATATCGTTAGTTTGTGTAATTGTGCCATATTCAAAAAATTTATTCTCAAGACCCCAACATCAAACATCTTGGCTCCGCCACTGACCCTGAACTCAAAGGTTTTAACCATTCTCATTATATATAGAACTTCTAATAGTAATTGGTTTCAAAACGTCTGATCTTTTGTTACGATTAAAAGGTCTAAGAGAGAGTGGTTGTAGATCCAACCAGCACGCGAGGCCTACACACATGACAACTAGATTTGTCCAATTGTGTGGATTTACATACATCTTATTACAACCAAATTCTTACAAAAAACTCACATTAGGACTCAATGCAGTATGCCAAGAAAACTTAAAATATTACCTTGAAGGTAAAATGTCTCAAATAATCTATTGTTTTCTCAAAATTTGTTAATTTAGTGCCTACTATTTTCTAAAAAAATTTTAAGAAATAATATAGACTAAATTGACTAATTTTGAACAATAAGAACAATTTAAAATTTTAGTGAAACAATAGAAACTATTTGGGTAATTTTTCTTACATTGAAACTTGGAGGAAGAAAAGCGAAGTGCCACAGCTCCACATAGAGGCTCCCCATACTTAAAGAGCCGAAGTGGAGTCGAACCCAAAAATGGTATCATGAGATCGGCCCGAACACAAAAAAGACTGGGATAGAAACCAAAAGAGGGGTGGCGGGGGACAACTATCTCAAAAGAAAGTCAACGGACTGAGGGAGTTGCTCAAAAGCTTGATGAACAAGCTAAAAATAGATTTATTTATTTATTTTGTATTTTAGTAAAGGGCTATTTCCAAAGCATGAGAAAGATGTCAGATGTTTTAAGCAACTTACTAATAATGATGTTGACGTATGCAACCTCTTACATATGTTTGATACATAAAATCAAGATGAAATTGGTAAATCATTTAGTCACCAGTCACAATTATTGAATTAGAACGTGCACGTTGATATCTTAACATGTTTATTTTATCTCCTAAAAGCAAAATTTTATTTCTTTTTTGGATTGTCCTGTTTTTTTCTAATAAAGTGCGGTATCCTTTTGAGGACAATAATATTAATCTAGTTTTAAAATGTGAAGGTTGCCACTTTATGGCTGATACTTGATACAACAGTCAAACTTGGAATAATATTTACACCTGAAGATATCAACAATTTTGAAACAATAATCCACAATATTAAAGATCTAGGAAGCAGCTCAATCTATTGTGAATTTTATTATCATGGCCCAAGTTCAGAATCCCAGGTTCGTGGGTAAAGTTGGTGTTGGAAGTATAAAAAATAACTACTTGGACATTAAATCAACTGGCTCAAAATGATTAAATCAAGTTGTCATTTATCTCACAACACTCACTTATAAATCGCTTATATAAGCTATCACTCACAGATGTGAGACATTACACACAATACTAGTCTAGCCGTAGGCCTAAAATTCTATGCTCGGGGCATGACATTTATACATAAAACATTTTTTCACCTCATTTTGTAGTCAAGTACAAGTAAAATATTGAAACATTAACATAATGGATAGCATGAACGCGTACCTCGTTTTTTCTCGTTCACGGATAGATCAAAGATGCATAGAGAAAGATTTCAGCGATGAAAGAGAAGTCATCAGAAAGCCCACAACAAAGCTTCAACAAGCTTCTGCACAAGAAATTCACAAACTAAAAAGAATGAAAAAAGGAGTACAAGAAAAATCAAGCAGCAAAAGCTCAAGTCAGCAAAAACAAAATCTTACCAAAAGTAGTATTGGAAGCTGGAAGAATATAAACAAACAAAAAACAAAAGAGCAGAAAAATTTCGGAGAATATAAAAAATGCTTGAGATGATCAAAGAAAATGGGCATTCAACAAGCTTTTTTCATAAAGATAATTTTGAAGACCCTAGAATCTTCACCCAAAAGAAACGCGTTAAAAGGAAAAACACATTGATAGGCCCCATTCACATATCATTACTTGAGTGACATGTTTTTTACCTTATCGTTTTCAACGTGTCTTTGTTTTGGCACATCAAAGAATTTCAAACAACTTTTGGTGCCTTTATTTTAAAAACAAAAAAAACAAAAAAGAAAAAACAACTTTTGGTGGCAGAAAAACAAAAAAAATTCAACATAAAGTAGGGCCCGCAATAATTGCTTTGAATTACATGTTTCTTTTTTTTTCTTTTTTTTATTCTAAGTGATGTCTAAGGTCATACATATATATAAATATAACACTAAAGCTTGCAATTTTTTACAAATACTTTGAGTGTCATGCCGCTAGACCAAACAGTCTTTGGCGATTTACATGTTTTAGCCTTGATAATTTCCAACAGGTTTTCTTAGTTTATGCATTGAATTTACAATGAAAAGAATCCCGTGTCCTTGGATTCCATTTGGCTTTAACCCAAAAAAAAAAAAAAAATTTCACATAAAAAAAGGGTTTTCTTTTATACTTAAAATGGGTTTTTTAAATAAAAAAAAATGTTTTCGTATTTAAAAAAAAAAAAATCCAAAAGAAAGGGAGAAATGAAAGACAATATTGAGATATCTTCAAATGCATTGACAAAAGGCCAAAAAAAATATTTGTTGTCAAGACCGAAAAAATAGTCTTCTGATTGAAAGCAAAGTGAGGCCAAAGACATTTCCACATGCAAAAAGGGAAATTTTGAGCCTGCCTACCACAAGGGATCGTTGTTGCAGATATCTTCACAACAGTACATTCACAACAAGTTCGAGATACAACAAGCAATGGAGTACAAGATTTTCTAGTATGAGGGAGAGTTTTGGAAATGAAACTAAAAAATCGAAAAGAAATTTAGTGGTGAGAAGATTAAAAAATTACAGAGATTTCTAGATCTGAAGAAAATCAAAGAAGAGAGAAAATTCCAAATTACACAATTTTTGTAGATCTGAGAAAATTAAAGTCAAGCAGATAAGTTTAGATCAACAATTACAAGTCTTCTAATTTCAGATCAAGTTCAGATTATCAAGCCAGATAATTCTAGATATGAATTTTCAACTATAAATATGAATTGTATAACACATTTGTAATTTGAGTCAAAGCTTCACAACTAAAGAGAGCAAAAGCTCCAAAAATATGAGCTATAGAGCTCAAAGAGAAACGAGAAAAGAGAGACACAACTCCTATTTACATGCAGAAATCATGATATATTCACATTGAACTATAATATCCAAAAGTGGTTAGAGATATCTTCATGATGCCTAATTCTCTGAAATCATGCTAAAATTTAATCCCAATATTTTTATTTTGAATTTTGAAAATCATTTAACTCATTCAAATATGCAGAACTTCAATTAAAAGGGAGAATGTAATATCCCAAACATTAGATAGGGGACATATAGTGTAGCCATTTTGTAAATGTCATATGTTCTTATTTTATCATGTGATCAAGAATGAGTTAAGTTATTGGGATATACAATATAAGTTCTTTAAATTAATAGTTTCGGGACTACTTAAATTTTATTGACTTATTGAGATATCAATTTATCAATAAATTATAATTATTAATTTACAAAGATATTTTTTTTTTGGACTTTATAGTAAACATATTATTACATCAAGTGACTAAGTTAAGATATTTCAAAGTACTATAAGATTAAAAGTACTATCTCTATTAATATTTAGCCTATTAAAGTTGATTAAATTATACATGATTATCATAAAGATTCAATATATTAAATTATTAAAACAAGTACAGACAATGTATATTGAATCAAATCAAACAATCTTTAATCTAGCACAATCTCTTACATTTATGATAACTTCAATTTTAAAATAAAAAGAATGGCTTCACATCTCAAAGGTGTAAAGAAAAGAACCATGACAAATGAAATCTGTAAAACATTATGTCAGTATAGCAATGATCATCCTTCATGCATGTACGCAGAAAAGAATCGTAACAATGGAATTCGGAAATATAATTTACAAGTTAGTAAATAATAGCTTACCTAAATTTTAGGTGGAAAAGGTTCTAAAATTTAAAAATGAACATATATAAAATTTGGTAAAGAGAAAAATTATTTGTATGGTGCACAGTCATGACCAAAATGTATATATTTTTTAGTTAATTATTAATTAATAGGGTAAATGACTCGAGGGACCATTAAACTAATCCTAGAGTCGTATTTTGGCCACTAAAATAATAATAGTTCTAAAAGGACCATTAGTTAATATATGGGTCTCAAAATGGTCCTTCTCTTAGATAAGTAGCCAAAAAATTAACCGAACAGTAAAAATGTGCTTGTCACATTCTTTAAGAGGGGTAAAGTAGTCAATTCGCAAAAATATTTACACTAAAACCACTAAATTGAAGTTTTTTCATTCGACCAAAAAGAAAGTTTTTTTTTCATTTTTTGCCCCAAGCAGGTGAATGGATCGTTTGGCAACTCTGCATGGAATCAGTGGCATAAAGGAATTGACTACTTTACTTGTCGCCTAATCTAAAACTAAATAATAAAAGTTTTATTTATTCGTCATCCAACAATGCTCCCATCTGTTTGTTTCCACATTATCATTTATTTTCTATTGAGAACCTTCTTCCATTGAAGCTTTACGTCAAAACCAACTGTTAGTTAATTAGTATCACGAACGGTTCCTTAACCTTTTACGCTCATGTGTATCATTGTTGGTTTAATTAACATTTTTCATATTAAAAATAATAGAAATTAAAGATATGCAATAAGATTCATGTACATGTATTTAATTGATAGATATGTAACAAACTCTTCTTTAACTAGCAGTCAAATTTATTATTTAAAAGAAATTATTAACAAATTGAATATTAAGTTAAAACGATTCCATTATATTTGCTCCTAATATCTAAATTATGTGAGAGAGGGAGAGAAATAGATCGAGAGTCCGCTAGAGAGCAAGACAAACAAAATTTTGTCAATTGCAACATTTAATTTAAATTGTATTCAGGAAAAGTAAGAAAGAGTCCTAGGAAAGTTAGCTTGTGAATTTGGGTGGACTTTGGCCAATACCCATTAAGGTTAGTCTTCTTGTTATAATGATTTTGTTGGAATGTTGGGTTTTAACATAAGTGAAAAGAGTAGTTTCAGGCCTAATTTTAAGTATCCCCTACACGATTAAGTGGGAAGGTTCGGGTACCAATGCGTTGCTCTGTCAGAGTAAATGAATGTAGTATATTGCTATGTAAAAATTTCACTTTTCATTCCAATATTTTTCCTTCACTTTCCTCACACGTTTTTCTAATATTCTCTCTTTCATTTTTCTCCTTACGTGTCTTACCTACCCTCTCCGTCTCTTCTTTTTCTCTCTCTCTCTTTCAAGAAAGCTCCAGTATTTATTCCCAAGTCCCAGCTCCAATTTCTTATTTTTTAGGTAATAATGAGAAAACAAATGAGAAAACATGAAAATCTATTTATCGTGGCATTTTATGTTTTGGGTATTTCTAAACAAGTCAAATGGAACAGCATTTTTTTTTTTTTGGAGGTTTAGGCTCTTGTGTGAAATGGAGACAAAAACAGATCTAAGAAGTAACAAAAATCTAAAGATGAAGTTATGGGATTAGGATAATGGGGAAGAAATAGAAAGATAAAAACTTTTAGAGAGAAGTAAGTATGTTTTGCGTGTTTTCTTTGCAACTTTGGATTGCTTATACGAAGAGAATGGGTTGGGTACTTGTTAAAATTTGTAAAACTAAATTTGAACTCGTTTAAATTATTTTTTTTCAAACTTGTAACATAACCCCGTTGGGTTTAAATTTTGCTTACCAAATCTAAACCTATTAACTATTCAAAAACCCACGGATACCTGAACCGTTATTAAATAAAAAAAATATATATATATTTTAAAATAAAAGCTTAAAATGTTTTTAAAAGTAACTAAAAAAAATACTAAACTAATGACCAATAAAAATAAATAAACTAATCAAAACATAATACAAGTATTCAACAAAATTGTTATGTTGAGAAGTTATCATCCTTCCATCAAATAGTATGAAATAACTTGAAAAAAAAAAAAAAAAAAAACACAAAGCACTTGTCAGAATTGTAAATTATCATTCTAGTTGTAATATTCAAAGTACAAAAAATATTATAAATATCTCAATCTACATCTTGCTCAGCACAAGTACTTTGATCCAGTCTGGAGTTGTACTAACACCAACAAAAATTACATACATGTAAATGTACGTTAAATTTCATATAAAACACAAATGCAATATTAATGTTTTTATTAAAATAGTATTATTTTTAAACAATATACTATATGTGTATGTATATAAATATATAAATAATTTTTTTGTTAATTTTGGATCAATATTAAAAAATTATTATTTTCTTAATCAATATATTATATGTGTATGTATATAAATATTTTTATTAATTTATTTTTTACTAAATTAAAATTGGATTTTCGGGTTTTATTTTTTTTTTAAAATTTTTATTACTAAACTCTATCAAACTATCTGTTGATAATCACTTTAAATATTACCCGTTACCATCCCTAATTGCTTGGGGTAGGATGTGTGCATGATTGGTTGGGCAATGGCAAGGGTAGCAAGGCTGGTTGAAAAATATCCGATTTCTTAGTGTGTTTTTTTTTTAATGGTAAAATTTTTGTAATAAATATGTATGTATTTTATGGATAAATTTTATTAATGTTTTATTTTTCATTTTTTTCTAGGTAATTTTAGAGTTTCTTCATATATAAGATAATTTGGTAAAGTTGTTTATGTTGATATGATAGTTATATTTCATGAAAGAAAGACAAGTTCAACTTCATTGACTAAATCATTAAAGTTTTTATTTTCATAATCTCATATTATTTTTACTCAATAATATTCTTTACACTTGTTTAATTTTAAAATAATGACAATTAAGGCATTTGTCATACACCTCACAATCTAATTTTGGCTGCAGACACGTCTTTTCTGCTAAACTTCTTCTAGGAGAATTTGCCACTGCTAAAATAGATTTTGTAGGAGGGAATGCTGCCACAAAGCAATAATACTTTAAGGAGATCGAGCCCAGCTTGAGACTCAATTTAATTTTTTCCAATTTATTTTATATGTATTATTTTCAGTTTATCTCAATTTATAGTTCATATTCCGTTTTTCCTTGTATGTTCTTTATGTTGTATTGTTTGGTTATCATTTTTTTAGTTCTTTTTCAGTTTGCTGTTTAATCCAATAAAATCGAGTTATATATATGCTATACTTGCTAACATATTTAACATTAAATTCTTGTAACTTTGGACATTATCTATCTTGGTGGATTAGTACATTTAGTATGAGTATGACTAATATTATGTAAATTCAAAGAGGGCTTAGCATTTTAATTCCCATGTTGGGATTTTGATTAGAGTTCAACTGAGGAAATCTATCTGCACTGATGTGTTCTTTGATATAATCCGAACTACACTTACAGTACATTGAAAGTGGATTGAAAGATGTGATTTATTGAGCTTACATACTTGAAACAATTCCAATAAATGACTTAGTTGTTGCACAAACCACAAAATACAAAATGGTGTGAAATTGTGAAGTGCATTACTCTAGAAATTGACGTCTAGCCCTCACCAATTATGGGCCTCTAAATAAATGGCACAAGCGTCTAACTATTTCTCATAAACTTTAAATAAATGGACTAATCGAGAGTTTTTATGTAAATTCATGCTCACAAATATGATTTCATTGGTCCCAAGTTTTGGAACCAATGTGATGCATTCAAAAGAGGCTTGTTGGTCTTGAATCGTTACTCTTTCCAAAATAGTGTCAACATGTAAAGAGGTCTAAGTTTGGGGGAGAGTCTTCAAAATGTCAGTGTGTTGGATGTTCAGGACGTTTTGAAGACTTTTCACTAAATTTGGTCATTGTTGATGTGGAGAGTGACCAATAAATTCTTTTTTATTGGAGTTTAGGTGAGGAACTGTGTTTTTGTTGGGAATCGTGCATGGTATTTAAAATTTTATAATTAAATAAAATGTAGCGGAAACAAATAATACACATGCATCCGTTTATGGCTAATTACGTAGATTACGACATGCATAAATAATCAACTATTAAATACTCATTAAAGATATTAGGATTACCTTTCTGGTGACGAATCTGATGTAGGATTTGAACGATCCAAAACTCCCTAATTGTGAAACCTCTGAAAGTATTCACACAGAATCTGCATCCTTGATTGGATTTCACCCCCCACTAAGTTTTCTAGAGAAATCCTACATATTATTCTGACTATGATTTTTGTGTGCTAGTTAAACCTGTCAGAATAGTACAATATATAGGAGACACATGTGACCTAGGGCTACATGTGGACTGGACTTAAACTAACTAGTCTTGGGCTCCATAATAACTAGATAAATATCAAGTTATTACGAGCCCAATTAAATTAATATTAGGACGATCCTAAAATTAATTTAATCTTTTATCTAATCCAATTAATCTGCAAATTCCATTTGTGTGTGACTTCTTGGGTTCATAATTAATTGGTAGCGAAATAATATTAATCTAATTAATATTTAATTAGAACTCTTAATTTAATTCTCGCAAGTCGTGAGTGATACCTAGCAGTATATCACGACTACCCAACTAATGATGAAGTGAAATTCTACGAACCCTTTAGTAACAATTATGCAATCAATTCCTTTTGTCTAAATTATCTCGATTGAGGCAGAGTCATGAATAGGGTCATCAAACTCTATTACTCAATCATATGTTCAAATCTATTTAATTAGTAACTTATGAATAATTTATGGAACGACTTCCATTATTCTACATCGGCCAATGATTTCTAGTTACTTGATTAATAGATCGCATAGGATCCCTCATTGACAGATTCCATATCTACACACACCTATCTCCATACCGGGATAGATCGTAACCACTAAGTACATTATCCAATCCTTGATGAGGACTAGCTTTATTGCACCAGCAAATTATGTTATCCCTAACACAAGATAACCATAGTATTTCTGGTCTAAGGACTAATTGAACCATTACAATGTTCCAAGGGCAATACTGAGCATTTAATTTCCTATCATTTTCATTTAAAATTCAAATTATTTATTGATTTTTTTTATAGAAAAAAATCATAATAGTCCCCAAGGTTTGCATATAACATCAATTTCCTCATTGTTTGCTAACATTTTGAGTTTAACAAGTCACTCTTACCAAAACATATTGTTAGCACTGCATAAAAATGTTTTTTTTTCCATCCTTAATTCAAAGAAATGCATAATAATAATATAAAACAAAGTTAACAAAGTCATCAAAATGCATATAAATATAAGAAGTCATAAACATAAATACCATTGAAAAAACAACGTCAATGAAGGTGTATCAATGCACTATTCAATAATGGGTTTTGACTTTCTATATTCAGATGATATGTTGGTAATTTTGTTAATTATTAAGAGAAAATTTAATTTCACATATTTTTCTTTAAATTTTACTTCTTTTTTTTTTACCTTAGGGACTAATTTGAATTTTTTTGAAAAATAATAAGAACTAAATTGACTAATTTTAAACAATACAAACTATTTGTACAGTTTTTCCAAATATGAATCTAGGTAACATGTGCGACAATGTTTGTTTTATTTTTATTTTATTCTATTTTTTGTATGAGTTCACAAATTTGTTGGCCAATGAAGATTGCAAGATTAATCCTACTATTCAATTTTCCATTTTATTATACTATGCTTGTTTTATAAGATAATTATATCGATGAATATTCAATTACAAATATATGTTAATTCATTAAACTTAATCAATCAGTTCAAAATGATTAAATAAATCTAAAAAAAAGTAGAATTATAGTCGGGAATCAACCAATAGAGTAAAGAGCTTACATTTTGGCCTAGTAACGTGCTATAATACCACTTGTAATGACAAAATGGTACACAGGGATTAGTTTTAAGAATTTTTATGACAATAATAATAACTACAAAATTTGAATAAACTTTTTCTTTTTAATTCAAAGAAAGGTCCAAGTCCAATCTATATTGTACACCTTAATAATTGAGTACGAAATCGTATATATGCAAAACGAGAATATACCACGACAGCACATTCCCGTGGTAAATTCGATTAATTTTTTTTTCCTGCAGGAAGCGAAAGCCAACTAGATGAATTCGATTAAACTTTAAAGACGGCAAAATTTGTACAAAAACAGAACTGTAGAAGCTAAAAGCTCTTATGTATTTCATATGTTAATTGTACATGTCTGCTAGTGTAACATATACACTGTGATTACAATATAAGATAACTATAAAAATACATTTAAACATGAGCTATGCCTAAGGACGTGGTGATGCTATTGCTGATCATTCACAAGTTGTTGACTGTTGCCTAATATGCCCCCGCAAGATTATGGCGCTATTGGCGACACCAATCTTGGACCGCAACATAGAGAACCTGGACTTGGCCAAAGGTTTAGTCAATAAATCAGCAAGCTGATTTGTCGTCGAGACATGAGCCACTTGGAGTGATTTATCAGATACTTTCTCACGCACAAAGTGATAATCAAGTGCCAAATGCTTCATCCGTGAATGGAAGACTGGATTAGCACAGAAATACGTTGCACCAATGTTATCACAAAGAAGCTTTGGTGTTGTCATAGAAGAGATGTGAAGTTCTTTTAATAGATTTGTTAGCCAGCATAGCTCCGCCGTTGCCGACGCCACTGAACGAAACTCAGCCTCTGTTGAAGAGCGTGCAACGGTGCGCTGTTTCTTTGAGCACCAAGACACCAGATTGCCGCCCAAAAATATGATGTAGGCAGAGAGTGAAGTGAAGTCATCACGATTACCCGCCCAGTCTGCATCAGAATATGCTGTGAGACTAAATTCTGGCGACTTTGTGATGAATAGACCAAAGGCAATAGTGGCCTTCAAATAACGAAAAAGTCTTTTTGCAGCCTGCCAATGGTTTTGCGATGGTAAGTGCATGAATTGGGCTAGTTGATTTACTCCATAAGCTATGTCGGGTCGAGTTAAGGCAAGATACTGTAAACTTCCCACAAGTTGCCGATAAGTAGAGCTATCTGCCCCTGGTTGGCTACCATTCTTAGAGAGCCGCGTAGAGGAACTAAGTGGAGTAGCTGTAGCTTTAGCTCCATCCATATGAAAACGCCCCAACAAGTCACTTGTATATTTTTGTTGGGACATAATCAAACGCTTTTCAGTGTGCATAACCTCAACTCCAACGAAATAAGTTAGGACTCCAAGAACTTTAATTGAGAACTTCTTGGACAGTGCTTCTATCATTTGACAAGCAAATGTAGGATCATTACGTGTAACCAAGAGATCATCAACATATACCAATATATAGATGAGAACTGATTTATTGGCATAAACAAAAAGAGACGGGTCTGATTTTGTTGCTGAGAAACCAAGAGATAAAATAAATTGCCGCAACTCTTGAAACCATGCTCTTGGTGCCTGCTTCAAACCATAGAGAGATTTTTGAAGGTGATACACATGACTGGGCCGCGCCGAATCAATGTAGCCAGGAGGCTGAATCATAAAAACGTCATCACTGAGATGACTATGTAAGAATGCGTTGTTCACGTCCAGCTGGTTAATTTGACAACCTGAAGAAACTGCAATTGAAATAACAACACGAATTGTGGAAGTTTTGACAACAGGGCTAAATGTCTCATTAAAATCAAGACCAAGTTGCTGATGAAACCCCTTAGCAACAAGACGTGCTTTGTATCGAGCCACAGTCCCATTTGGGTTTCGTTTAATTCGAAAAACCCACTTGCAATCCACAACGTTCTGATTCGCTTGACGTGGTACCAATGTCCAAGTACCATTTCGTTCTAAAGCACCAATTTCATCATCCATAGCCGTCTTCCAAACTGGATCTTTTAGAGCTTGAGCCACTGTTTTAGGTTCAGTAGATAGAGAAAGGGTAGAGGCTATAGCAGTGAGTGTGTATGGACGTTTTGGACAAAAAATATTGTTCTTTGCTCGAGTGACCATGGGATGACGAGACTGCGGTGGTAACGACGACGACGGATAGGATGGAGAAGCAGAGAGAGTATTAGAGGAGGTATCATGGGAAGAAGACAGAGTTACATCTAGTGAGGGAGTTGACACTGGCAGCAAAGAGGATACTGATAAACGAGTTGGAGTTTCGTGGTTATGGACGGGAGATGAAGTAGTCACTACACGTTGATATTTAAAAGGAACAGGTTGCGCTATGGGCATGAAAGAAGCTGGGTCACGCATAGAGGAGGGCTCAGGCATTACTGGTGTTGTGTGGTCTTGGGAAATTGTATCAGGGACCAACCAGGAACTATAGGATGAGGAGAAAGAATTGCAATTAAAGTTGGACTGCGAGGGAAATGTACTTTCATCAAAAATCACATGCCGTGAAATATAGTATTTGTGGACTGTAGGTTCGTAGCAGATATAAGCATTATGAGTGTTGGAATAGCCAAGAAAAATACAAGGCATTGACCGCGGCTCAAGTTTGTGCTTATTATGTGGACGTAACCAGGGAAAACACAAACAACCAAAGGTACGAAGTTTGCTATAATTGGGCACAGTTTTGAAGAGACAAAGATAGGGAGAGTCGTGATTCAAAATAGGAGTCGGAAGTCGATTTATCAAGTAGATTGCAGTAAGAAAAGCAAACGACCAAAAGGACAACGGCATTAAATCGCGATGTAGTAATGTGAGACCACATTCAACCACATGCCGATGACGCCTTTCTGCTGTTGCAACATGCTCTGGAGTATAGGGAGGGGAAATTAAATGTTGAATGCCATGATGTGCAAAGACAGTTTTTAAACCAGCAAATTCTGTGCCTCCATCTGAATAAATAGTTTTGATAGATAACTGGAAAAAGTTTTCAACCATCTTTTTAAACTTGATGAAGATGTCAAATACATCAGACTTATTGGCCATAAGAAACATCCACGAAAACTTCGTGAAGTGGTCTACAAAGATGACATAGTAATTAAAACCATCTATAGAACGAATTGGAGATGGACCCCAAACATCTGTGTAAATTAATTCCAAAGGACGAGTGCTAACTAGACTAGAAGCGCCAAAGGGCAGCTTATGACTTTTATTGCAATTACAAGAGGCACAAGATGAGACACGATCACCACAGGAAAGAGGGAGATGATGTTGAGTTACGAGTTGGTCAAGCACTTTTGATGAAGGATGCCCAAGCCGGTCATGCCACATTGAGCGAGTGGTTTTTAGGCCAACATGAGCCTGCTTGGGATGAATGTTGACACCACCACCGCCAGTCCATTCATACACATTGTCACTGCTCTGACCCGTCGCAAGGGTTGCCCCCGTGGAGAGGTCCTTCACACAAAAAGAAGTAGGATAAAATTCAACAGATGTATTGTTTGTACGACATAGTTGGGAAACTGAAATTAGATTTTTATGCATGGAAGGCACACAAAGTACAGGGGATAGATTAAGAGAGCGAGAGGCAGAAGGAAGTGAAGCAGTTCCAATATGGGAAATATTTAATCCCGTACCATCACCAATTACCACATCATCGGGCCCGTCATATGGTTGACTCATGGTCAGATTGCTAAGCTCCGAAGTGACATGATGAGAGGCCCCAGTATCAAGTAACCAGCCTGGGGAAGACGATGCCGTAGCTGTATTTGCTGTTGGTTTAGATGAAGGAAAAAATAACTTATTTGCTGTGAAACACTGGCGTGCTGAATGACCCCTCTTTTCGCAAAATTGGCAAATTATGGTGGACTTGGGTGCAACATTTTGTGCACCAAAAGAATCATTGTTGGAGTGGCGACGTGAAGCAGAGCCAGCAGCACGATTATTAGACTGATTGTTCTTGCTTGAACTTGAGAACTTCCTACCATTATTGGAGTTGAAGCGTGCGGTATTGGCAGTCATTGAGCCAAGAGTCCCAGTAGCTCGCAATTCTTCACGCTTGAGAAAGGCTTCGTATTCGACTAACTTATCATGAAGCTCATCGAATGTAATAACTGTGTCTCGAGCACGAACAGCAGCAGCCAATTCTTTAAAAGCAGGACCGACTCCATTCAGAGTATGGGTAATTAGGTACTGTTGGGGAACAGGTGCACCAACCAAAGCGAGTTCATCTGCAATGTCACGAACCTGTGCGAGATAGTCTGCAACAGGAATATTACCGCGATTAATTAGAGTCAACTGCTCTGCAAGACCCATGATCCGGGAAGAGGATGGATTAGCATAGTTTTTCGCAAGGCGAGCCCAAGCCTCAGCAGAACTAGAGCAGGAACGAATAATGGGTACCACGTTGTGGCTAAGAGAACCAATGATGCCAAGAAGCAATAGTTTGTCTTGACGCATCCAAAAAAGAAACTCTAGATTGGGAACATCCTTGTTGCCATCGCGTACCTTGGGAGGAGGACACGGTTTGGTACCATCAATATAACCAAGGAGGTCATATCCATATAGTAGAGCATCAAACTGAGTTTTCCAGGAGTAATAGTTGGTGGGTGTTAGCTTTAGTGGAAGCTGATTTGCCACATTGATGGCCACAAGATGCGAGAGAGGATTAGAGGCGGGGGTGGGAGTGTCAGATATGCAGGGGAGCGAGGAGGCAGAAGCATCGGTGGCCATTGGAAGTCAAGCAGAAAAAAAAAAAAAAAAAGGCAAGGACCGATTACTCGTTTGAGACTATAGCTCTTGATACCATGTAGAAGCTAAAAGCTCTTATGTATTTCATATGTTAATTGTACATGTCTGCTAGTGTAATATATACACTGTGATTACAAGATAAGATAACTATAAAAATACATTTAAACATGAGCTATGCCTAAGGACGTGGTGATGCTATTGCTGATCATTCACAAGTTGTTGACAATTGCTAGAGTCCTTATGTGAGCAGGACTGTTGCCTAATAAGAACAAACAGCATGCTCACTTGGGAAGACTTCGAACCTCTTCACTCTCGATCTCTCTGTCCAAACCAAACACCAAAACACAACTTTTACCCATTACTCATTTCTATATGTTCTTCTTGTAAATGCAGATGATTTGAAATTTCTCTATTCACCAAAAGGTACATTCTTGTTCAATCTTTCTCACTTTTAATTTTCTGCTCTTTTTTTTATATATTTAAATTCATTACAAGCTGACCACATTTTTGTATTTTTTTTTTTAAACCTTATTGCCTTTTGAAGTTTCGTTCTTTATGATTCATGCAGTTAGCTACATACAACATGCCCACATGCATTTCTTGTCTTGTTGGATTATTATTTTTTTTTATATAGTGTCTGTGTTTTTGTGCTATATGATCATATTGGATGTTTTTTAATTTACCATATCATCTAAAAGCTTAGAGCTGCGTTTATTCTATTGGTGTATTGTCTCCAATATGTCGCGCACGTGCAAGCAAGATTCTTTTCAATAAGCATTGCACATGATAAGTGTGTTAGAGGCGAGACTTGAATTGGTACTTTTATCTAAAAGTATAAACTGTTAGAAAGATGTTTATTTTGTTGATTTACTGTATCCAACAATGTGCGTGTTATACGTACATGTGTGCATGTGAGTAGTGTAAGAATATGTTGAGATGTTTTTGTTGTGTTATATGATCATATTGGGTGCGTGCTAATAGACCTCGTCTTATTTTATTGGTTTATTGTCTGCAACACATCCCCATGCCACGTATAAGCAAATTCTTTTCCATTGAGCATTCCACATGAAAATATTATTTTTAAAGGGTGTTAGTGGCGAGACTTGAACCGTCCTAATACCATATTATGTTCTCCAACACGTGCAAACAAGATTGTTTTTAATTGCACGTTGTACATGGTAATATTCTTTCCAAAGGGTGCTGGTGGCTAGACTTGAACATACTCTGATACCATGTTATTGTCTTCTACATATCCCTTCGTGTGCAAGTAAGACTGTTTCTAATCAAGTGTTACACTTGGGGATATTCTTTTTGAAGGTTACTAGTGGTGAGACTTGAACCAGTTCTCATACCATGTCAATAGACCATCTCGTCCAGAAGTGTAAACTATTAGAAAGGAGTTTATTTTATTGGTTTATTGTATCCAATAGTATGTGTGTATATACATATACATGCGAGTAGTGATGAATATGTTGAGATGTGTGTAGAGGCAGAGCCAGGAGGCCAGGAGCCAGTAAGAAAAAGAGAAGGACCACCAAGATGAATTGAGTTCGATAGGGAAAGTTATTCTGGTAAAAAGTATTCACTGCTTCGGTGCTTCCATCATGCACTTAGTAAGATTATTCTCAAATAACTTAAAACGAAGTGCAGTTGAGATAATAGAGAAAAAGGAAAACAAAGTTTAGGGAGATTATTACGGTAATATAAAGTTTAGGGAGATTTATCGGTTCGTTATCAATTTCTTACACATTAGTGAACTTGTACATGTGAATCTCATCAGTGATGTAAGAGACATTAAAAAGACTTAAAACATACGTTATGGTCGAACGATTGAAACTGTAAAAATGATGAGTACTTCACAAGTAAGATTATAAGACTCTAATAATATAAAGTTTAGGGAGATTTATCGGTTCATTATCAATTTCTTACACATTAGTGAACTTGTACATGTGAATCTCATCAGTGATGTAAGAGACATTAAAAAGACTTAAAACATACGTTACAGTTGAACGATTGAAACTGTAAAAATGATGAGTACTTCACAAGTAAGATTATAAGACTCTAATGTATTGATCGATTGTATGACCAACCCTTATTAGATATATCAAGAAATCATCGGGACCTAAAAGACAAAAAAAAACAACATTGGAACTTGTGCATGAGCTAGTAGACTGCTGATGCTAGTGTACAAAATTGCTTAGAGAAGCTACAAGGTACTTATTTCTGGACTTCAATTCGTCATCATGACTGTATAAACTAAACTTGGGCACAGTAAATTTATGAATTCTAGAAGCTGTACCGATGGGCAATATGGTAATCAACAACTGTATGAATACGCCTATAAGAATTTTTCTTTTTCTAGTTGAGGGTGTGCACAACCTCAAGACTATGTGGCTGCGCTACTGGATGTCTGTATGATTGTGGTGCGTGTGTTAGTTTTAAAGTGAAGCTTACATTGTCCAATAAAGCATTTCTTGATACTAAAGCTCGACAGGAATCAACATATACTTGAATTTCTATGTTAAGAGTTACATGTTCTACTTTGGTGGGTTTTACTTCTTTGCTTAATCTGCAACTTGTTGGAAAGTAAACTTGAATTTGGGCTAAGGTAAATTTGGGCTAAGGATTGGACATCAAGTATTTGGGCTAAGTATTAATACTAAAGCATTTGGGCTAGCTAAAATATTTACTCACTTGGCCCAAAAGAATAAGAGCATTGCCCAATTATAAGCCCAAGCCCTATATCTAGAGAAATCTTGAAGTTGAGATATTTTCTAGGAAGTATCTAGAGAGAAATATTTTATTTGACTAGCTAGAAAGATCTAGGAATATTATCTAGCATATTCTAAGAATCTTCAAAATATCTTGTGTGTAGAATGCTCCTTAAACACCTATAAATAGGGGGCAACTTCAAGCATTTGTAACCAAGCCAAAGTTGTAATCTTCTCTTCAATACAAATTCTCTAGTTCCTCTAAAATTCTCCTCTTCCACTTCCTAAATATTTTCTACATAAGTTCTAGTTCTCTAAATTAGTCTAGGCCTATCACAACAAAGTGGTATCAAGAGCTAGGTTATGGCGACATCAAGTGTAGCATTCCCATTTCCAAGGCTCTTCAACGACAATTATAGAAGGTGGAGCATCCAAATGAAGACATATCTTGGCGGCCAAGATATATGGGATATTGTTGAAGAAGGTTATGAGGTTCCCGAAGATGAGGCCACTCTTAGTCAAGCACAAAAGAAGGCTTTGAAAGAGTCTAAGATGAAAGATCAAAAGGCTCTTTCAATCATCCAACAAGCCGTAGATGATGCCACATTTGAGAAGATTGCCCAAGCTTCAACAACTAAGAAAGCATGGGAGATTCTTGAGAAAGCATACCAAGGAGTTGATAAGGTAAGAAAAGTCCGTCTTCAAGCTCTTAGAGTTGAGTTCGAAAATTTACAAATGAAAGAATCCGAGTCAATCTCCGATTATGTTTCAAGAGTTCAATCCATAGTTAATCAACTACAAACAAATGGTGAAAGCATGGGTGATGTTCGGGTCGTTGAAAAAATTCTCCGATCATTAGATTCAAAATTTGACCATATAGTAGTAGCAATTGAAGAATCTAATGATCTAGAGAAAATGACCATTGATGAACTCACCGGTAAGCTTCAAGTACATGAAGAGAAGATCAAGAGAAGGAATAAGGAATCACTAGACCACGTCTTACAAGCGAAACTCAACCTCAATCGAGGAGATCGAGACCTTGGCGATGGAAGAAGCCAAAGAGGACGAGGATGTGGACAAGGACAAGGACGTGGACGCAGTCGTGGTCGTGGCTGAGGAAGAGGAGGATACAACATGTCCTACAACGAGAAGGAGGATAACAATAAATCATCAAGTAGATATGGAAGAGGAGGTGCTCAAAGACCAAGGTATGAAAAGTCAGAAGTTGAATGTTACAATTGCCACAAATTCGGTCATTATGCCTCAGAATGCCGAAGTTCAACCAAGAATGTAGAGGAGAGATCTAATTATGTCGAGCAAAAGAATGATGAGGTAGATTCAACTCTTTTGCTTGCATACAAGGGATACGGAGATGGAGAACAACATACATGGTACCTCGACACAGGTGCAAGCAATCACATGTGCGGCAACAAGAACATGTTTGTCGAGCTTGATGAATCGGTGAATGGAAATGTCACGTTTGGAGACCTATCTAAGACTCCAGTAATGGGCAAAGGTAAAATACTCATCCGCCTAAAAGATGGTAGACATCAATTCATCTCCAATGTATACTACGTGCCCAACATGAAGGCTAATATCTTGAGCATGGGCCAACTCTTAGAAAAAGGCTATGATATCCATATGAAAAATCATAGTCTCTTCCTAAGAGATCATAGAGGAAACTTAATTGCCCAAGTGCCCATGACCAAGAATAGAATGTTTCTATTAAACATTCAAAATGATAGCCTCAAATGTTTGAAAGCATGCTTGGAAGACACTTCTTGGCTATGCCACTTGAGGTTGGGCCATCTCAATTTTGGAAGACTAAAGTTGCTATCAAAGAAGCATATGGTCAAAGGCCTACCATCCGTCGATTACCCCAATCAACTATGTGAAGGATGCCTACTTGGAAAGCAATTCAGAAAAAGCTTCCCACAAGAGGCATCATCAAAAGCAAGGAGGCCATTGGAATTAGTTTACACCGATGTGTGCGGCCCAATTAACCCAGTATCTTTTGGCAAAAACAGGTATTTCCTTCTCTTCATTGATGATTTCAGCAGAAAGACATGGGTGTATTTCCTAAGAGAAAAATCAGAGGTCTTCAATGCCTTCAAGAAATTCAAGGCTCTTGTGGAGAAACAAAGTGGATATACAATAAAGGCGATGAGATCCGACAGAGGAGGAGAATTCAACTGACAAGAGTTCAAGTCATATTGTGAAGAAAATGGAATCAAACGTCCACTCACTCTTCCTTACTCACCACAACAAAATGAAGTCGCAGAAAGGAAGAACAGATCCATCCTCGACATGGCAAGAAGCATGCTCAAGAGTAAGATGCTGCCAAAGGAATTCTGGGCTGAAGCTGTGGATTGTGCAGTGTATCTATCAAATCGTTCTCCCACAAGGAGCGTATGGAATAAAACACCCCAAGAAGCATGGAGCGGGCACAAGCCAAGTGTTGCACACCTACGAGTATTTGGAAGCATAGCCTATGTACATGTTCCAGACCAAAGAAGAACAAAGCTCGATGATAAGAGCGAGAAGTATATCCTCATCGGCTATGATCAAAACTCAAAAGGATACAAGTTATACAATCCAAGTACAAGGAAGTCCACCGTAAGCAGAGACGTGGAGTTTGATGAAAAGAGCTCGTGGGATTGGAGTAAAGAAGAAAAGGATCAGTACTAGTTCTTTCCAATGCACGAAGAAGAACCGCCAAGAATTGAAGAAGCAACCAATCATGAGACCCCGCCTTCATCACCAATAACACCACAAGAAGTAACATCATCATCAATGGAGAGCTCGAATGAAAGGCCTTACCGAATGAAGACTCTACAAGAAATTTATGAGGTAACAGAGAATCAAAATGACCTCACTCTATTCTGTATGTTTGCTGATTGCGAGCCCCTCAACTATGAAGAAGCAGTAAAAAGCAAAGAATGGAGAAAAGCTATGGATGAGGAAATTAAAGCAATAGAGAAGAATGAAACGTGGGAGCTGGCAACCTTACCAAAAGGACACAAGGCAATCGGAGTAAAGTGGGTCTACAAAGTTAAGAAAAACGTCAAAGGAGAAGTTGAAAGATACAAAGCAAGATTGGTGGCCAAAGGATACAAGCAGAGAGCTGGTATTGACTATGATGAAGTCTTCGCTCCTGTTGCTTGACTAGAAACAATAAGATTGCTGATTTCATTAGCAGCTCAAAAGAAGTGGAAGATCTATCAGATGGATGTTAAATCAGCATTTCTTAATGGATTTCTCGAAGAAGAAGTATACCTTGAGCAACCTGAAGGCTACATCATTCGAGGCCATGAAGACAAAGTCTTGAAGTTAAAAAAGGCTTTGTATGGGTTGAAGCAAGCTCCTCGGGCATGGAACACCAGAATCGACAAGTATTTTGAAGAGAATAATTTCAAGAAATGTCCTCACGAGCACGCATTATACACAAAGGTGGATGAAAAAGGAGATATTATGATTGTCTGTCTGTACGTGGATGACTTGATCTTCACTGGAAGCAATCCAAATATGTTCGAAGACTTCAAGAAGGCAATGACACGAGAATTCGAAATGACGGACATCGGGCTCATGGCATACTATCTCGGAATTGAAGTGAAACAAAGAGATGATGGTACCTTTATATCCCAAGAAGGATATGCAAAGGAAATTCTCAAGAAGTTCAATATGGACAACTGCAAGCCAATAACTACCCCAGTAGAATGTGGAGTAAAACTATCAAGATATGATGAAGCTGAGAAGGTGGATCCAACATTGTACAAGAGCCTGGTCGGGAGCCTACGATATTTGACTTGCACAAGACCGGACATCCTATTTGGAGTAGGACTCATCAGCAGGTTCATGGAGACTCCAACAACTCATCACTTCAAGGTTGCAAAAAGAATCCTTCGATATATAAAAGGCACTATTGATTACGGTATCCTCTATCCCTCTACAAGCAACTTCAAGTTAGTAGGATATAGTGATAGTGATTGGACTGGAGATATGGATGATCGAAAAAGTATAACAGGGTTCGTATTCTACTTAGGAGACACAGCATTCACATGGACTTCAAAGAAGCAACCAATAGTCACATTATCGACATGTGAAGCTGAGTATGTAGCCGCTACTGCAACTGTGTGTCATGCGCTATGGCTACAGAATTTGCTTAAGGATCTCAACATTTCTCAAGATGAAGCAATAGAAATATTCGTGGACAACAAATCAGCAATTGCGTTGGCCAAGAATCCTGTCTTCCATGATAGAAACAAACACATTGATACCAGATATCACTTCATCAGAGAATGTGTGACAAAGAAGGATGTCCAGATAAAGTACGTGAAGTCGCAAGACCAGGTAGCAGATATCTTCACCAAGCCTCTCTCAACTGAAGTTTTTCTCAAGCTGAGATCTTGCCTTGGAATGACAAATTCAAGTTTAAGAGGGGGTGTTGGAAAGTAAACTTGAATTTGGGCTAAGGTAAATTTGGGCTAAGGATTGAACATCAAGTATTTGGGCTAAGTATTAATACTAAAGCATTTGGGCTAGCTAAAATATTTACTCACTTGGCCAAAAGAATAAGAGCATTGCCCAATTATAAGCCCAAGCCCTATATCTAGAGAAATCTTGAAGTTGAGATATTTTCTAGGAAGTATCTAGAGAGAAATATTTTATTTGACTAGCTAGAAAGATCTAGGAATATTATCTAGCATATTCTAAGAATCTTCAAAATATCTTGTGTGTAGAATGCTCCTTAAACACCTATAAATAGGGGGCAACTTCAAGCATTTGTAACCAAGCCAAAGTTGTAATCTTCTCTTCAATACAAATTCTCTAGTTCCTCTAAAATTCTCCTCTTCTACTTCCTAAATATTTTCTACATAAGTTCTAGTTCTCTAAATTAGTCTAGGCCTATCACAACACAACTTGTAATATTTTATTTTTGGTTTTGGTTATACATTATATATGTGCCCATATGTGTATGTTTTTGGGTTGGTCGACTGTTTCCCTTTCTTCCTCATTTGATGGTTAAAAATCGAATATGTGAATCAGCTTGTCTTTTTTGTTGGCTAATCTAGGAAACATATATGAATACATAAGGGAAAGCAGGCGAGGCTGCATTATGCATTCTTGTTCTTTTTGCTTTCTAGTGGTAATTTACATGAAATAGAGGAAAGTTTAAGAATCCTTTCACTTTTGTTTCGTTTCATTCACTTTTTGGCTTGATCTGTTTACAGATTTGTATATTAAACAAAGCCTTACTTTTTTGTATATATGATTGATATTTTGAATGTGGAAAGATAAGGCATGTTATACGCGACATACATCTGAAACATTAATCCATTACTTCTCATCAGGCCAAATAATCTGTAAATGATGGATCCTTACATGGTTGGCATCCAGGTTCCACTTGTGTTTACTCTTATAATTCGAAATTCAAAGAAGGGGAAAAAGCGGGGCGTACCTGTTGATGTTGGCGGGGAAACCGGGTATGCAATTCGAAATCATAGGTTTACTTCTCCAATTGAAACATCATGGGCTGGGATCACGACTCTTGCTGAGCATTTTGAGAGTTCATGCAAGCAGCATTATAGCAAGAGTTTGTTGGGAACTCGAAGATCAATTTCTCAAGAGACAGAAATTTCCGAAGAAGGAAGATCCTTTGAAAAGCTTCATCTAGGTGAGGATGAGTGGTTGAGTTATGGCCAAGTGTTTGAAGCAGTGTGCAACTTTGCCTCTGGTTTAGTACAACTTGGGCATAGAAGGGAAGAGCGTGTAGCCATCTTTGCTGACACATGTGACAAATGGTTCATTGCACTGCAGGTATTACTTTGTTCTGTGGCATCAGTGCCACCATGCATCCAAGCACAAACCTTTACCCCCACCCCCAAGAAAGAAAGATGAATAAACCAATGTTGGTTTATGGCACAGTTCACAACATTATGCTCACATTCTGTTCCATCATTGTTTTGGTGTCATTAAGACAATCTTCCTACAGGGTCTCATATGATCCTACCCAATCATGCAGTTCAATTCCATGGATGTCAGGATAATGATCTGAGATTGTTTTTTCTGAAAATGCCTAATCAGCAATTTGCTTCTTGGCTCAGGGTTGCTTCAGGCGCAATGTGACTCTAGTGACCATTTATGCATCTTTGGGAGAGGAGGCTCTTTGTCACTCATTAAATGAGGTCCCTCACTCTCTCTCTCTCACACTCTCTCCCCCTCTCCCTACATTGCAAATGCTTGTTTCTGTTTCTGATTACTTATACTGATTTTATCTGTGATTGCTGTGACATGTATCACTAATAATGCCAATTACAGTGAACTGAGATAATTGGAGAAGTGCACTAACTGAATTTATGTCGAATATGTTTGTACCTGTAGCATTCTGGTAGGCCTAAACTTGATCTATGTAAACTGCGTCTCTGCTTATTATCATATGTTCAGATGATGAGTCCAAAGAAGAACAAAAGAATCTTTGGGTGATAACGTTGATTGTGATTCTACTTCTAGTCCTAGAATACAAACTTTATCTCTCCTGACTTGGGACTCCTTGACAAGTTGATAATATCGTTGTCACTTGTAAATTGGATTGTGTTGCAGTTACTTCTATTTCTAAAATAAAAAATAAAAAATTGCATTAAATTCTAGTCATCGTCGTCAAACTACATCATCCAGTTATTTAAGCTCTTTTGCCTTTCCTGTGAAGCAGTTATGCTTTGATGGTCCGAATCTCGCAGTTGCATACTTCCCAATGTTTACTTATAATAGTTTAGCCGTTGCACAAATAATTCCTTGTTCCTTTTGACATATAATTCTCGCTATTGCCATGCGCATATTCTAACTATAGATGTTGTTCTTCAGACAGAGGTCACAACTATGATTTGTGGGCTCAAGGAATTAAAGAAACTTGTAGATATAGGTTGACAACTTGACACACTGAAACGGATTATATGTATGGATGATGAACTCCCATCTAGCACTTCACTGATTGCGGGGAGCAATAGCTGGACAGTATCTTCCTTTTCTGATGTAGAAAGACTTGGCCGAGAAAATTCAATAGAACCGGACTTACCTCTTGCAGCTGATATTGCAGTGATAATGTACACCAGCGGAAGTACTGGTTTGCCTAAGGTTGGTACAGTGTTTGCGTTTTTAGATAGATTTCCAGCCAATAAACTTGTTAGGCTGTAAAACATAGTTAATGCTTTAGAACTTGCTATTTTTGCATAATTTGATAAATCACAATGATTACATCTTTTTACCTAAGACAATTTTCTGCTAACTGCTGAACATTTTCTGGAATTTGAGCAAGTTCTATCTGATTAGAGTCAGTCTGTGAGATATTAAGATAGGACACACATGTTCATTGAAAGTTCTCCGACCACATCTAAAAGAACTAGAAAATAGATTTTAAGATGCATAGAAAGTTCAATCTTTTTTTAAATCATGTTTAAGCATATGCATATGATATTATTTGTCCCCTTAGGACTGCTTAAATACTCTTTTCTTAATTGTAATCAGAATACTGTCACAACAAAGCTTCCAAAATTATGCGGAAGGCTATTAGAAATTAGGTGACACTCAAAAAGTAAGGTTTGCCTCGATTGAGGATAAGATGAGGGAGAGTCGTTTGAGATTGTTTGGACATGTTAACAGACAATCAGTGAAGGTATCTATTAGAAGGTGTAGAGGTATGTAGGATGTACACCATGAGAGGGGCAAGGAAAACATAAAATGAATTGGATCTATCTTGGATCTGCCAGTTCTGCAAAAGAAATAGACTCCAACTATTTTTATGAAATTCTTCTTCTGCTCTGATGAGTCTCCCCTTTGAGCTGAAAGTAAGAAAAAGCTTTTTGCACAGACTGCTTCAAATGAAGACCCCTTCTTGATTCTAACAAAGAATAACATCAGACTTTACCTCCGGATGAAAAGAAATGTAGAGCCACTAGACTTAATAGAGAGATCTGCTCTGCTTGGAATCTCAATGACACAATTCTTCCGTGACTTTGTTAGCTTAACCTATAGAATATAGCTCATCAAGGTTCATGGATTTTTAATCTACCTCTATCTTTGTATTTTGGACATTGATTTAATAGAAACTCTGCTTACTTAGTAAAAAAAAAAAAGGAAATAGATGAGTTGGATTGAGACACTCTTATGAGATCTTGCATGGATGGAACTAATAGAGGAGACGAGTCTTGATAGGAATGAGTGGCATCATCAGATCCATATAGTTGACACCACCTAGTGGGATAAAGTTTGGTTTGGTAATTTATTTTGGGTGATCAGTCTCATCTTTCTTATCGAGCCACAAAAAGAGTTTCCTGATGTTCACAATTTCCTGTTTTAATAGTGTAAAACCTAAGGGCTAATTGACTTATTATTGCCGAGGTCCTTCTGAATTTAATCCTGTTCACTTTACCCATCTGCTGATGGCTGCAGCATCTTCATGTCTAGATCGTTTTACTGGTGAGTTTTGTGTGAGTGCAATGATTCACACGGTCTAACGTTCAAAGGAATTTAGATTGTGGATTGTACATTTAGAGTTATGCCTGAGTTCAAAATTGTCGTTATATTTGATGGTGCATATGTTAAAATTTAAAAAATGTTTAGATTGGATATGTTGCTTAATTTCCTTGGTTTGTTATAATCTATAGAGACTTATCCAATACTAGTCTTGGACTATATATTAACTTCTATCAATATTTTACAGCGAGTGATGATGACACATGGCAATGTTTTAGCTACAGTCTCTGCTGTTATGACAATTGTGCCTTGCCTTGGAAGCAAAGATGTATACTTAGCATATCTACCCCTTGCCCATATTTTTGAACTAGCTGGTGAGGTATGGCAATTCCTTAATCAGATTTATTTCATTAAATTTTCAGTAGTTTACATGTCACTTGCTTGTTCTAAGTTATTTAAAAATTTCCTGTTTGTACTGCAGAATATTGTAGCAGCCACTGGAAGTTCTATAGGGTATGGATCGGCATTGACTCTTACTGACACTTCAAATAAAATAAAGAGAGGAACAAAAGGAGATGCCTCCATGTTGAGTCCAACATTGATGGCAGCTGTCCCGGCAATTCTTGATCGTGTTCGAGATGGTGTGCACAAGAAGGTTTGTGGATTATTCATTACTTGTTTCTCTTTTTCTTGTTCATGAACTATAACAATTTCATTAATTGCAGGTAAATGCTACAGGTGGATTATCAAAGATATTGTTTGATTTAGCATATTCTTGTCGATTGTCTGCAATGAACGGAAGTTGGTTTGGAGCAAGGGGCTTAGAAAGGCTTCTGTGGAACTTTCTAGTGTTTAGGAAAGTCCGAGCAATTTTGGGAAGTCGTATACGTTTTGTACTATGTGGAGGTGCTCCTCTTTCTGGTGATACTCAAAGATTCATCAACATATGTCTTGGGTCAGTACACGTGCCTTGATATTCTACTGCCTTTGGATTCATATGTTTTAATAATAACAATCATGGGCCTTAGCGTTAACCTTTATAATGATGAATCCTACGATGTTTCCTTAATGTAGGACACAGGCTGGGAAACACTTTCTTATAATGGGTAGCAGAAGAATAGAATTATAAGGGGTTTTTAGGGGAAAGCTGGAGATTAGAGAAAGTAATGGTCAAGCTGGGTCCACGGGTAAGCTAGGGACTTGGAGGGCTTTAGTGACTAGAAAATGAGAAATTGATGAGTTTAAAGTCTTAGTGGGGTGATCTGGAATAATAACTTTGGGGTTTGGGGATTTCAGTTGCTATATATATATATATATATGAGGTTTTTAGATGTTAAAAATAAAAGGGATAGGGATAAGGATTCGCAGGCGAGACAGATATTGAATTCACGAAGGAAGGGGAATGTGTAACTGGATCGAACCCCACAACTATAAATTTAGGAGAAGAAAAGGAACTAGAGATTCTCATGAATTTAGGAAAACCTCTATAAACATAACAGAAGATCGCTGCCTCTCCGCCATTGAAATATAAAAATTCTGCTTGAATTACTACCATTATATAGTGGTAAAAGACTAACCAACAAAAACCTAGACAGTTATATGAATTATATGTATAGATATGGACATCATTACCATAAACTTGATATCCTCCTTCCAACTCCTCTTAGGTTTCTTGACACCCTGAATAATCATCATTTTGTTGGATTATTGCCGTTGTAATCATAGAAAGCTAATTTTTTCAGGAATTTTAGACCAGACTTCTGATGAACTTTGATTTTCTGCTTGCCCAGCATGCATTCTTCAATATATCTCTTGTTGGAAGTACCCCTGATCCCATTGATAACGAGTGGGCCCAAATAATTCGATGGGAGTAGTTGCACTTATGGTGGGCCATCTCTATACCTTCTCTACTTTTAGGAGGTGCCTCCACAATGTCTACTCACATACTCACATATGTGAATTATCTCTAATGCTATTCTCATCTTGTTCTCAGTCAATGCCACCCCCACATTCTTGAATCATATTATTTCTAATCTTGTCCATTGTGGTATTTCTGCACATCCATCTTGACATTCTACTAACATCTTTTGAGATGGACTCTCTATATGAAATAGAAAAGAAAATGAATAGAGATGCTCAAGTTCCCAGAACAATCTTCCCATCTGCGGCTGGTGGCTGTGCCATTCTATTACCTCATATCTGCTTCGTGGAAGATGTTCATATTCTTATATATTTCTTACACACAAACTTTGATAATATAATTTGCAGTAGAGCATTTGATGCCACATCAGTTCAGCAAAGGTCATATAAAAGGCATCTTAAGGCCTAGTTTTTTTTGGTGCTTTGGAAACAATCCAGTTGCTTCTGGTAGAATCTGGTAGACTAGTTTCCCTACTTTTGGATTTTGGGCTGATCCACTTCCGGAGATTATTTGATTATACATTTTTTATTTTCCTCCTAAAAAACAAAAAACATTGGGCCTCTTCAGTCAACGTATTGAAGTGTTGCTAAGGTCTGGTGAACTAATATAAGCAAGTTTTTAGGTGAATAAGAGGAGGACCAATTTTGATGTTTCATGTCAAATAATATGTCCTTTGATCTTTTTCATGCAAGGTTGATAACTTTGAAAACATCAAGTACTTCTCATATTAATTGTGGCCAAAGAATTGTTTAAACTGAACTTGTAATCTGCATAATGGTCCACAGTAATGTCGAAAGCTAGGAACTCATAGCCATTCTCGTTTTGCATATTAATGCTTTGTTTTTTCTTATTTACTTTCTCCAGTGCTCAAATAGGGCAAGGCTATGGTCTCACTGAGACTTATGCTGGAGGCACATTTAGTGAGTATGATGATACAACCGGAGGTCGGGTTGGTCCTCCATTGCCTTGCTCATACGTCAAGGTAAATTACTACGAGATGTTATTAACTCAGAATTTGCTAATATGTAACGTATGTATATATCGACCCACATTTACACGCTCGAAATTTCACATGTTTTTTGGGGATATAGGATGTGCCAGCTATCCAATCAGTAGAAGAAGAAAAGTTCATGTATAATGAATTTGGCTTAACTTTTCATTGATTACCAGGAACAGATTCAGTATCATTGCATATATTTAAGTGCCTTGAGCAGCAGTAAGTTGGTGCATTCTGGATTGGGTTTTCATGGGTTCAGGTCTCAGATACCTCTCTCTGCTTGTAGGGATAAGGCTGCAAAAATCTGAACCTTCCTTTTGACCCTTTCTGCAGAAGGAACACAGATTACCCTTGTGCATCTAATCATGACTGATCGTGCTTTTGGATCGACTTTTGATAAATGTTTTAGCATAAATAAGTTTCGGCAGATCGATTATGACTTCCTAATTGCCATTCTTTTGCTTTTCTTCTTTCTATCCTTCTTGCTCTAACTATAGAGTTTGTTGCTTCCTGACCTGTTATAATCCATTCTGTAGTACTCTTTATGCAGTCATTTTGGAACTATAACTGATTCTTTTTTGTGTACTTGATTGAATAAAATATCAAAATTTCATTTGAATTTCAGTTGGTAGATTGGCCTGAGGGTGGATATCTAACAAGTGATTCCCCAATGCCTCGAGGAGAAATAGTTATTGGTGGGCCGAATGTTACTCTTGGCTATTTCAAGAATGAGGAGAAAACTAAAGAAGTTTACAAGGTAAGAAATTGGACTTATTACTAAGTCTCATACTCTTTCTTCTTTCTTTTTTCTTTTTTCTTTCCCTCTTGTTTGGTTGGAGCAGCTATGAGAGAAATTCACTTGCTGTAATGTGATGCTTATTCTTGTTGAGAAAGGCATGACGTGGTTCTACACAGGCGATAGAGGGCAATTTCATGCTGATGGTTGCCTTGAAATAATTGACCGTAAAAAAGACATTGTAAAACTTCAGCACAGAGAATATGTTTCTCTAGGAAAGGTAACATCCAAATATGCAACTTTTTCTTCTTGAAGCAGATTTTGCTTAAAACCTGATGCACTCTTTTGCAGGTTGAGTCTGCTCTAATTGTGAGCTCATACATCGACAACATTATGTTGCATGCTGATCCTTTTCATAACTACTGTGTGGCTCTAGTTGTGGCTTCACAGGCCGCTTTGGAAGACTGGGCTTCAAGACGAGGAATTGAATATGTGAATTTTTCAGAATTATGCCAGAAAGAGGAAACTCTAAAAGAAGTCTAAGGTTCACTCTTAAAGGTACTTATCTTGCTGTTGTTAACTTTCAGTAACTTGAGAAGACCTCTGAAATGGCAATGTGACCATTGTGATTATTGCTGGTGTGAGCCATAATCATTAGCTTTATGAGTTGATATGGTTAGTTTGAGCAGTCGAGTTGGGATTGTAAAATTTTGTGCCTGAAGTGTGGAGGGGTTTTGTAACGGAAAGAAAAAAAAGTGAAGCAACTGAATCAAAATTGAATCAATAAATTTTTTTTAACAGAAAACTCGTCTGAAAAACTAGCTTGATTAGACTTTGACGCCATTTTCCAAATCTACTGAGCCACCTCACAAGCCTACTGAGCTTATTGAAGTATCGTATTAAGGTTATGTTTGGTCTAACTATGAAATTTTAACTTTTGAACATTAGAGCTTTTGCAGAAGAGTTTTAATTAGAAGTGATGTTAAACAAAAGTCATTGACTGTTTGGCCTATATTGGACGATATTGAGCTTTTAAAAAATTTGAGGGTTATATTGTACTTCAATAAATATGAAGGTATATATTTGAAAAATAAAAATAAAAAAACTTTCCACATTATATAAAAACAGTTTCGCTAAAGCCTATTTTAAAAAGCTCCAATTTAGAACTTTTTGTTTTTCAACTTTTTTCTATTTCAGTTTTTACCTAAAAGTACTTCTAGAAATAGGCCAAACAAGTAAGATTAGTTTTTAAACTCACAAAAAGTACTTTTAAGTGTAAAAAAGTTAGGTCAAATAAAACCTAAACCCCTAAACACATGGCCTTCAAATAGGTTGGACGTTGGTCACATCTCTAATGGGCTCTGTAGTTTGGATCAACTCCATCTTTCTTGACTTATTCTTAGACGAGGATTGGAGAGATAAAGAGAAATTCAGTATTTCTGTGTTATCTTTTTAAGGAAGTGAAAAAAATGACATTATATATATTATATTTAAATTAAAAAAGGAAAAACAATCATAGTTTAAGTAGATTCAAAATGAAAATGAATTAGGGCCGGACAAAATGGCTCTAGGCATACTTTGGCTACTGAAAAAGAGTCTTTGGTAACACATTGCTCCAAGTTCTTAAATGACATTTGGGTAAAAATATAGATAATACGTACTGAATTTAAGAAACTAACATCTACAGATCAGCTGTGATGATCAATTCTCATGTATTGATCCCTCACATATGGAAGATTAATAGAGAGAATGAAAATAAGAAGTCACGTATTTCTTTCAGTAAAATTGATGAAGTAGAAGAAACATCATGACACTAACCAATCATAGAACATAAATATTGACCTTTATTTATGTGGCATAACACCCAAGGAATTGGTCTAGCAAACAATTTTCAACTAGAAAATTCAAAATCTTTTATATGCTAATCTCTCTTTATTTATAAACGGCATGTTAGAATTTGGGTTGTGAATATGTGTTTCTCTTTATTTGTAGACAAACATAGCATATTCATGAGTTAAATCTAAAAATGTGATGAATGAGAAATTTAATGACAAAATTGAAAGATCAACTTTGTGAAAATAAATTAAGGAAGTGAATTTTTCCCACATGAAAAAAAATAAAGCCATTATGTTAATCATTGAGTTCGATCCAACTTGTACACGTGCTTGTGCACTGCTTGACATGGCTCGGATCAACTCAATTTGTGATAGTAGGTGTGGCTCTGACTATAGCTTTATTTTTGGATGTAATGTTTTTTAAAAATTTATTCCATGAGTTATTTCAGAATTTATCCTAGAATTAAATACTAGAAATAAATATGTTTAAAATTTATTTTAGAAATAGATATAAAAAATAAATTTGTTTATAGTTAAATCTGTTTTATTTTTAACAATAAGTGTCATTATTCAAAATTAAACCCAGCAGTTAAGTTGTCATTATTTTGGTAAGAAAATCATTACATTTTTTCCTATAAATATCTGGGTTGTTTTGGCATCAAATGAAAGAGTTTTCAAATGCATGCATGTATATTGAGTCTACATAATTGAGAGAGAGGTCCACTTTATTAGGTTTATTAGGTCTTGTAATTTGAAGTGCTGCAATTATAAGACGAAGATTGTTGTTTTTTGCGACACCTGAACTAGTGACCGTAAGCACCGTAACGAGACAATAAAAGTCTTAAGAAAACTAAATCAAATTTAGGCTTCGGTCTTAAACCAAACTTCTTATATATTATGTTATTCTCTATTGTGTTCAAGTATTATATGCTATTATGCTATTCTATGGATTCAGGATTTTTGGTATTGAATTTGTATTTATTTTACGAAACTTTTGGCCTATAACATGTAAATTTTCTTTCAAACTATCCACCTCACCCCCTCCCCCCACCCCAACCCCAACCCCAACCCCAACCCCAACCCCAACCCCAAAATAAATATAAAAAAAAGCCAAGGATTGTTTTTTATGTATATCTGACTTATAGGAACAAGGACCATCTACGGGATAAATATGATATTAGGCTCTATTTGTCTGCAAGAAAATAACTTGATGGGAAAAAAAATTTGTATGAAAAATAAAATATTTTTTTAGTGTTTGATTGTCATGTTGAAATATATTTTTAGTGGTGTATATATATATATATAAATATATATATATATATATATACACACACATAAACACATAACACACATATATATCAACACACTCATGTATTTATGGGTGTGATGGATTGGGTGGCAAGGGGTGACGGGGGGTTTGGCTGGAGTGTTGGAGTGGAAAAATATTTTACAGAATAAAACACATAAAAATATTTTACACTTCTTATAATTTTTTTTTCATAGACTAAAAATATTATTCAGTTGACTTATCTGTGATATTATCAAATACTAAAAAAATAGAAAATTATTACAAACTTTTTTTACGGCAAACAAACGGAGCCTAGATTCTCGATTTAGCTCTTAAATGGATGAGATCTCATGATTTAACTAAATGGAGAATCAAATATTTGCCATCTAATCATTTTCAAGTACCACTAAATACTAAATTGAAAAGAAAAAAAACGTTATTTCAAACAACATTTCGATGCCATATTGATGGACTTTGGAGCTAGAACTTTATAATAATACATAATAAGATAGCACATCATAAAATCTTCATACAACCTAATTAGACTAGTTATAAGCTTTTCGTTATCGTCTAGAACTTAGAATGATAATTTTATATGCCTAATGATTATAATAAGAATTACTTGTGGTGAATCAGATTTCAGATCAATCTACACTGATTGACTACCTCCATATATTATTACTAGCAAATACCACTAATTTTAGTTTGGATATAAAAGTCAAAACCAAACCTATGGGGTAGAAATAAAAGGATCTAGATGAAGGAGAGGGGATTATTGATCGCGGAAAAGGATCCAATGAATTTTTAAAAATTATTCAAGTGAGAAAATTAAAATGGGCATTCTAAATTTTTGCTCATTTTGCTGATTTCTTTCTAAAAGAGCAAAGTCGAGTTCATCAGATGAGAGATCTTCCTCCAACTCCAAGTAATTAATGTTAGAGATATGCCATAATCCTATATATTTAGAAGACATATATTGGGCATTTTTGACATTGACTTGTATATTATGGCATAGTTATCTATATGTTTGTTTACATATTGACTTGTTAATGAAATTCATATTCTCATTTTATCATATGAATAAGTTTCTAGTTTTTATCATTAGAAAATATGTATTCTAAAAGGGGTTTAGAATATGTTGACATATTTCTTTATCATCATAAATACTTAAAGTTGTTCAAAGTCATGAGATTATTTGATCTGGGTTTCAATAATCTATTATTTACTATCACATGTGTTGTTACATTTGATTAACATAGAGATGTTAATGATAAAGATGGTGAGTCACGTGCCATAGCAGTATGAGATGTGATTAACAAACATGTGGATGATTATTAGTTGAATAGATTACTGAATGTGTTATTAATACCAAATCACATGACTTATAATTAATAATTTGTTATTTGTTACTGTTGTGCAAGTGATCTTTTGGCTTGCGACATTACGGTTGTCATATATATTGGGGTTTAATACTAGTACTTGGACATTGCTTGTCTTCAAGTACAAGAGGAGTTATGACCTCTTGCAATTTTATTCTCTCGAGATAGCATCCATTAACCTCCGTTGTGAGCCGGTGTCCTATGCGATCTAATTATAGTTGTTTAATGAGGAAATCATTGGCCGATGTGTGAATAGTAGAAATGAGTTTTTTCGTGTGTCATCTCTTATTACACTATTTAGATCTATACATAGAATCGAGTCAATGAACTTAATCGATCCATGGTTCTTACTTGATCGAAACATATTAATAGAAGAATTGAATTGCATGGTAATCGGCGACTATAAATAGATTCACTTGAATTTGACTTCATTGCCTTCTAAATTGTCTTGATATGTTGTTAGACATCACTCAATACCTTGAGGGTATTTTGAGAATGAGGGAGACATTCTCAAAATAGATTAAAAGAGTTTAATGGTCCCTCATTGCTATATGACAGTGAATCTAGAAAGTCACACAATAGAGCATGGTGAATAATTTTTTTATTGAGGTTGCATTTAGTTTCTCTTGAATTGTTAAAGTGTTAATAATCGTATTTTATTTCTCTTGAATTTTTAAGGAGTTAACAATAATGTAATTGGCCATTAAAAGTTAATGGGATCAATGTGTAATTTTGGTTAAGTGTAGGGGCTAATATATAAATATGAAAATGTTATTTCCATGATTTAAAGTAATAGTGATTAGCTTAATTATGTATTTGCACAATTGAAAGATCAACTAATTATGTATATATAAAAGTATATATATATATATATATATATATATATATATATATATATATATATATTAGTCTTTCAAATTAAAAGATGTCACTTGTTTGGATATCATTTAGTCACATCATCACTTTATGACCAAGCATTGCATACATGGCTAGAATTGCACAAGACATATTATGTATATTTTGAATTCTCAAAATAAATGTATGCTATGTATGTATATGTATATGATATAAAATATCCAAGTCAAAGCTTCCTAAGTAAGCCTTAACCACACAATACACATATAAACAAAATAAGAAAGAACAAAAGGCACTATTCATCCTTCTTCAAGAGTGAAAATCGGCCATGGAGAAAAAAGAAGAAGAAAAATTTTGTTTTGCTTTTTCTTTCATGCTCAAGCTCAAACTCTTCAAAGATCATGCTAGCACTAACATCCTAGAGGAGAAAGAAGGTTATTCTTTGTTTGTGTGGACCAATTAGAACTCTTGTATGTTCAAGAGGTGTTGTCTTTATCAAGTGTTCAAAACTTGGCCTTCATGGCTTGTCTTCAAGAGGTATATTGCTAATCTAACTCTTGAATATATATTATTGCAATATATTGTATAGATTATGTTAATTACATAACATCAAAGTTAAGGTTTCATATGAACATAAGCTTATAATATCTAAAAATTTTAAAATTCTATGCTTGCTTCCGCTATGATTATGAGCTATTTCATGTGTATAGACCTAAGAGATCCTTCAATTAAATGTTTTTCACAATTATTAAACTGATTTAATGTCATAACCTGGACTGAAATGAGTCTATAACGTAAAGCATAAATAAAATCTAAGCAAGCAAGCAACTACACTAGAAAGAGCAACGCTACATTGCTAGCCAGAATAGAATGGACATAGTTGCAATCGATTACGAAAGTTAGATCGGCAATGGTATCTCTTCTTTCTCATCTTCCCCTTCTTCTGCTACTATTCCAGTTTCTCGAGAAGCAAGAAACTACTACTCGAAAGTTGCTAGGGATTTGCCCCTATGACTTCTGGAAAGACCTCTTGGAAGAACCTAAGATCCATGTATAAAAAAAAGTTTTACGACTAAGAATTGCGAAGAAGCTCTAGAAATTACAAACAAATTCATACAGAACAAAAGTACAATCTTAATCATGAACAAAATCCTTTTTCTTTCTTTTTCTGTAATATAAATAACCACAATATGCACCACTTCTAATTGAAATACAAATTGTAGTCATTTATGCAGTTGTCAATGGATTCTGTGACCCAATACCACTAGACAAAAATTCTCAATCTGAGAGAGATATTCTAAATAGTGTAAAACCAAAATTACTATAATCTTTTTTTTTTTAAAATGGCTTAACTAACAAAAGAAAATAGAACCATATGAAGATTTAAAATGTGTCGCCTATTTCAGGATTTTTTTATATAACACCAAACCTAAGCCTTCAAAAATTCAACAAAGTCAACCTCTACTTTTCAAATCATGAATTGCCTTTTCTTATCCATTGTCTTTCACACCTTGAGCTTACTCATTTCTTTTTCAACTTCTTGATTATTCATGATTGGGATTGTAGACCTTGAATTTCTACAATTAAGATTAAGGGCTTCCCTAATGGCTAAGGGATCCTTAATCCATTTTTCCTTGTTGGGTCCTGGCGAGCAAGAGGCAACAAGAGTTGGAGATGGCACTCTAAAGGCTTCTCTAGTGAGGGGACGGTAATAGTGTTTGTAGGCTGGATCTTTTCCTACCTTTCTCCAGATCCCTTTGGGTCCTTAAATAACGTTCATCTCCCTTGGAAGGGGGAAATCTTTCCATAATCGCCTTCCTCAATCACGCAGAATCCCTGATCCTTTCCCCGGAATTAGCTCATTTCCTTCTGTGTGTTTTCTGCCCGTTATCCGAATCGGGCTTATTCCAAATGGGTCAAAGCTCCTTCATGGGTTGTAACCATACCCTACTGGGGGTAAGTGGGTGAAGGATATCCTAGCCCACTACAGGGATACTAGTCTAAAAGCTATAGAAGTCGAGTGTGGGTCTTTTTCCAAAATGGAATGATTTTTTATTTATTTTTTATTTATCGCGATCATGAATGATAGAATCATTACACATAGTATTTATGCATCTTGTTATGGTTATTCTTCATTAAGGTTAATCTACATAAATATTTAACTTTGTGATACATGAAAAGAATTATATCACCGAAATTGATATAAAACCGCCATGATTCATATTAGTTATTTGTTTAGGTAAACATAATGTTATTGTGGCCACTAAATGAATTCGATAAAGAGTATTCACATGTCTTATGTAATCTTTCGGCCAAGAGGAAGAATGTAAGAAGTTCTTGCTTAAGGTAACTTTCATGACCACATAATTAATGTGTATTGAAAAGGAAAATCTCACAAATGGCCCTTATTATTTATATTTTATCCCATTTTAGGCCTTACTATTTCAAAAGTCAATCGGTTAGTCCACATTGTTTATAAATGTACCATTATTAGTCCCCATTGTTTATATTTTATCCCATTTTAGACCTTATTATTTTAAAAGTCATGCAGTTGGTTCCTATTATTTACAAATGTATCACTATTAGTCTCCAATATTTTTCAAAATAACCATATTGGTCCTCTACTCCAATTTTTGAAAGAAATTTTTTTAAAAAAATGATAGTTTAAACTGAAAAATTTGTATGTATCAATTTTTTAATGGGAAAGCATTAGAAATATATTTGACAAGGCAATTTTAATTAAAATATATATTCGAGACTAATTTTTTTAGAACAAATATCCATTCTTATTTAACAAGGTAGTTTTATTCGAAAAAATATGTTCTGAGACCAATTTTTTAGGGTAAACATCTAAAAAATTGCATGAGTAAACCCTATATATCTAAATTGTAGGCTTCACATATAAATTGTATGAGAAATTTTTTTTTTTAAAATATAGTTATCATCAAAATCAGTTAATGGAACATTCAGGGACTAATAGTGATATATTTGTAAAGAATGAGGACTAACCGCATGACTTTCAAAATAATAGAGACTAAAGAGGTACACAATATAAATAATGGGGACTAATAGTGATACATTTGTAAACAATGGAGACCAATCACATGACTTTTAAAATAATAGGGGCTAAAATGAGATTAAATGTAAACAACGTGGACCATTTGTGAGATTTGCCTTATTGAAAATTGTGATGGTTTAATGACCTATGCCATAGACTAATATATAACCTCACTTATTAAGATATGTTAACAGATTCATAAAAAAAGACTAAGAGGAATATTGTAGAGTCCATGTACCTAATATTATATTAATCTATGTTCATAAAAAGTTCTTATAAATACTTATATTGCAAACCTACATTATGATATAGTTAGTAGGGTTATTAAGGTCAACAGAGGCATGTAACATATAGTGCAATTAAGTTGATAATAAATAAAATTGATTATATAAGTACTATATGAAGGACTCTTGGTTCATTTTCCCACTCACCAAAACCAATACATTTTGTATAAGTTAGTTTTCCCCATCATTTGGCAAATAGAACAATGTAGAGTAAAGAGAGATAAAATCAAGTTAGTTAAACTGTATGTAATTCATGGTATGTATCAGTTAAACTGTATGTAATTCATGGTATGTACCATTAAAGTTGTGAATATATTGAGTTTATATACTATTTTGTATTCTTCCAAGTTGATCTTGGTCTTATCAAGGTATGTTTTGCATTTGACTATATTGTGATGTAATTTTCTCTTATCCTATTTTCTTCTTACAAATGTTGAAGACATTAAATTGATTACATATACATTCCTTAACAACTTATGGTTTTTTTTATCAAGTGATCCCTTATCATGGTATCAAAGTCTTGTTAATCAAAAAGGCGTTGGATTTGAGTCTCACTACTATCATCCTATTTATTACGTATATAACTAAAAAAAATATTATTTATACATGAAGAGATGAATTAAAAATATTAAATTAATAAATATACATACACTCTTTAATCAACAATTTAAAATTTTAGATGAAGTGATCATGTACCAGATAATATCGTGAGACTCCATAATGGTCCTTTCGGTTATGGTCCCTTAGCCAATGCCAACATATATAGGGAACAAAATGCTCTCTACAGGTTTCTTCACTACCATTCTAATGGTATAACTTTTAATCTGCACATGCAACCCATTTTGCCATACGGAGTAGACAACAAATTATATGATTAAAACAAATGAAATGGAATAATGAAAAAGAAAGTTATGAAAAAAGTGCATAATAATTTTCCTTTTTCCTAAAACTACCATAAATTTTTGTCTGAATATAAAGAAAAATATTCTCCTCTTAACAACTAGAGGGCATATTTTAGGAGAACATGTATGGCCCTTATATGCCATGATGTTTCCTCATGTGGAACACCAAGAATTTCACTTGCGTGGTGTTTCTTTTAATTACAAGATATGATCAGTTTTGCCGTGAACTTGTAGTACATGAGAGAGTGACCAAACAATTATAATCAATTTTTCACATTGGCCTTTTTATTGGTGTAAATGCCAAATAATCTCCTATTTTATGTTGACTTCGTTGAGAACCTTCCTGTATATCGAATTAGTCTATCTTTTTTATTTCAGCTTTCTTTATTTTTTCAAGGGCGTTAGCAAAGTCCCCGACAAAAGAAAATTTGATCTTAGGTTTTCTTTTAACTTAATACCACCGAAAACAAATAATGATACAACCTGGAAGTGAAGAACACAAGGCAATGAAAGAGAATTTTTTGATTTCTATGTAAGTGGTGACTCATTAAGTTATTGATGACCCACTTAAAAATTAAAATAATACCCCACTAAAGTCCAAGCCTATTAGGTTACTTGATGGAAATAACCCGCATGTTCCTATAAATACATGTTAATTAGTCATCTCCCTACCTGGAATAGAGTTGTAGATTTTCATCACATATCTACACTATAAAGTTTAGGGTTAAGGTAGAGAAATCAATTAATTGTTATTATGGCTTCGTCTACTGTATCAAGTCGTCTTTGGCATCAAGTAAATAACTTATGCACTTACTGAATTTTACAATAATTATATTTATATGTGGTATCAGAACTAAATATTAAAACATGTAATCTCTATTATGAAGTTGTGAATTTATCTTTATGTATTCGAATAAGCCTTTAAATAAAATCCTGAAACACTAACGCTAACGAAACTGGTGTAAGCAATCTATTCAGTTTGTCTACTTTATACGGTCCCGTGTAATTATCTTTGGGTGTTGGTTGTGCGCATCAATATCCTAATGCGTTCTTGATAAAACAAAGGGATTTGTGAGGCTCACTCTCTATTTCTCACAACCGTACGGAAAGAGAAGAGCTCAAAATAAAGTAAGAGATCATCCAAAGCAAAACAGTAGACACGTGATTCAGGATTTGAGTCAACACGTCAGTTCAATACCAAAAGCTTCTTTTATGGATATGATATTGCATGTCAGAAGAGTTAAGACTTTGTTGTTTACAAAATCTCACGTCAAGTTAATTTAAAAGTTATGTCCCAAATTGATATGCATTAGTTGCATTTTCGTAAGGCAGATCACATTAATTCTACCACAACAAAGTTTGTCTATTTAAGCATGACGCAACTGTTGGGAGGAAACCCGATATCAAAACACAAATAACAAATACACAGTAAAAATAACATCCTCCCACCTTGTATAAACCTGTTAGGAAGCAACAAATAGAGCAAACAACAATATGCACAAATCTGAAAATTCCAGAAAATAGAGCAACACCAAGATTTTAACGTGGAAAACCTCCCCAACGTGGAGAGTAAAAACCACGGGACCGTAGTCCACCCAAAAACTTCCACTATCAACAAATAATGGGTACAAGAGAGTCTTCTCTAGTTACAACTAGAGGCATACACAATACATTCACGATGAATAACATATTCTTGCAAACATTGCATCAACAAAAGAGATTAAACCAAGAAGTAGGAGAGAAATCACTAAAAACGTCGTCACTGTTCACGTCAGAAAAACGGGCTGTAGAGAGCTCCAAATCTGATCTCCACCGTTCAGATAGAAGACCCACGAGTTGTGAACATGTACGTAAAATTTCAGCTCAATCGGACCACAAATGACCTTCCGATCGTCAACTTGATGAAGATGGCGCAGGCTGAAATTTCTACACTGTTCTTCTTCTTTCTCTCTCTGTTTCTATCTCTCTCTCTCGTTTTTTTTCTTTCACTCTCACTTTTTTTGAAAACAAGTGACAGACCAGCTCCATTCCATTCTTTTTTTTTTTTTGTTTATTGTTTTTTCCCTTTTTTGTTTTCTTTTCTTTTGGTCAAAAAGCAAAAGCAAAAGCAAAAGCAAAAATTATACCAACCCACATGGGTTGGTCTACTCAACAAACTCCCCCACCAACTCATGTGGGTGGGTCAATCAACCCGGCAACCAAACGACATATCTCAAGCTTCTCTCTTGGCAACGCCTTCATCAACATATCGGAGCCATTGTCATCTGTGTGAACTTTTTCAAGTTTCAACAACTTCAAATTCAAAACATCCCTGATCCAATGGTACCTCACATCAATATGTTTCGATCTTGAATGAAATGAAGAATTCTTACCAAGATGTATTGCACTCTGATTGTCCCAATACAAGACATATTCATTTTGCTCAAACCCAAGTTCTTCCAGAAACTTTTTCATCCATAGCAATTCCTTGCATGCTTCAGTTGCTACAATGAACTCCGCTTCAGTGGTGGAAAGGGCAACACACTTTTGCAATCTCGATTGCCATGCCACAGCTCCCCCTGCAAAGGTAATCAAATAACCCGAAGTAGACTTACGAGTATCAACATCTCCAGCCATATCAGCATCTGTGTAACCCACAAACATAGGCTTCTCACATCCAAAGCAAAGTCTCAGTTTGGATGTGCCTCGAAGATATCTCATAATCCACTTCACTGCATTCCAGTGTTCTCTCCCAGGATTTGAGAGAAAACGACTCACCGTACCAACTGCATGTGCTATGTCTGGCCGTGTACACACCATAGCATACATCAAACTTCCCACTGCTGAAGAATATGGAACATTCTGTATATCTTTCTTTTCTTCATCTGTAGAAGGACACTGTTGAGCACTTAGCTTAAAGTGAGTAGCAAGAGGAGCACTAACCACTTTAGCTTTATCCATGTTGAACTTTTGAATTACTTTCTCGATGTACTTCTCTTGTGACAAATACACCTTTTTGCCATTTCTGTCTCGATTGATTCTCATGCCAAGAATCTGCTTTGCCGGTCCTAAGTCTTTCATAGCAAAAGACTTATTCAATTGTTTCTTCAACCTGTCAATTCTTGAAGAATTCCTGCCAATAATCAACATATCATCAACGTATAGCAACAAGATAATAAAATCATCATCAGAGAATTTTTGAGAAAAGACACAATGATCCGAAGAAGTTTTACTGTAGCATTGCTCCCCCATAACAGATTCAAACTTCTTATACCATTGTCGAGGTGCTTGTTTCAAGCCATAAAGACTTTTCTTCAGTTTACACACATAATCCTCTTTTCCTTTTTCTTTGAATCCCTCCGGTTGTTCCATGTAAATTTCTTCCTCTAAATCACCGTGAAGAAAAACAGTTTTCACATCCATCTGCTCAATCTCTAGATCAAGACTAGCAGCCAAACCCAGAACAACTCGAATGGATGACATTTTTACAACTGGAGAGAAAATCTCATCAAAGTCAATACCCTTTCTCTGACTGAACCCTTTCACAACCAGTCTTGCTTTGTATCGTGGTTGTGAAGTATTTTCTTGTTGCTTTAACCTGTAAACCCATCTGTTTTTCAAAGCTCTTTTGCCTTTAGGCAACTTCACCAACTCAAATGTGCAATTTTCATGTAAAGATTTCATCTCATCTTGCATAGCTTCCATCCATTCATTTTTATGTTTATCATCCATAACTTCTTCAAAGCTTTCAGGCTCAACTCCATCTGTCAATAAAACATACTTATCAGAAGAGTATCTTGTGGAAGGCTGTCTATCTCTAACGGACCTCCTGAGTGGAACTGTTGGTGGAGTCTCAAGCTGATTATCATCATCACCTACCTCAACCTGTGTAGGACTTTCTGCTTGATCATCATTAGGGAAATTACCTTGATCATCATCTTCAACCTGCTCTGTTGCTGGTGGCGTTGAAGGCACTATATCAAGATCAGCCAATTCATCTGACGGTGGGGGTAACTCGTTATCTGCTTTACCAATGTCCTGAATTGTTTGATCCTCCACAAATACAACATCTCTGCTCCTGACAATTTTCTTCTCAACTGGATCATATAGCCTGTAACCAAATTCATCAAGGCCATAACCGACAAATATACATTGTCGTGTCTTCACATCAAGTTTGGATCTTTCATCCTTTGGAATGTGTACAAATGCCTTGCATCCAAAGACTCGCAAATGATCATAAGAAACATCTTTCCCTGTCCAAACTCTATTAGGAACATCAAGCTTTAATGGAATACATGGTGAGAGATTCAACAAATGAACAACTGTATTCAAAGCCTCACCCCAGAATGAAGGTGGTAGATTTGCATGTGAAAGCAAACATCTTACCTTTTCAATCAAAGTTCTATTCATTCTCTCAGCAACACCATTCAACTGTGGTGTCTTTGGCGGTGTCTTTTGATGCCTGATACCTTGTTCTTTGCAATACCTGTCAAATGGACCACAATATTCACCTCCATTATCTGTACGGATGCATTTCTATTTTCTTCCTGTTTCTCTTTCAACGGATGCTTGAAACTGCTTGAATACATCCAATACTTGATCTTTAGACTTCAAGGTATAAGCCCAAGTCTTCCTGGAGTGGTCATCAATAAACGTCACAAAGTAAAGAGAACCACCAAGTGTTTTAATTTTCATCGGACCACAGATATCCGAATGTACCAGCTCAAGTACATTTTCCTTCCTGGAAGGTGGATGACTCTGGAAAGAAACCCTGTTCTGCTTTCCTGCAAAGCAATGATCACATTTTCTCATATGTGGATCTGTTAGTCCCGATAAAATTTTCTTCTTGGATAAAACTGAAATTCCCTTCTCACTCATGTGACCCAGTCTCTTGTGCCACAACTCTGTTGCATCTTCATTTTCCACTGCATTGACAATGCTCCTGGAAACCTTTGAATTCATCAAATACAAAGTTGAGCATTTCTTACCTTTGGCTACAACCATAGAGCCCCTTGTAAGTTTCCATTGACCATTACCGAAGGTATTAAGAAAACCTTCATCATCAAGTCTACCTGCAGAGATCAAATTCAATCTAATGTCAGGAACATGCTTCACATCTTTAAGAATTAATTTGCTGCCATTTTCAGTCTCCAAGCAAACATCTCCTGTACCGACAACTTTGGTGACACCATCATTACCCATTTTCACAACCCCAAAATTACCAGCTGTATAAGACATAAAAAAGTCCTTTCGAGAAGTAGCATGAATAGAAGCACCACTGTCAATCACCCAACATGTATCATGACATGCAAGATTAATAACATCACTGTCATATACAATGAAAAACTCCTGTGTAGTGGTAGCAACTCGATCTTTACCACTATCATCATCTTTCTTCTTATCATTATCTTTGTTTTTATTTTCATTTTGCAATATTCTGCAAAATCTCTTGATATGACCCATTTTTCCACAGTGATGACATTTGACATTACTATACTTCCCCCTTGACTTGCTTCTACTACTTCCTCTATTTCCCGAACTCTTTTGCTTATTCCTCCCCCTAGATTCAGTAACCAAAGCATCTGACTCTGAAGAGGAATTTTGTGACTTTCTTCTAGCTTCTTCATTTAAAAGTCTACTTTTAGCTAGATTCAAAGTGATTTCACCATCTGGGGTTGAGTTACACAATGACATTCTAAATGTCTCCCATGAGTCCGGTAAAGTACCAAGAAGCAATAACCCCTTAAGTTCATCATCCAATTTAATTCCAGTGGCAGCTAACTGATTTATAATCCCAAGATATTCATTTACATGATCAGTTATAGGGGTTTTATCTCGGTATCTCAAACCTATCAATTGTTTTATCAAAAACAACTTGTTGCTCCCACACTTTTGTGCATATAATTCTTCAAGTTTGTTCCATAATGTGCGTGCATGTATTTCTTCACTAATGTGGTTCATCACATTATCATCTACCCATGTCCTGATATACCCACACACTTGTTTGTGAAATAACTCCCATTCTTCATCAGTTTTACTCACGGGTTTTTCAGTAGTAAACACCGGTAGATAATAATCTTTCACATACAACAAGTCTTCTATTTTTCTTTTCCACATGGCATAGTTCAAACCATTCAAACATATCATTCTACTTGTATTAACTTCCATTGTTTATACAAAATAACAATTCAACAACCAAGCTCTGAGGCCACTTTGTTGGGAGGAAACCCGATATCAAAACACAAACAACAAATGCACAACAGAAATAACACCCTCCCACCTTGTATAAACCTGTTAGGAAGCAACAAATAGAGCCAACAACAATATGCACAAATCTGAAAATTCCAGAAAATAGAGCAACATCAATATTTTAACGTGGAAAACCTCTCCAATGTGGAGAGTAAAAACCACGGGACCGTAGTCCACCCAAAAACTTCCACTATCAACAAATAATGGGTACAAGAGAGTCTTCTCTAGTTACAACTAGAGGCATACACAATACATTCACGATGAATAACATATTCTTGCAAACATTGCATCAACAAAAGAGATTAAACCAAGAAGTAGGAGAGAAATTACCAAAAACATTGTCACTGTTCATGTCAGAAAAACGGGCTGTAGAGAGCTCCAAATCTGATCTCCACCGTTCAGATAGAAGACCCACGAGTTGTGAACATGCACGTAAAATTTCAGCTCAATCGGACCACAAATGACCTTCCGATCATCAACTTGATGAAGATGGCGCAGGCTGAAATTTCTGCACTCTTCTTCTTCTTTCTCTCTCTGTTTCTATCTCTCTCTCTCTCGTTTTTTTTCTTTCACTCTCACTTTTTTTGAAAACAAGTGACAGACCAGCTCCATTCCATTCTTTTTTTTTTTTTTTGTTTTCTTTTCTTTTGGTCAAAAAGCAAAAGCAAAAGCAAAAGCAAAAATTATACCAACCCACATGGGTTGGTCTACTCAACAGCAACTTGCAGTTTGTTGCTAACTTATTATGTTGATACATATAGCTTTGTTAACTGGTTTTATTATATCAAAGTTGATCATGACAGTTTGTCATATGTAACTTTGTTTACTTATATATGTCTTACGATTTTAACTGTAAACTTTGGCTCGGACATTTTTTTATGATACGCTATGTTAAGATATTTTCTTTTCACTTATGGGCTCACATTAATTGAAGAAAAGAAAATATGAAAATATGATATGCTAAAGTTTAATTGTCGTTGAATATAAAATCCATATTAAGATAGTTTGTTAGTCACCAAAGTGGCCAAACTAGGAAGTTGATGAATTTTATTCATTGACAATTATTATTAAATTTAAAATTCATATTAAGTCGCTTTGTTAGTCACTAAAGTGGCCAAACCAGAAAGTTTTGGATTTTATTTGTTAACAACTATTATTTAAATTTAAAAATCCATATTAAGCTGATTTGTTAGTTACCAAAGTGACCAAACTAGAAAGTCATTGGATTTTAATAGTTGACAATTATTATTAAATTTAATCCAATTAAGTTGGTTTGTTAGTAACCAAAGAGGCTAAACCAAAAGTTTGGATTTTATTCATTGTTAACTATTATTGAACTTAAAATTCATATTAAGTTGATTCGTTAGTCACCAAAGTGGCCAACGAAGAAAGTTATGAATTTTATTTGTTTATAGTTGTTATTAAAGTTAAATTCATCTTATGTTAGTTCGTTAGTCACCAAAGTGGCTGAACTAGAAAGATTATGGATTTGATTTTCTGTCAATTATCCATTTACAAATGAAATGCCTATCATTGATATTGTTAGGATTAATGGGTAATCTGACATTTACTATTCATTGGACTTTTGGATTTACCTAAAGGTGAATAATTTATCATGTGAATAGTAAACATGATGAGATAAATTAAAATAATGTTATTATATGAGCATTTCATATATGATTGTGTGTTTTAGTTTCTACAAAAATGAAAACTTTATTACTCTATGATGTTTTATTTATTTATTTTATTTGAATCCATGATGTTGTCAGCTTTAAGTTTGTACTCCTTCATAGTCCATGATTATGATATATTAAATAATATTTGTAGCTTTTTCTCTTCATTGCATGCTTCATATTTGATCGTCTAATGGATTGAACTTCTCTGAATAGTACAAATGAATCCAAATTCACTTAAGAATTTTGAATTTGGACTTAGTACTATGAATGACGAACCTCCTGTCATTACGAATTCGAACAGTGAGGAAGAGAAAGATTTATTATAAAGCTTGAAAACGGTCTAATAGATTAAGTTCATGTTTATACAAATGACCATTCCACAAACTGATAATGCTTAAGAATACTTAAAGTTTGCGAAAGAAGAGTTTTAATTCCGCATATATGTCATTCACTAATATGCTCATAGCTAGGCTCACGATCATGAAATAATGATGGGTCAAAAATTATATAAGAGCATATCACAGAAATGACTAATATTGCAGCAAGATTAAAGTTCTTGGGAATGATAATGAATGCATGCTTCCTAGTACGTTTTATCTTGAACTCATTACCTTATGAATATGAGTTTTTTCAAATTAATTATAACACTATTAAGGATAAATAATTATGTGAATTGGCTAGTATGCTTGTTTAGAAGGAAACGAGATTGAAGAGTCAATTAAGTCACATTGTCAATCCTATGGGTCAAAAAGCTAGTAAAGAATTTAAAATGAACAGAATCAAGGAGAAAGGAAAGAGTCTGTTGACGATTCTTAGACTCGTAAGATAAACGCTTAGGCTTACAAGTGCCACTTTTGTAATAAAGTATGTCACTTTTAAAGACTGCCTGAATATAAAGTACAGTTTAAAAATAAAGGTAATTATTATTCCTTTATATGTTTTAAATCAATTTTAAGTGATATTTTTCTTAATACCTAGTGGCTTGATTCTGTGCTACCACCTATGTTTTCAATATGTTAGAAGGATTTCTTATGATGTAGAACATAAATCCAAATTAAAGTTTTGTACATAGAAAATTGTGTGAAAGCTCTAATTGAAAGATTAAGGACTTATCATTTAATCCTTAAGGCTAGTCATCACATTATTTTTCTATCGTTCTACGTACCTATATGTTTCTTAGGAACTTAGTTTCTTTATTAAAATTGAATGTTTTTTGATTTAATATTAAGATTAAACATAGATGTTTTAGTTTATTTGAGAATACCATAATTGTTGGATTCGTTATTCTTGGTGATGATTACGTAAACTGAAACTTGATAGTGTGTTATCAGAATCTACTTATTAAGCAACACAAGATTGGAATGTGGTAGATTAAGTGAAAGTCCTGCTTACTTGTGGCATAACTGTTTATTTATATTACTAATGAATGCTTAGAAAGATTGGTATAGAATGAGATTCTTCTGAATCTAACTTTTACTGATCTTGGCATATATGTGAATTGCATAAAGAGAAAGCAAATCGACACAACTAGAAAGGAGCTACAATAAGCATAGAACTCCTTAAGATTACACACCCTAATGTTTATGGATCTTTGACGCACTTTCTTTTAATGGAGAAAAGTATTTCATTGCTTTACAATTGATTTTCATATTATAGTTATGTCTATTTGTTGAAATTTTATAGAGTCCACGTAACTTAGATTCATAAAGAATGGCAAAGTTAGTGGGAGTGATAAACCTCATGAAGTGGATATTAAGGAAGTTGATATGGATTTTTCCTTATATATTAATGCTTTTTTTTATATCAGAAGTTGCACCAAGTGTTTTTGAATAGTTTAACAACATTGAATAGCAAATAAAGGGGAAACCATTACTTGTAAATGCTAACTCACAAGAAGATTGACCAATATGAACCACAAAGAATAGCATTAAAATCTCAAAGGGAGAGAGAAAGACAACTATTCATGATGATTATGTGGTTTATTTATATGAGTCAAACTTCGATATTTGAGTCAATTATCAATGAAGTACATATGAGTCAAACTTAGATATTTGAGCCACAAAGAATTAGCATTAAGATCTGGCTTCATTTTCACTAGCCATATGAAGTACATAATCTAATAAATGAATTGATGTCTTGAAAGGAGGGGTAAATTCTATGCGACAAAATAAAGTTAAGGATAGTCAAATTGCCAGAAAGTTCAAAAGAGTTGACGGTAAATGACTTTTAAGATCAAAGGCAACTCTAATGGAAAAATTAAGCTTATAAGACTAGATCAGTTGCAAGAAATTAATATCCATAAAAGTGGCATTGATTATAATGAGACTTTTCCTTAATCTTGAAGACTCTTTAAGGATAATCATGGTATTGATGGATCATTATGCTTTAGAGTTGTACCAAATAAAGTGAAAATTATGTTCCTTAATGACGATCTTGAGGAGAAAGTTTCATATGGACCAACCTGAGGTTTTTCAATAGAGGGAAAATGTCATATGGTGTGTAAACTTAGAAAATCGATATATGGGCTTTAATTGGCTTCATAATGGTTTATTAAGTTTTATAATACCATTACAGCTCTCAGTTTAAGGAATACAATCTTATTCTGTGAGTATACCGAAAGATCAATAGGAGCAAATTTATATTTCTTCTAAGTCTTATATGTTGGTAGTGTTCTTCTTGCTACTAATGCATTGACATATTGCATGAAACTCAAGTTTTCTCTCATAGAATTTTGGAAGTGAAAAAATATGGTAGAGACATCCTTTGTGATAGGAGTTGAAATATTTCATGATGAATCACAAGAAATGTTAGGATTGTCCCGAACTGAAAGAATTCTAGAGAGAATTTAATATGGATAAATTTGGTCTCATGCAATGTCGAAATAATGATGTGGAATGTGAGAATGTATTACAGTAATTCTTAATTGAATTACGAGATATCTACAATGAAAGTTTAAGATATGTGAAAAGATCAAAGACTACTTGCTGACATATAAATGATCTAATTATTTAAAGTGATTGGATATTTGGATTCGAATCTTATTAGTTTTGTTGATAGCATAAAGTCCACTTTTGGTCAACTTTTCCTTTAAGCAGTGGGAGCGACCTTATGAAAAAAGTGTGAAATAGACTATCAATCATTCGTTATGGAAGTAGAATTTGTAGTATATTACAACTCATGCATTATGGTTGTAGAAAATTAATTTCAGGACTTGGATTTGTCGACACTAATTGCCAAGTCGCTGAAAATTTATTGTGATAATTCTGCAATAGTTTTCTTCTCTAAAATGACAAATAATCATGAGGTGCCAAATATATGGAATTAAAGTATTTGTCATTAAAGAGAAGGTTCAGAAACAAAGAGTGTTTATTGAATATATAAGTAGTAATCTTATCTTATGACTAAAGGTTTACAACCGAGCCATTTCATGGACATGAAGTAATGATAGGTTTTGGTTGTAATTATGAAAGATGTATGTGTTTTTATGTTGACACTCTGAGCTCAATGACATGTTTCTGACAATCATTAAAATTTTTCCTATTTCATGACAGTATTCACGTGACTTATGTTTGTTAAGGAAAACAGGAAAGTATGTATAAGACATTACGGTGGACCATTAGGATTATGACCAAGTGTGGCTGATTGCTAATTTTGTGGTATATAGAATGAAGTACATCGAATAAATGATGTATGACCGCTATAACCCATATTTAATAGTCTGTCATTCATTGGTAATTATGGAGGACATTATGAAAGGATTTAATCTCTTATACACACCTTATGTTTATGATTGAATCCTGTTGTCCATAAAGGTCAATGGGTCAAGTGGGAGAATGTAAGTGGTGACCCATTAAGTTATTGGTCACCCACTTAAAAATTAAAATAATATACGCTACTAAAGTCCAAGCTCATTAGGTTACTTGATAGAAGTAACTCGCATGTTCCTATAAATACATGTTAATTGGTCCTTTCCCTACCCGGAACAGAGTTGTAGATTTCTATCACATATCTACACTATAAAGTCTAGGGTTACGGTAGAGAAATCAATTAATTGATGTCATGATTTCGTCTTCCGCATTAAGTTGTCTTCGGCATCAAGTAAGTAACTTATGCCCTTACTGATTTTATTGGGATGATTACATGCTTCTAATAAATTTAATTGCAGTATATTTTGCAATAATTATGCTTACATTCTATTCTTAGGAGAATGCTGAGGCCTCTGGGCTAATTGACAGAATTCTCCAACATTTATTAGAAATGTTGCATGTTACCATCTTTTGTTAAAAAGTTCATCAATATTGATCTTGTTTGAGGTGAACGTGCTAAAACATATGAGTAATATTTATTTGAAGTAAAATGTCCTTAATAGCCTAGGTATTAACACAGAAGATCTCAAACAAACCATACTCATTTTATGGCTTTGGTGATGACAATATAATTAGCACAAAAGATCTCAATCAAACAATGCTCATTATATGGCTTTGGTGATGACAATATAATTTCCATTCTCAAATAAACAATGCTTATTATATGATTTTTTTTAATTAAAAAAAATAAAATTCAAGGGAGATCTAAGTTGTATAACACATATTAAAAGATGTTACTCACAAGAATTAATCTCCCAATCTTTTACGCTTTTAGCAAGAAACATACTATTAGACCAATTGTGGAAATAGTGAAGGAACGCTTTCTTCTCAATATAATTTCCACTGTCCCATCTCAGTAATGAATAACTTTACAATTCAAGTCGGCACCGAACCCCTACACACAATTGTGGAAATAGTGAAGGAACGCTTTGTTCATACATTGTGGGCTAAGGTGATATTTCAATATTTTATAGTTAGTGTGTAAAATCTCACTTTTTAAATGTTTGAGCCATTATATTCCATTACAAATTTTGAGATTTAGACTCTAAATTTCATAGTAGGCCAAATTCAGTTCTTAAAATCACCATTTTTTCCTTTTAGAAATGTTATGCTTAACACTCTCCATTAAAAATTCCGTCGATGTTGATCGAGTTTGAGGTGCAACATGCTAAAAATACAATCTTTTATATATTTTCAATTAAATAAATATTCCTTTGAATGAAAATATCTTTAATACCCGCTAGGCATTAACTCATGTTAGAATATATATATATTCTTTCACATATTAGAAAATTATTAACTCAAATACCACCTTATAAAATTATGGGTTACTCCATCTGGTACCAATTGGTTTTAGAATGAAGCTTCAAAATGATCTTAATATGGTATATACGAGTTGGACCCTCAGTCCAGACAAATTCATTCACGTGTGACCCATCTGTCTATTTTGTTTTGGTCTTGTTGACTTCTCTGACTCATTTCTCCTCAATGTCAACTGTCATTCCTCAATTCTCGCTAGACCACACGCGAAGAGGGGTGTTAATATATTCCTTCCCACTTCAAAAAGTCACTTAGTTTTAGGAGGAATCCTATAATTCTTAATAAAACAAAAGATCTCAAACAAACAATGCTCATCATATGGCTTTGGTGATGATAATATATATATTCCACTAGTACCATCTCAATAATGACTCAATGATGAATGACTTTACAATTCACATAGGAGGAAAGCGTGAGAAAACACTATTTATCTTCACAACACTTTATTCTTTGGTCCTCCTCTTTGTTAGAGTCTTTATCCATCCATGTCTCACCTTCACTCCTTCAAGCTTTGAGCCCACATGGCAAACATTTCCTTTATAACTAGAGCTTTTTCATCTATTGAGCTTGATTAGTTGTCCAATCTGCTTTCGCCACCTAAGCGAGGGACGTGGCTTTCCATGCTCCACAACACTCTTAACACTTTGAGAGTCCTTGCATTTGCCTTGGTTCCATGACATGTCACAATGGTCAAGAGATACCTTAGGATCTCTACCCTTCTCCCATGAGGCCACACCATTGTCTTCAAACTTTATTGATATGAAGGAGTCTGCAAAACTTACAATATGGAATTAGATCACGAAATAACTAGGCAGGCATGCAAATAATAAATCAACAGATTGGTATATGAAATTTTTATTATACACGTAGTTGAAAGAAGAGTCAACTACTTTAAAATTTATCATACAAAGTTTTAAATATCATATATTTATAAAATAAATTATATATAGCTATGCATTCAATATGGAATTAGATCATGAAACAAAAAGTTAATACGGCATGCAAATAAATAAGAGGTAGTTCGACACACGAAATTTTTATTATACATGTAAATTCCAAAGAAGAGTTGGAACCACTTTAAAGTTTATCGTACAAAGCCTTAAATGTCATATATATATATCGATAAAATAAATTTTATATATATATATATATATATAGCTATGCCATCCTGCCCATAATCCGACTAAAGTGACTACCAGTGAGAAAAAAATATAAAGTCGTTACTAATATATCATCTATCAGCATTATGATAAAAATATATATATGAAGTTCCATTTTAAAATTAGTTCGTATTAGTAAAATAATTTAAAATTTTATACACAAATATTGAAATTTATTATTTATTCATGTAAGATAATTGAATTTTCCATTACATTAAGTTATTTAGCCAATGAGTGATTGATTAAATGCCGAATTTACTTTAATATATATTACACAGTAGTGACTGATAGGGAGGGTTTTATCATTTCTTTTCTCTGTTGTTGATTTTTTTTCTTTTGGGTCAGTCTTTGTTGTTGATTCAAAAGCTGGCAACGTAAAAAAGTGAAGATTAGGCACTGCAATTGGGTCCCTCTTAGATTTGCCACTTTTTTTTTTTTTTTTGGGTCAAAAGGGAGATTTGCCACTTAACCAATCTGCCATTATACTGATCATACAATCAAAGTTCTTATTTAACACATAATAATCATCTAGTACGATCATAATTTAAGGATCTGCCTAACATTATTGGTATATATAATCCTTTAATTCTTACATGAAAAAATTATAAACTTGACCATCTTATAAAATTTTGAATTACTCTACCTAACACAACTTAGTTTTAGTATGGGATCTCAAGTTACTTAATATAATATTACATTAGGTCTTAGTCCGTTCATATCCATTCATGTGCGATCCTCGTTGACTCAATCGGGTCACACGTTATAAACTACCACCAAGTTTGCAGAGAGTATTTTTTTTTGAAGGACTTAACCTAATTACTTGTTTATCTTATAATGTAAATTACAATGCATGGTAAAGCAACTAATTTATCTAAGAATTAGACGGAATTGTCTAATAGTGACCGATTACAATAAGGGGTTATAAATTCGAATTACTGCTTTGGGCTCTTATACCAAAAAAAAAAAGAAGAGAGAAACTTTATTTTTAGCTTCCCTAGAAATGTTTACAACATACATTGTATATACGGTTCTTGTATTCAGCAAATAAGCAACTAATTCTTTTTTCTTTATTTTCCGTAGAAATGTTCACAACATACATTGTATACTCATGTTCAGCCAAATGTATCTTAATTCAACATGTGATCATAAGTATTATGAAAAATATCCTTATGTAGTGTGTACAGTGTACGTGTATGTAAATACATGGATATATTACCTGCAAATTAATGTATAACAATAAGTATCTAATTAAGCTTAATCCTCATATTAATGTTAGAGAACTTAACAATAGTTCTTCAATACAGAACTAAATATTTTAAGAGCAAGTCCCACTGTTTTTTTTTCCTTTTTTCTTTTACTCTTTTTTTTTTTGAGTCGAGGAATCATGATTCCAGTGATCGCTCCCAGAATCTATTAGAAATGGTTTCAAGGGAAATAGCATTTGAAATGATTTGAACACGAAACATGAACAAAATCTATTAAATAATATGAAAATGACTTATTCGACTTCTGGCACCACTGAAAGGTTCAAAACCAAATTCGTGTGTCAATAATTTTTTTGGATAAGTCGAACTATTAGGAAGCAAATGAAAAAGAAACATCGATTAGGATCAAAGAAACTAATGGTGGGAAAGTACGTTTCTTTTCAGGACCAAAGAGGTCAAACTCTACACTTATTGCCAAGTTGAAATCTTTGATTAATAATGGGTTCATTCTTCAAACAGGACGTGCCTAAGCCTTTAGGTTGTTTAAGTAGGTTGGGTGACGGTCATAAGAGTACTTCGGGATAAAAACCAAAATAACAAAAGTGAAGCATACGATGATGCTGCTCGTTTCACCGATAAATTTAAAAAATCTCACGAATAATTTGGGTTACGGGTGTAAGATAAATAACTTACTTCATAAATTTCATAAAGTCCATAATTAATATGAAAATGACTTTTTCTTTCCCCAAGAAATGGACACTTTAGGTAGCATTCATTTCAAGTACATGAAAGAAAACACATGAAAACTTAAAAAATACGAAGAGTGTAGAAATTTACCTTCTTGGCTTGTGGAAGCATATCATAGTCGTCGTTGAATTTATGGTGCCGAATATCAAGTCGATTGAGGAAAGAGCCAAGAGCAAACACCTTCGGCAGTGTCATGGAAGTGTTTCTGTGTGTGAAACTATCATTTCTATCATTAGCTCTCTGTTGGCAAAGCTGAACTTGCTTTTCAGCAATCATGAGAAGCCTCTCATTCAAGCACAAAGCACACACACCTACAACCACCTCCTTGGGATGGAAGTAACATGTATTATCCTCTCTATATTCATCCATGTCAATAAAGGATCATTTTAGAGCAAATCAAGAAGAAAGTAACAAAAGATGGAGGAAGAAAACTGAGTGTATGTTGTGTGTGTGTGTGTACGGTGCAACTTTTGTTCTATACATAAAAGAATGTGAATGTGTTTGTTGGTCCACCAAGCTATGAGATTATATGCTATGAATTGATGTTTGAGCAGTCATTTGAGTCATTGGTACAATTGGACCATTTCCAACCCACTATTTAGGGAATCCTCACAAGGGCCAGTGTTACAATCTTCACGTACCTAGAGTCTTCGTAGGGAGTCTATTTATAGAAAGATTTTGTTGATATTGTTTGTTTTGAAATTTTTCGAAATATTTTTAAAAGATAATTATAGGTTTTTCTTTTTAATCGGAACAATAAAGCCATTATGCTTACTATTTTTTTAGGTAAGACTTTATTTGTTGAAGATTTTGTTGATATTGTTCATTTTGATTTTTTTTTTTGAAATTTCTCGGAAAGATAACCTTGCATGTGGGAGAGCTCATGAAGAAATTGATTATTCAATTACAATTTTCACCTTATTATAGGATATGGAACATATATATATTTGGACATTTATTCTTGTGGCTTAAATAAACACCTAAAGATTATTGCAATTGCAACTCTAAACATGATAATTATGGGTTTCTAATATGTCGAGAAAAGGACATAGGTTTCTTGCGGAGAAAATTTCATTAGAAAGCATACTTCCATGATACAACTGCAATTATCCTCGACCTTGATAAACTTAGAAAAATAAGAAGTTACTTTTCTTCTAAAACAATTTTATTGGGATCTTATTATTATGAAGGTCAATATCTTTAACATACTGTTTGGAACAAATGAATTTCATAAAATTATGTGGCATTCATTTGCAAATCCAACTTTTTGTGTTTGGAATCACCTCTTTAAAAAATTAGAAATTCAATATTTGCAAATCCTGAATTTACTCAATCTTTACCCAAATCCTTGCTCGAGAGATGAAATTTACAATTCCAAGCTACAAAATTAGTCAGTCATCTTTTAAAGACTAAACTGCCCTCTAAATTTTATTTCTTTTTTATTGCTTTTAGTCTTTTGCTTTCCTTTCCTATGTAATTATTTTTTCTTATTCTTCTTCCAGCTTCTTCACAATAAATTTATTTTCCATATTTTTCTTAATCCAGACTTTTTTTGGTCTTCAAATTAAAAAATCCAAATTATAAGTTATTTATTCGTTCATCCTTAATTTCAGGAAATCTTAACCTACTTAATTAGTCATCTAAAATTACAAATTATTTATTTGTGTTATTTATTCATATATCTATTCATATTGTTTATTCATCAATATCAATCAATTAAATTTAATTCTAAAACTGATTAGTGATATTGTTGGAATATATTTTCTTGTCAAAATTTCAAAAATAAAGCTTCGAAATATAGGGACATAAAAGGAATACCAACAATAAATATATTTACAAATTTTAGAATTGACTTAATACTTTTTTCCAGTTCTAAGCAAGGGAATTCATTTTTAAATACAAATCCCCACATAATTTATTTATAAATCAAATGAATTTCACACCACAAAGGTTTTTAAACACTCTGTAAAACTATTTTAGGTTTCTTACTATATTAGGTTGATCTCCCTGGTACTTAAAATCATTTTTCTATTCATCCTTTGATCTTGCAACATAAGGGTGAGCTTGAATAGTAGTGTTCTTCCCTTTGTCAAAGAGGACATTTTGTTATAAGTTGCTTTATTGTTAAATTCTTTAAAGAAGAGTAATGTTTTGTTTTGAGTGAATTGAAATAAGAAATACTTTAGACTATAGTAAAAATAAAGAAGAAGATTCCAATAGTTATAAATTCCACCATTTTGTAATGCAAACATCGATATGTGTAGTTCCACCAATAACTATGAAAGTGTAAGCCAAAGCATCAAAGAGATTCCATTTTTCAAAATATAATTAACATAAATTTGTCTTATACATGAAAAAAATTTAAGGAGAGAAAATTAATGCTATAATATGTGTAAATAACATAATAATTCCCATTATTCTTTTGATAACTATTACTATGCGTCAAACACACTTGTTAGAGAAATCTGGAGATTGAATTTAATAACAAAGTAGTCTAAAGAAATGAATTCATTATAAATTTATTGAATTATCCTTATACCATTTGATTCTTTTCTGATTTATCTTACAACATTGAGCATAGATAACGAAAAAATCTACACACAAAAAAAAGGTCTAGAAGCCCATCCATTTCCTAGTTATACATAAATTCAAAAATTAACAGCATAAATGGAAAGGTCATATGACTCAAAGTAACTTCTTTAGAACTTATCTTATAAGCTTTATTTCCAAAAAGGTTTTCTCTTTTTCTTATTTACATTCAAATTTTGCAATAAATAGTGGTACTCAACTTACTTGGACGATCCTTTGCCAACTCAATTTACATGGTATCAAGCACTTTAATTAAAGAATCTATCTTTATACATGTCACAACCATGCCACACATGTCTTTTATATAACTTCAATAAAAATCACAAATACTTTCTTATCCAAAACACTCCATAAATGTTCTAGAAAAACTCAGTCATATGTCTCCTCTTCAACTCTTTAAACACCGTATGTAAGTATTTTTTTTATTTGTCTCCTAATTGCTCCATCATTATCCTTACACATATGCTACTCATTAGATTTGCCCCATGCCAAGAATTGACCATTGCTTTTATCGAATTTAGATTATTTTCTCCACTTTTTTCCTCATTTACTAGATGATGTGTATATGGACCATTACATTTGGTCTATTGAAGTCTCAATCATTTATTTAAAATTTATTTTAACTAATTTCTTCACAAATGAAATTCAAAATGGATTGTTAAGATTTAAAAAGTTCAAATCTCATAACTCATAATACATCTCATATATCTAGTAGACGAGAGAAATATAAGAGAGGATCCGAACCCTCCTTCAATCACCCTCCATTAAAAAGTCTACGTCATTGTCCTTTGTCTTACTAAAGTGAAAACTTACCTCATTGTCCTTTCCCCTCAATGATTACATTTCATTCTAAATATCGCATTTTTACATTTTTGTTTATGTAGATCTAAGGTTTTTTTTCTAGAAATGTAGATCTAAGGTTTGACTAAATAAGATGTTATTTATCTAAAACAAATTAGTAGGTAATATGGAAAGAGATAAAATTTAGTGAATTAATTTGAACATTAGTGCAAATTCAGTGACTTATGACGCAATTACCCCTTTGATTTTCATTTGGCGTTTACACATCTGCTTAATAAGAAAAGGCAGAATATATAAAAGACACAATTTTAATTAGCACAAAACTTTTCCTAGAAAGTATGTACCTTTTCAGCACTTATATATTTCTAATGAATTGACTGTGAAAGTGGTTGTTAGCTACATTAGTGCTCAAATTCCTTCACTGTTATTACCCTGTCATAGGAGTTTTTTCCTAACCGTTCAGTCGAAGATTCCTTTGTATGGTATAGCAAGCTGTTTAGCTGCTTATATTGATTGTCCACAGTGTGGCTAGCTACAATGCGCCGACAACCTAATTTGGCAATATTATTATTATTATTATTTTTATTATTATTATTATTATATTATTATTATTATTATTATTATTATTATTATTATTATTATTATTATAGTGCTTATTTTTTAAGACATTAACATGTTTATAAAGGAATAATTTTATAATATGTTATGTTTTGAAAAGGAATTTTGGTCGTTTGAGCAATGATTTCTATTAACATGTATATAATATATTTATTATTTATTGATACTACATTATTGTTTATTATTATCATTATTATGATTATTGTATATTCATTCTTAACACAATAATATGTACATAAAAGGCTAGGCTTTTACTCTTTTTTTTTTTGCTCGAGCTAGGTTTGTAATATTTTATATTTTGAAAGGGCATTTAGTTATTTGACAAATGAGTTCTGTAACATGTATTAAATATGCTTATCAACTAAGAAGATTATTATTATTATTGTGATAGTTTTTTAATATTATTATTCATTATCATTTTTGTTTGTTTGTTTGTTGTTGTGGTTGTTGTTATCATTCTTATTATTATTATTATTATAATAAATTTTACATAATGTGCTAGTTTTGTAATGTATTATTTTCAAAGGGCATTTTGATTGTTTGACAAATGAGTTCATCTCCAAGAACATGGGAGTGAGCTAATCACATATATTTTATCTAGAATGGCTAATCTCAAATTATGGGAAATGAGATTCTCAGGTTCATTACCTTCACTACAAGAAATGATGAAATTGTCGACATTTATTTTAATATTTCGTGGTGCTTCAAAAGCACCGCATAAATTAATATCGGTGTTTCATTAAGCGCCGGTGAATATGCCACTACCGTAGGAATAGCCGGCGTTTTAAGAAAACACTGGTACAAATAGATATATAGCGGCACTTTGTAAGCATCGGGGACATCCTTTTTTCACAACGCTTTCTAAACGTCGGAGATATCTTTTTTTAACGGCGCTTTTTAAGCATCAGGGATATATATGTTTCATGGCGCTTAAAAAGCACCGAGATATCTTTCTTTTTCACGGAGCTTCCATCTAAGCGTCGGCGATATTCATTAACATTTCACGGCGCTTTCAGGTAAGCGCCGTTGATAGTCTTCAACGTTTTATGGCACTTCTAGATAGGCGCCGGGGATATCCTTTAACGTTTCACAATGTTTCTAAATAAGTGCCGGAGATTTTGAATAACGTTCCAATGTGATTTCCTCAATCATATGGCCTTTTTCCTTTTTGAAATTTCATGGGTATCCAAACTTCACTTACATTCAATGGAGCCTTAAAATTAGCAAGGAAAACCTCCAATATTGAGAAACTTTCAATGATAAAAGATAATACATAAAATACAATAATCCAAAAAGAAAATCCACAATCTCACATTAAAGGTAATAAATCCAAAAACTAAATCCACAATATCACATTGCATAGAAAGTAATAAATCCAAAACTAAGTCGACAATCTTTTATATTACATAGAAGGTTTCTAGCAAAAAGAGACATCTTAACCAAAACATATTACATAAAGCATCTTTAATAGCACCTGGGAGCTCCTTCAACCTTGTCAATGAGAGATCAAGGTCCCCATTCATTGTTTGGATACCTATACCATTAGAAAACAAAAACAGGTATTAGTTATCTATGTAGATTTGCAATATATATATAGAAAGAAGCAAGATGCAGTGTAGAACAAATTTGTATCTGAAAATGGAGGCACTAAAGCATCTTTGAGTTTCTGAAACAGAAGAAAGCATAAAAGAGTTGTACTTGGTTGTAGAGAAGAATAAATGGCTTGAGCAGTTGTCTTTGAATATAATTGTGAAGATAATAGCTGGGAAGAGGTATATTAATACTGTGAATGATGCAAAAGATGAAGTTAAACAATTTAGAAGACTTCTAAAGGAGTTTACTTATACATCAGGGGAATTTGTAGTGCTTATACCAAGCATGAGAAACAAAATAGAATAAGGAATGTCATTCCACTACCAACCCCTTCCAATATAAGCGGCGATTGGTCTTGGAATAAATTTTGACCTGAATGGAATGGGTTAAAAATTGGAATATAATAGAGAATGGAATAAACTTGGTAAAGAATATACCGTACTTGGTATACTATAGGAATAAAGATAAGAATGAATGTATTGATTCGCAACCCATGTTTGGTAATCGGTATAATAGGATAATATTGGGAATGACTTTTATGAAATAACAAGATTGCCCTTTTGTTATTATATTCATGTTATTGTCTGTTAGATTAAAAATTATAATAATAATAATGATGGTGATGATAATAATAATGATAAGAATAGCAATAATAATAATAATTATAATAATAATAGATAGATAAACATAATGTTGGTATTATGATAATAACAATAACAAAAATTTTCATTTTGTTATTAGATACTTTTATGTATTAAAAGGGTATTTACGTCATTTGACAAAAATGATGCTATTAATTCCTTATTAATATTTATAAATAATAATAATAATGATGATAAGGATTGTCCTTTTGTTATTATATAAGTGCTATGTTTTGAAAAGGTATTTCTATTATTAATAATAATTATTCTAAGGATCAAGCGCTTAGCACTAAGTTGAAAGCTTAAACCATTAGCATATGCACAAATTTATTTCCTTATAGTAGCAACATAGAGCCACGCATCTATGCGGCATGAGGGTCTTGGCCATGCACATAGGACATACCAGTAGGATAGGTTGTCAAGCACCGATATCACGCCTATACGCGATAGGAAGTCCATAGGGTGATTATTGCCCTCCCATAAGGCCAAAAATCTCTCCCCGCCCCAATCCCCCAACGACACTCGAGGGACTCGAACCTGTAAGAATACAAGAATCATAGGCTTTATAGAAATATGGAGAACAAAATTCACTGATAAAGCATGCACAAATTATAATAACCATGCATAATATTTTTTGTGATCAATTTCTCACCATGTATTATATCCAAGTATTATAAGAAGTTTTCACTTCAGTTGGTCTTTATGACCACATGAAGTGTAAAATAAATTGTGATGGCTCAATAACAAAAGTAATGAAACAATATTTAGGATGGACACGAACCTTGAATCCAAAGAAATTTACACGAAGGGCTCTCTTTAACGGTATATATTATTTCTTGCTACGGAGTCCCTAAAGAGGTCGTGGATATTGCCGTACGAACATCAGATGCTGGATATCTCACGCGTAAACTTATTGAAGTAGTTCAACATATTGTTATACGTCGAACATATTGTCGCACCACTCATAATCTTATACTTTAGGATGAACACGGACCTTGAATCCCTCATTACCAAATTCTTGTTGCTCTTCCTGAATCCTTATAACTGAATATGCAGCAGTAGAGTTGTAATTAATAGCACACAATTTGTGTGATTGGCAATTCCAAATCAATAGTGTCTCCAATCAACATTGACTCAATCAGCCAGCTCAATACAATCGCGATATTGAATATATATAAATTAGTGATAGAATTTTGATTCTTTGCCTTAGATTAAGGAGTCACTCAAGGACTCAATTGATTCATTGAGCTCCATTACTTGTATTTTATACATGAATGTACAACGTGTGTGGAAATCAATATTTCTAAATTAATACGAATATATAAAATAATAGTAAATAAAAAATTTAGAAATAATAAAATAATAAAAATATAAAATAATAGTAAATAAAAAATTTAGAAAAAATAAAATAATAAAAATAAAATGAAATAAAGACAAAAGAATAATGTTTAAGTGAAACTAAAATCTTACAATTTAGATTTATATTTAAAATATTTTTTAATGCTAGATTCTAAATTTTAAATTTTCAAATTAAACTGCAAATATAAAAATAAACAAAACAATTTTTAAATTTTAAATTGTCAAAATTTTTTAAAATAGTAAGTTTAGTTAAGTTTTTAATTTTTGAAGTGTAAAGTTAGAATTTACAAATATAAAAATAAATTTACTTTACTTGTAAAAATACATTAAACATTTTTTTGCTCGCGTATTAGCAAAAATATACAAAATGTGTCATTATTTATACAATTTTTGTGATATTTTTATTTTTTTAAGTTAGGGGTATTGTTGAAAAATTGCTCAAGATTCCTAAGAATATTGGGTCTAAACCAAATATAACAAAATAACATTACTAGGAATTTGACAAAATATTCCTAGGAATACTTTTAACGTACCAAATAGTTTTAATAAAATTTCTAGGCAATGAAAAATCAATCCGTGAACCACATTCCCTGGAATGTTATTTCTGGGAATGAAAAATTAATCTGTGAACTAAATGCCCCCTCATAGTAATATCTCATATATCAAAAGGGATCTCCTCAAGTTGTTCACATTTGTGCAAAAGTAAACGTTCAAGGCAAGGAAAGTTTTCACAGAAGGCTGTACGTTTCACAACATTCAGAGTATTTAGCTTCAAGAATTTGAGTTTTGGGAATTTCTCATCCTCCATCTCCCATGCTTCACTCTCAAAATTATATCGTATTGCAAGTTGTGGAAATTCATTCCACGACATCAAAAAATTTGACAATGTCAACTTCTTAAGGTTGGAGGGAAAATTAAATTTACAAGGATATTTTCCCATGCCATTGTAAAATACCTTCAGTGATACAAGTTTATTAAAAAGCTCTAACATTGGGAACTGATTGCGATTTCTATCATCATCCAAGAATCCAAAAATATACAATTCAATTTTCACATACCTCGTAGCCTTCTAATTATACTTTCCATAGGCAATAGATGGTGTGGAAAAGGATTGCATACTATTTAGTATAAGAAGGGTTCACAAGTCTGTTGAGATCAAAATCAAAAATAGCACTATCATTTACATGGACGTGCCTCAACTTTGCCATATCCTATATGGAATCTGTTACCTTTACAACTTTACCTTCTAATGCTTTGACACAAAAAGTTTCTAGGTTCCACAGATTGGATATGGTGGATGGAGTAGTATGCACATAGCCTTGAACGACCAAATATCTTAAATGAACAAAAACATCAATCACCTTTAAAGAGTTGCCTATATTGATGTATTCCAAATCTAATATTTTAAGAGCTTAAAGTTATGAGAAATGAATGAGATATCATATGGACAAGTTGGGCATGAATCAGTTGTAGCAAAAAACAACACTGATCTTACAAATGACCCATAAGGCTTCAACATAATGAACTGATTCCTTTTTGAGTAAATGCTGAGGCGACATAGGTGATATATTATGGGTGTTGAAGAATAGGAATAATTAATATCCACACCATAATCTAAATTGGCAATAAATGAAGGAAATTGTTCATCATACCCACGTATCAACTGTAAAATGTTCTCTTCCATAGCTTTTATCAAGCAGAACTCACGTAAAAGATCATGAATACAACATGATTTTACTGCACCATTAGATTTTTCTTGAGCAACTATTACTAGGCTTTCTACCTATCAAATCTGTCAGATAATCCTCTTATACATCCACTAAGTTTTTGAAGTCACTGTGTTTATCCTTCTGCAATCCATAATCTCATCAATTTCGAGACTGAAATTTCTCTATCCTCTAGAAATGTTCCAACATACAAAAAACATGGTTTAGAATGATCTAGTAAATGAATTTAGCTCAGCTCTATTATGGCTTTTGCCCTTGCTTCTTCATCACCAAATATGTGTGAACTTAATCTTTCTACAATCTGGTTCCACTTATCTATATTTTTCTCTATCTTTCCAAGAATTCTAGCAATCAAAACAACTGAAAGTGGTAAACCTCTACAATTTTTTGCTATTTGTCTTCCAACTCCCAATAGTTCAAGAGGGCATCTTTCTTTATGAAATAGCCTCTTTGCTAACAACTCCGAACTTTCATTGAAGGCTTCTTTCTTTATGAAATAGCCTCTTTTCTAACAACTCTCCAACTTTCATTATCAGTGAGTAGACTAAGTGGTTACAGTATGCTGCCAGATTTAGCTTGGGAAACCAACTCTTTGATTGTAGTAGTGAACATAATTCTACTTCCATTCTTGCCATCTGGGAAACACCTCCATAGATTATTCCATGCATCAATTTTCATATATCATTCAAGAAAATAAGGAATCTCCATCCCTTGAGATGTTTGTATAGCATTTCAGCTAGTTCTTCATCATTCTTACGAAGATGGTGTTCGAAAGTTGAACAACTTGGCCCAAAAACTCTAACAATAGGTCATTTTTTCATATACTTGGGGAAACAGAGTACCATGCATGAGTATCAAAGTGATTGAAAACTAAAAATGAGAATAAAATTTCTTAACAAGAGTCGTCTTGCTTTGTTCAGCCGTATTTGTGACGCCTGAGAACTTCACCGTACACATTTTAACTGTTGCATCTACTATTTGCGCATTCCTACTGTGTATTACTTGTTACTTTATGTGGTCACTATTCATCACGTTTTTCAACCACTTAATTACTTCGAATTAGAATTTTTCTTAAATCATATAAATTATTTTAGGAATGAGAAAAATGTGCGTTTGAGCGAAATACAATAGGAAGACTCGTTTAGGAAATATTTTAGTAGTTCAAGTAATAGTGTTACGTAGTCTAATATATTAATTGAGCTAGCTAACATTTAATTGCACCATTATACGTATTTAAGTTAGTTTACTTCACTTTTATGACCAACATGCTCACACAAATAGATGACACATATTACACATATACATATTAGTCACATTTATGCATAATAGTCATAAAAACAAAAAGAAAAATACCCCCTTGTCCCCAAGCCAAACCCGACAGCAGCAATAGGAGAAAGGGATATATTTTTGCTCAAAAAATCTTCATTTCAAGCCTTGGAAGGCTAGGTGAAAGTGGTTTAGAGAGTTCTCTACCTTCCTACAAGCTTCTAAGTGCATTGGTGAGGGATTTCATGAGTTTTTGCATTCTTTGAAAATGTTGTCAAGTTATCAAATTTCTAGATTTGTTTTTAATGGTTATTGTATGCTCAAATATGATGATATATGTTGTATACAAGTGCTAGAGACTATGTTTATGTATTTGTTTTGTTTTTTAATCGGTTAAATTCGTTTGTTGAATTAGGGCAGTGAATAGTGATGAATTTCTAGGGTTTTGTGAAATTGTGTGATATGGCTTGATTCATTGCTCTTAGTAGGTGCCTTATATGTTAATAAAGATATTTTAATAGTCCCGTGAGGTTGAATGGCTCAAAATTTGGCTAAAACATGAAATCGACGACGTTTTGAAAGGGGTTTCGGTGTTATTGCAAATTCGGGTTAATTTGGCCATCACATTTAATGGTCTTAGGCTATATAGATGCTAGATATGCTTTTTAAAACCTCGGTTTAGTCCCGGTTAAGGTGCTTGTAGTATAAACTCACAAAGGGGCAATCGGAGCTTTTATGGTAATCGCAGGCATTTAGGTAGTTTCAAGGGTCCTAGGGGTGCCATAAGGGATAATTAGAAGTATGGAATATCCCGCTCGCTTAACTAGAACATTAACTTGTGTTTGGAAGAAAAATAGCTTAGGTTACAAAGGGAAAAAAGTAGGAAATCGGTTGTTTTGCACTTCTATGACCTTGTAATTGTTTCTTAGGTGTTTAAATGCACTTTTAAGTTAATTGTGAGCTTTTGGTAATGTTTTATGGAAAATATGTAATTTACCCCTTTGTGTTCATTTGGTTAATTCCGTGATATACTTATATATTGCTTATATTGTTTATGTATTACTTGTTAATGATTGAGTAAATATGCTTATATCTTGTATAATGTTTATATTACTTGTATATTGCGTTGTATGAGTGAAGATATACTCAAGACTTGTAACTGGGCTGCTAGAATGATTACTTGGATGGTATGTTTAGCCAGAGTATATAAAGGTAGCTTTTGCTAAAGATAGAATTCTAATAGATATTGTATGCCAAATAAGTGAAGTTATAAGTTAGCTAACCTAGCTGAATAATTAATGAATGTTGTATTTAAAGAGTAATTGAAGTAATGCTTGCTCATAGGTTCAAGGTGACTGGAAATGATGTGATGCAAACTTACATCTTGGAGCTCGGTAGAGGTGAGGGAGTCTTCATCCTTATGTGCATAATAGTTTATTTACTTGTACCTTAATTATGTGCCTTAATATAATTGTTAAGCAATGTGCACTTATTGTCTATATATTGTGTGTGATGACAACCTGCTTTGTTGTCCCTCAATCATGTGTTTATTGATTTATTCTATTGTTATCATTTTGAGTGCATTGCATCGTGGTTGCACAACCATTTGGGCATGGTAGTTTCGTGGAAACCGGGCGGCATTGGGCTTATCGGTCTACCTCGGCTACCATAGTTGCCCAGTCCCTCTCTCGCTTGGGATGCCGCCTAGGGAGAGTTGGGTTGTAGGATCTCGGGGTACATCCGGAGTACACCCATTTTGGAGTTATAAGGGGATGCCGGCTTATCGATATCAGTGTCATTATTACATCGGGATTTCAGTTCGTGGCTCGTGGCTCGTGGTTCGTGATTGAAGAGCAAGTGAATCATATCATTTTTAATGTATGGTAACTTGTTGTTTCATTTGTTCTTTGGTTGTTAAATGCTCTATTTGTATTAACTGCTGCATTGCACGCCCCGGTAGACTTTATCCCTCTTTATCCTTCATTGAGCAATTGTGATTGCTCATACCTCACTAAACATGTTTCAGGTGGCGCAGTTGGAGGAGTTGCCTTGGTTGTTGTGTACTATTTCTTGAGATTATAGTGTTTGCCTGCTAAACTATGGAAGACTTTGTTTGTATTATTTTATGTTCTATTTTGTGCCTATGGGTTTGTATATATTTGGAGTTGTTGAAGAATTATAATAGCTAGGTTAATGTATGGCTTGAATGGTAGTAGATTGTGATAGTTTATCCTTACTTTCCTTTATAATGCTTGCTTGTGTTTTAATGAAAGTTAATATTCGTTTGGCTTTAGTTTATAAGAAATTCTAATGGTTAAAATAGAGTGGTATGATAAGCGGATAAAAAGGATAAGGTTTCAAGGATTGATAAATGCATGTTTGTGTGTGTTTCCTAGGTCTTGCTCAAGGCTTAGTCGGCCTTGAGGATGGGAATGTTGGGGAGATGAAGTTGGTGAATATAGTGGATATTGGATTTTGTGTGGTCTGTGACTTCGTTGTTTGTTCACATGTTTTGATTTGTCCTATAAACAGGGGAGACTTCGTCCGTCTTCCCTAAAATTTTGTGACCTGGTTGGAATTGGGTTAAGAATAGCATGGTTATTAGAGCCTCCGGTCTTGTGAGGGATCGGGGCGTCACAATATCGACAAGTGATATGATATTCAGCTGTTTCGATTCTCCAATAAGATGTTCAAGCATTATGTTTGTCTCTGCCTTAAAACTCACCACATCGTCTTCAATTGTTGGCTTTTTAGTTTGTGATGTCAGTATGGTCAACATTTTGAAGACCATGACGACACTGGATAGCCCACTGTTAAAAATGAGTGGTCAACAAGACCCTACAATCTTTGCGGCCATTGGGTAAATTGTTGATTAAGTCAATTAACGTATCAATATCCCACACATCTTCTAAAATGATAAAATACAACTCATCCTTGAGAAGTTTGTGTACCATTTCTTTTAACTCATCTTTGTTCATATACGTTAACAACTTACCGCTCGTACATATATATTTCGTATAATCTTGATCGCTTTGACCGTTCTTTATAGAGCTTTGGGGCCTTAAATTGAGCAATGGGGCACCAGCATAAGGCAATAGGTATAACCCATGCAAGAACCACGTACTCCAAGGAGATATATAAATATATAATTATAGCTAATCTTGTAAACCAAGACTTTTAACAACTAAGCCACAACACATTAACGTTCCTTATTTATAAAAATAAATATATAATTATAGTTAATCTTGACCCCAAAAAAATTAGAACTAGGACCAAGATTTGAATCCGGATATGGATTCGGGTTCCTAAACCAAACTTCATTTTTTTTTTCTTTTCTTTTTCCTTCATCTCTCACCCCCTCCTTCATTTACATGGTGCCAGCAGCCTCAGCCGGCAGCTACTGCCGTCAGCTCTTCCCGCCTCCTTGCGAGGAACATCCGCTATTTCTTTCGAGAGGGCTGAGGCTAGGAGTAGCTATTCATCGCAAGGAGGAACAGCTCCTTGTGAGCCTCGTAGAGGGTGCTCCTTCTCGCAATAGCAAACAACAAGAAAGAAAAGAATGGAAAGGTTTGGGGAGTAATTTGGTAATTTATGAAAAGATAATGGGAAAATTTCACAAATAGTCCCTCTTGTTACCCATTTGTCTAAGTTTAGTCCCTATTGTTCCATTTGTCTCAATTTAGTCCCAATTGTTTGTAAAAAATATTCCAATTTCATCCCTGTCGTCAAATAAATGGTTAAATCTAACAGAAAAGTATTGAAATTACAAGATTACCCTTATCTTATTTTTCAAATTACCAGCGTGCCCTTGTATGAGTAATTACCAGATATACCTTTTCTAAATTGATTGATTAACACTGAAATTTCATCAAAATCTTTTCCTATTTGAAACCCGAAGCTCACCAAAACATACAGCTCTTCGTTCGCAACTTCGCTTGCGACGTTGCCAATGAAGATGAGGCCTATTAGAAGGGTGAATGCTAGAGATCGTCCCACTTACGGTACACATTTATGCATAAGCTGCATTTTCTAATTATAGTATTATGCTATGCTTGGTTGTATGTATACACGTACATTGGTATACATACACGTTGTATGTATGCATATATATAGCGAGAAATCAGTCAAAAAATTTTATATTGACAAAAATCTGCTTCACAAATTTTATACACACATGGTGTATGTATGCATATATACGTATAAATATATATGTATATATATATATATATATATATATATATATATATATATATATATATATATATATATATATATATTTGGGGCAATTAGGGCTTCTAAAACCCTAATTGCCCTATTGGAAAAATTAGGGTTTTGACTGAACCTTAATTTTTTCAATTTCGCAATTCAGGTTTCTGATTGCTCAATTAGGGTAATTAGGGTTTCTAAATGAAACACCAATTTCCTAATTGAGCAATTAAGGTTCTAATTGAAACCTCAATTGTTCAATTGAGGCCCTGATTAAGGGTTTTGACTGTCAATTCATGCTCTGTTTGATATGATATGCCAATGTTGTTTCTCACTTTAATTTATGGTTTATGATTATTGTTGTTGTATACTTTATTCTCTGTAAAGAAGCCCTAATTGATCAATTAGTCCTTGATTAAATTGTATTTTTCTCTTTTCTTTTCTCTCGTGATGGTATGTAGGAGAAAAAATTATTTGAAATTTCTTGTTAATAAATGACATACTTTTGCAACAGTTATCACAATGTTTTCAGTATAAACAAGACAAGGGACAATAATCTATGTATCTAAATATGTCATAGATAGATGTTCTTTATTATCTTCTTTTATTTTGACCAAAAAAAAGAATTTCAAAATTATAATAGAGATAGTAAGATAAGATAAAATACAAATTTATAAAATCAAATGTAGAGAAGAGCTTTTGGTCCACATTTACAATGCTTTCCTTGAGTTTTCACGGGAATAAATATATTCCTTTTGTAAGAGTAAAATTGCAGAAACCATAAATAGAACAAAAGGAATATGATCAAAAATTGAATCCTCTAATAGTATTATTTAGTGTTATGAAAGTAATATGTCATTCACGAGAATTAATTGTTTAACTTCTTATACTCATAACAAGAATTATATTACTAGACCAAAGTCCTGGTCTTATTCACATCTTTTGAACAGGTATGTATTTCTAATTGAAAATAGAAAATAGAAACCCACGTGCATTTTGATCTAGATACATTAATTGTGTACTTATAGTATGTTTGCTTTACTTATCAAAAAAGATATTTGCTTACTTTATACTCTTTCATTAATTGTATACTTATAATATGTTTACTGTTTACTTTATATATATGCATTGCTAGATATGGATCATGATGTTGCAATATATAGTATTAAGATGTACCATGGTGGTGCCTTATTGAAGAAACCTGTTAGGAAGTATGTGGGTGGGTTGGTTGACTACTTTGACTTTGTAGATGGGAACTTAGTTGGCATAGATGACCTGTTAAGTATAACAGAGGAATTTGGTTATAAAAATGAAATGGTGAAGATATGGCACAAGTATAGTAGTCAACTAGAGGGAAGCAGTAGATATATCAGGACTGATGATGGGGTGAAGGGTTTTCTTAAGTTCCTAAATGATGATAGACTAGCAAAGATGTAACGCCCCGAACCCAACTCTCACGCCTACAGGATACCCCATGGGACTTAGGCCCAAGCGAGCACCGAGGCCATGGCGAGCAGGCCCAGCAATGCACTATGCACGTATTATCCGCTTTGGAGCCCGTACCCCTCACGGATTTGTCGCCTTCCAACCACTGTCAGAAAAATGTGTGTGCACGAATATACGAGACATCTCTATATATTCAATAGCCCAGAGACCTCCGCGTCCGATGTGGGATATTACACCCGCTCCCCTTTGGGGACCCAAAGTCCTCGCTGGCGATACGAACGCGTCGGCTCTGATGCCACTTTGTAACGCCCCGAACCCAACTCCCATGCTTACAGGATACCTCCTGGGACTTAGGTCCAAACGAGTACCGAGGCCATGGCGAGCAGGCCCAGCAACGCACTATGCACGTATTGTCTGCTTTGAAGTCCATACCCCTCGCGGATTTGTTGCCTCCCAGCCACTGCCAAGAAAACGCGCGTGTACGAATATACAAGACATCTTTATATATTCAATAGCCCAAAGACCTCCGCGTCCAATGTGGGATATTACAAAAGATATATCTGGAACACTTGGATTTAGACACTGTTATTGAAAAACAAATTCAGGACAAAACTAATTTTACTAGTGAAGTTGTAGGGAAGGCTAATCAGATGAATTATAACTTGGGCAATAATGAGGAAGATTATGAAAACCTAGAGGAACATGAATCTGAGTATAAAGATTTCAATGACAGTGAATATGCAATAAGTGATGATGATGGTTGTTGGCCTGAAAAGCCTATAATCTTTATTTTGATAATAACAAAATATCTAAATGCTGCTTTTGTATTCTTTCTGTTTTTGATAAGACCTTCAATCCATCAAAGCAAGCCCACATCAACATGGATCAACTAGTTTCAGTCAAAGAGTAGAAAGCTATTGAATCAAAGTCCAAGCCCAATCAGAAATTGTATCCAAGCCCAAAAGAATTCAAGTTATAGACTCGACGATAAAGAGGGAGTCACAAGGAAGGAGAAGTAGCGACATAAGAAGTACCAGCCTTAAAAAATGTCGTTTGCCTGAGTATGATTTGTATAGCTCATATTTTCTCCAAAAAGGTCTTTCATACTTTCAAGATATCTTTCGAACAAATATCTATTCAAAATCATCCTTAAAAGACAATTTTTATTTGTTTTTCAAACTCTTGTATTATAAATCATTTTAAATCCTTTCAAAAGTTTTGAAATTATTTTGGGATGTTAAAAAATGCTAAGAAATCTTTTTTATATGTGTCCAAATGCTTTATAATTAAACAAAATGTTTTTGGGGCTCAATATTTAACTTTTCAGCATTTTTTAAGCATCCGGGCGTTACCGGCCTTATCCGGTCGCCCGGATATAAGGCACAACGCTCGGCAGAGAAGACTGATCTTGGCGATACATGCTATTTCCGGGCGCTCAGAAGAAGGCCTCAGTGCCCGGATAGGTTAACGGGAAAATCCAGAAATTCTGCTTAAAATCTGATTTGTGTCAAAACTTTTCCCTCTTTTTAAACCATGCTCTCTCACCTTCTAAGACATCTCTCCAAGCCTTAATCTTCGGATTTCTAAGCTAATTCAAAAAGCTTTTCATATCATTCTTATTGAGAAATCTTGAGCTATCATTTTCATATCTTTGAGCATTCAAAGTTTTCTTCAAGTGTAATATCAAACTCAAATAAGAGTTACAATTGTCATTAATTTTATCACACAATCTTTATAATATACTCTTTCACATAGATTGAGAGAATCATTGTGAGAAGAAGTATTGTAATCCTTTGTGGACTCAAAGGAAGAGAGGATAGTAGGTTTAGCTTCACCTACACTTGAAGGAGTTTGTGTAACTCTTGTGGACTCAAGAGTAATTGTAGTTGGTTTTTTGCTTCACCAACATTTGAATAAGCATATTAGTGAAGAGTTATTAAATCCTAAGGGAAGGGAAGACCTTAGGTGGTGGACTAGGCTTCCGAGAGTCCGAACTACTTGAAAATCATCGTGTTTGATTTCTCTTACTCTATTCTCTTTATTTTCAAGTCATTTACTTTCGTGTGGATATTGCTCACATTAATTGCTTGATAATTGTTGAGTTATCTATTTGGAATTTTACTTTGAAGTTCTAATTGATTATCTAGTGTTAAATACTTATGTGCCCACTAAGTGTTTGATAAATTGCCTTCAAGAACTTCTAGAGTATTATCAATTTTCACTAGACATTATTTTCGCATTAAGAATTTTTAAATTGCTTAACCTTACCTAACAACCTAATTCACCCCTCTCCCCCTTAGGTTATTAAGGACCAACAAGTGGTATCAAAGCTAGTACTCTACATATAGCTTAACATCTAGTAGAGGATCCATATGACAAGCTCATCAATGTCTAATATAGTTGAAGGACAATCTTCCTCTAGACCACCGTTGTTTAATGGAACAAGCTATTCTTTTTGGAAAACTCGGATGAGAATCTATATTCTAGCAAATGACATAAGAGCTTGGAATGTGATAAAAAATAGACCAACCAATCCTACTTTAACTAAAAAGGAAGGAGAACAAAGTATCACTGTCCCTAAATCGGAAAAAGATTATAATGATGATGATTTCAAAATGTGTGAAAGAAACTATAAAGCTATGAATATGTTATATCTTGCTTTAGATTCAAATGAGTTCAACAAAATTTCCGGATGCAAAAGTGATAAAGAAATTTGGGATCAATTAGAAGTCACATATGAGGGAACTAACCAAGTTAAAGAAACTAGAATAAACATGCTTGTTCATAAATATGAAATATTCAAAATGTCTTTTGATGAAAATATTGAACAAATATTTTCTAGATTCACCGATATTGTTAATGCTCTAAAATCTCTTGGAAAATAGTATTCTAACGAAGAATTGGTAGGAAAAGTTCTCCGAAGCTTAACCGAGCCATAGAAAGCTAAAGTAACGGCTATTGAGGAAGCTAGAGACCTCAAAACTCTCACTCTTAGTGAACTTATGGGATCTCTTATGAGCCATGAGTTAAAGAAGAAGGATCGAGAAGAAGAAAAAATGAATAACAAGAAGTCACTTGCACTTCTTGCATCAAAGGCTTACTCAAGTAATGAAGAGGAAGAAAACAAAGAAGATGATGATAAGATAGCTCTTCTTACAAGGAACTTTAAGAAATTTCTCAAATTCAAAAAGGTAAGCAAAGCTCCTTACAATAAGTTTATGAACAAATGAATAAACAAACCAAAAGAAGAAGGAAGATGTTTCAATTGTGACAAGATTGGTCACATAAAAGTAAATTGTCCAAAACCAATCAAAACCAAGGGAGGAAAAGCTTTGAAAGAAACATACGTTAATGACGATGCATCAACCGGTGAAGAAAGCGAAAATGAAGAAGTGGCAAACATCGTTTGTCTTATGACAAAAGAGGATGATGATGTATGTTCTTCTTTTAATTTCGAATATTACACCTCTAGCTCATTAATTGAAAATGAATGCTCTTTTGAAGAATTACAAAATGAATTTTCTAAAATGCATGATAGTTTTGAAATTGCAATTATCAAGATACATGAACTTCAAAAGAAAAATAATACCTTAAATAAAGAAAATAAGTTGCTTGAAAAAGATCAAAATTTTGCTCATTAAAAGGTACTTAAAATTCATTTCGAAAATAATAATCTTCAAACAAAAATTGAAAAGCTTGAAAAAGAAAATCAAGGATTAAATGGAAGCCTAGCAAGATTTATAAAAGGAAAAGAAAATCTTGATAAAATGTTTGGCTCACAAAAAATGGCTTTTGATAAAAGTGGATTAGGATATGAATCTTCTTCAAGACAAAAATCTCTAAAAAGTTATTTTATAAAAGCATCATCTTCTACAAATGAAGCATCAACATCTAAAGGATTTCAAAAAACATGCACCTATTGTGAAAAACAAGGTCATATAACATCATATTGTAAATTTCGAAATATGGTAGGTAGAGACTCTAAAATTCCTTCTTGGCTTAAACCAAAATAGATTATTAAATGTGTTAAAAATTAATACTAACAATATAGGACCCAATAGAACTTGGGGACCTAAATTTTGTTTTTGTATATAGGTTACCCTAAGGGTGAAGTATGAAGGAAATTGAGTCACTGATAGTGGATGTTCAAGATATATGACTGGTGATCCATCTCTTTTCTATGAGCCTATCAAAAATTACGAAAGTTTTGTGAGCTTTGGAAATAATGAGAAAGATAAAATTATTGGTAAAGGTAGCATTGGAAATAAAAATAATATATTTATTCATGATGTGCTACTTGTGAAAGGATTGCAACATAACTTGCTTAGTGTAAGTCAACTATGTGATAATGATTATCTAGTTGAATTTAAATCATCATGTTGCACCGTTTTTGACAAAATGAAAAATGTGTTGTTTAGTGCTAATAGACATGAAAATGTCTATATCATTGACTTTGAAAGTATATCATGCCAAAATATTGATTGTTTAATCACAACAAATGAAAGTTATTGGTTATGGCATAAAAGATTAGGACATATTAGCATGGATCTACTTGGTAAACTTTCTCGAAAGGATCTTGTAAGAGGCCTTCCTAAGACCAAGTTTGAAAAAAGATCATTTATGTGATGCATGTCAATTTGGAAAATAACATAAAGCATCTTTCAAAACCATTAGCCATGTGACTACATCAAAAGCTTTACAAAAACTTCATATGGACCTTTTTGGACCAATGGATGTAATAAGTCTAGGAGGATCTAGATATATTTTTGTTATTGTTGATGATTATACTAGATACACATGTTGGTATATGTCAATATCCACCTCCTCATAATAAGTATCGTTAATTATATGGTAACATAAATTAACAATTCCAACTTAAATGTCGATGAAGTCAAAAGAGACTACGATGGCTACAAGAAAGAAGTTCAGGAATTTGGAATTACCTAAGATGACGTCGGGATGATGCAATGCTAAAGTTAGCAAATTTGACCAAAGGAAACTTCCTAGAAATTGACTTGGATGCTAGCCACCCATGTAGTTAATTATAAGCCACCCATGTGATAAATATGGGTGGTCAATACTTTGAACATGGTTGGTAAAGCCAACCAAGATTGAAATGTTTGATAAGAAAGTCACCTATGGCGGGCTAGCTGAATTCTATAAATAGGCATGCATTAGTTCATCAAATTCATCCACAACACAACTCCAAACACAATCCTAAGTTAGTCATTCTTTCTTGTAATCTTGGTGGGACAATTATCTTGTAAGTGTTATATTGAATTGTTATAAAGAGTAGTGTTGTCTTTCTACTTGATTGTTGTTAAGACGTTTCTAGGAAATTGGTTATAATCTTACATAGTATCAAGAGCTTAAGGGGCTCTTAACAACAATCTTGTCTAGTAAAGATCAACAACTATGACTACTCAAGGTGTTAGTTCTTCTTCTACCAGTTCTAGTTCCGGTTTAGTACCAACAATTCGTATCCGTCCCCCTACCTTCACAAAAGGAAAGCTTGATGGCACGAACTACCTATTGTGAAAGTTCAAAATCACTACGGTTCTGGACTCCTACGAACTCCTTGATACAGTGTTAGGCACAGATGCAGAACCAGTTGCAGTCCATGCTGAAGATGACACAAAAAAGGTCACATCTCCAGATCCTCAGCTTGTCAAAGAATGGAGGAGACGAAATGCTGATACACTTTGTGCAATTGTCACAAGTGTTCAGGATTCCGTCCTCACTCTTATTCAACACACAACCAAGGCATCTGAAGCTTGGAACATACTGAAAAATCAGTATGAAACAAGGAACCAGACTCGCATTCAAAACTTGGAGAATCATTTAGCTGCTGAAAGATTAAGTGAAGATGAAGCAGTTGAGTCATTTATCAGTAGGATGAAAAACCTACGTGATCAAATGGCTACTGTTGGTATTGCCAAATCATCTGAGGAACTAGCTCGAAGGTGCATTAGAGTGTTGCCTCCAAAATTTGACGGCCTTGTGACATCACTTAATACACAAGTTCGCATTCCCCCTTTGACGTTTGAAGAATTCACTGCCATGTTGATATAGGAGGAGATGAGGCTGAGGAGCAGAGAAAATCAACTTGACTCTGCCTTTACAGCCAAGGCGAGGAGTAACCAAAAAGAAAAGAAGAAAGCAAAGAAGAAGACATTCTATGGATCGTACTACTACTGCAATAAGAAAGGACATGCTGTCAAAGATTGCAGGAAATGAATCCATGACGAGAAGAACGTAACTTTAAAGCCAAATTGGAGAAATAAAGAATCTGCCAATACGGCTGAAACGGAAGTGCATCTGTTTACTGTAACAGATGTATCGGAGGAAACGTGTACTGGCGCACATGTACATCAAACAAGTGCATGGGTATTAGATAGTGGAGCTTCCCGACACATGATCAGCAAGAAGGAGTTATATGACTCCATAAAACCTCTACAAGATCTAATGAATGTTGTCGTCGGGAATAATGCTAGGTGTCCCGTTGAGGGCACTGGAACCATCTCGCTTGTGTCTAAAGATGGAGGAAGCAAGAAGTTGTCGAACGTACTCTTTGTACCCCAGATCACTAGAAATTTGCTATCTGTAGCTGCTATTACAGATAATGATCTAAAAGTGCGGTTCAAGAAGACGGAAGCTTTGATTCTTGACAAGAATCAAAATATCGTAAGTAAAGGTATTCGCAAAAATAACCTTTACGAAATCAGCTCTCTTTCTGCTGTCATGGATGCCAAAACAAGTCAACTTTGGCATAAAAGGTTTGGGCACATTTCCTATCCTGTGTTAAAGGAAATACAAAAGAAGAAGATGGTGGCCGACTTGCCTTCAATTGAAGAAGTTGAAGGACCATGTGAAGTTTGTATGCTGGGCAAGCAACATAGACAGTAATTTCCCAAAGAGAGTCATAACCGATCAAAGGCTCCTCTAGAGTTGGTACATGCTGACCTCTGCGGAAAAATAACTACCACGGCGTTGGGAGGATCTTCCTACTTTATGCTGTTAGTCGACGATTATAGTAGGAAGATGTGGGTGTACTTCCTTCGGGACAAGGCTAATGCTCTTGAAAAGTTTAAAGTGTGGCACAAACTTATGAAAAATGAGAACACAACTCAGTTGAAGAAACTTCGTACCGATCGTGGGAAGGAATTCAGTTCTACAAAGTTCACCAACTACTGCAACAAGCTTGGGATTAAGCGCCAATTGACTGCTCCATACACACCACAACAAAATGGAGTTGTGGAATGAAAAAATCGAACAATTGTAGAAATGGCTCGATGCATGTTGAAAGGTGCTGGCCTACCTGACACATTCTGGGCTGAAGCAGTTAACACAGCGGTATACATTCTCAATCGGTGCTCAACCACGGCACTCAACGATAAGACTCCAAATGAGGCTTATTATGGTACGAAACCTTATGTGTCTCATTTACAAAAATTTGGGTGCGAGTGTTTTGTACACGTCCCAAATGAAAGTAGAAAGAAATTGGATGACAAGAGCAAGAAGGGCATTTTTTTGGGATATAGTGAAGAGTCTAAAGCATACAGACTCTATGATGTAGAGGCCAGGAAGGTGATCATAAGCCGAGATGTGGTGTTTAATGAGCGACCATACTCAACGGAGGATAACGGTCCTGCCATTTCGTCATCAACCGATAAAGTAATCCACCAAGTGCCTGAACAATGACCATTGAACAATGAAGAAGTCTCTAATGATGAAGAGACTAAAGACCAACCTGTTGTATCCACAAGGAAGCCACAACCGAAGTGGTTCCAATAGCTCTTTGATGGAAGAAATCCAGGAGTTACTGATGATAGTCCATGTCTTGATGGACTAAGACGATCAAAGAGAATAAAAAAGCAAAACAGATCAGGACAACAACTAGTAAACATGGTTTTGATGACCCAAATCATCAAGACGGTAAAAGAACCGGTAACTGTGGAGGAAGCCATGTTAGATCCAAATTGGAAAGCAGCTATGCAAGCCGAGTATAATAGTATCATAAAAAATGATACTTGGAAAATCGTTGAAAAGCCACCGAACAGAAAAATCATCGGTACCAAATGGATCTGGAAAGTGAAGTACAAGGCAGATGGAAGTCTTGAAAAATACAAGGCACGCCTTGTAGCACAAGGATTTTCGCAAGTCGAAGGTTTTGATGTATATGAAACCTTTGCTCCAACAGCAAAAATGTCGACAATCAGGCTAGTTGTTGCAGCTGCCACACATTATGGATGGATTGTACATCAAATGGATGTCAAGTCAGCTTTTTTTAATGGGCAACTTGAAGAAGAAGTCCACGTTGCACAACCCCCTGGCTTCCAAATACCAGGAGAAGAAGAAAAAGTCTGCAAATTGAAGAAGGCTTTATATGGGTTAAAGCAAGCACCACGAGCTTGGTATAAACGTACAGACTTTTTCTTCTTGCAGCATGGTTTTTGTAAAAGCAAATCAGAGGCCGACTTGTATGTTCTAAGTGAACAATGAAAGAAGGTAATTGTAGTCCTATATGTGGATGATCTTGTAATCACTGGTGACCATGAAGATAATATTCGGAAGACGCAAGAATGGTTGAGCCAAGAATTTGAAATGACAAATCTTTGTCTTCTTCATTATTGTTTGGGAATCGAGGTATGGCAAAAAACCTCATACTATCTTCATCTCGCAGCAACGATATGTTCGTGAGCTCCTGACTGCATTTGGTATGTCCGAGTGCAAACCAGTTGTCACCCCGATAGAAGTGAAAACAAAGTTATCAATTGACGATCCTTCAGAACAAGTTGATAACAAGCTCTACAGAAGGTTGGTGGGAAGTTTAATCTTCCTTTGTAACACAAGACCTGATATTAGTTATGCTGTGGGAATTTTAAGTCGGTTTTCAAATAAACCGAAACAAAGTCACTGGCAAGCAGGGATGCGGATCCTCAAATATCTCAAAGGCACGTTGGAGTATGGGATATAATACAAGTCTGGATATACTTTATCTGGGTACTGTGACTCAGACTAGGCTGGTGATATTGACTCAAGAAAATTTGTTACAAGTTACGTATTTATATTTGGTGGTGGAGTCATCTCATGGGCTAGTAAGAAGCAACCCACCGTTGCACTTTCATCAACGGAGGTGGAATACAAGGCTGCTTGTGTAGCATCCTGTGAAGCTGTTTGGCTACGACACATCATGACTGATATTGGCATTCCAATAGAGGAAGCAACAATGTTGAAATGTGACAGTTAGAGTTGTATAGTTATGTCAAAAAATCCGGTATTTCATGCTAGAACAAAACACATAGAGATTCAGTATCACTATGTAAGATAACTGATCGAAGAAGGTAAAATCTACATGGAGTACTGCCCTATCGAAGATAATTGTGCAGATATCTTCACCAAAGCGTTAGGAAGCGTCCAGTTGAGCAAGCATCTTCAAACATTGGATGTTGGCCCAATAGCTTAGTCAACATGAGGTAAACATTGAGAGGGGGTATTGGTATATGTCAATATCCACCTCCTCATAATAAGTATTGTTAATTATATCGTAGCATAAATTAACGATTCCAACTTAAATATCGATGAGGTCAAAAGAGACCGCGATGGCTACAAGAAAGAAGTTCGGGAATTTGGAATTACCTAAGATGACGTCGGGATGATGCAATACTAAAGTTAGCAAATTTGACCAAAGGAAACTTCCTAGAAATTGACTTGGATGCTAGCCACCCATGTGGTTAATTATAAGCCACCCATGTGATAAATATGGGTGGTCAATACTTTGAACATGGTTGGTAAAGCCAACCAAGATTGAAATGTTTGATAAGAAAGTCACCTATGGCGGACTAGCTGAATTCTATAAATAGGCATGCATTAGTTCATCAAATTCATCCACAACACAACTCCAAACACAATCCTAAGTTAGTCATTCTTTCTTGTATTCTTCTTGTAAGTCCAGAAGCCATTGAAGCTCTAAACTTGAGAGCGCACGATGGGACAATTATCTTGTAAGTGTTATATTGAATTGTTATAAAGAGTAGTGTTGTCTTTCTACTTGATTGTTGTTAAGACATTTCTGGGAAATTGGTTATATTCTTACAACACATAGGTAATGTTTCTTGCTTTCAAAAGTGATGCTTTCAATGAATTTGCAAAATTCTGTAAAATAGTGCAAAATGAGAAAAGGATACTACATTTTATGCATTCATAGTGATCAAGGCAAGGAATTCATAAATGCATCTTTTGTGGAATTATGTGAACAAAATGGCATTGAGCATAACTTTTTGGCTCCTAGAACTCCTCAACAAAATAGGGTTGTTGAAAGAAAAAACCGAACTCTACAAGAAATGGCAAGAAAAATGTTGAAAGAAAACAATTTGCCTACATACTTTTAGGGAGAAGATGTTAATACGGCTTGCTATGTTCTAAATAGAATTTTAATTAGACCTTCTCTCAAGAAAACTCCATATGAACTATGGAAAGGACGTACTCCAAATATTTTACATTTTAAAGTTTTTGGATGTAAATGCTTCATCTTAAATAATAAAGATCATCTTGGTAAGTTTGATTCAAAATCCGACGAAGGTATTTTTATTAGTTATTCTTCTAGAAGCAAGGCATATCGAGTTTACAATAAAAGAACCTCCGTAATTAAGGAATCTATGCATATTAATTTTGATGAAACTAACCCCTTTATGTCAAGAAAAGATGAAGATGATTATGTAAGCATTCAACAATTTGAAGAACAAGGTCAACCTATTCGGACAAGTGAAGAAGGCAATACATCTACAAGCAATCAAATTGATACTCCAATAGAAGAAGAACAACCAACTTCAAATGATCAAATCATATCAACAAATCAAGATCTTCCAAAATGTTGAAAATTTGTCAAAAATCATCCAAATGATCAAATCCTTGGAGATCCATCACAAGGTATAAGAACTCGCTCCAATCTAAATATTTTTTTGTGAACATGTCGCTTTTATATCTCAAATTGAACCTAAGAATATAAAAGAAGCATTATTGGATGATGATTGGATTATTGCTATGCAAGAAGAGCTTAATCAATTTGAAAGAAATCAAGTTTGGACCTTAGTTGAAAGACCTAGTAATTACCCAATTATTGGTACAAAATGGGTTTTCCGAAACAAACTAGATGAATCTAGTAATATAACTAGAAATAAGGCTAGATTGGTTGCTCAAGGGTATAATCAAGAAGAAGGAATATACTATGAATAAACCTTTGCACTGGTAGCTCGGCTTGAATCCATTAGAATGTTACTAGCATATGCATGTTTTATGAACTTCAAACTTTATCAAATGGATGTCAAAAGTACTTTCTTAAATGGTTATCTTCAAGAAAAAGTTTATGTTGAACAACCTCCCGGTTTTGAAAATACAAATTTATCAAGTCATGTATTCAAACTTCAAAAAACTCTTTATGGACTTAAACAAGCCCCTAGGGCATGGTATGATAGATTAAGTAATTATCTACTTGATAATGGCTTTTCTAGAGGTAACTAGACTCTACATTATTTGTAAAAAGAAGAACTAAAGATATCTTGCTTGTTCAAATATATGTTGATGATATTATCTTTGGTGCTACTAACGAATCCCTTTGCAAGTATTTTTTTGAATGTATGCATAAAGAATTTGAAATGAGCATGATAGGAGAATTAAATTTCTTCCTTGGGCTTCAAATCAAACAAACAAAGGAAGAGATCTTTATAAATCAAGCCAAGTACATTAAAAAACTCATCAAGAAATTCGGGCTTGAAATCGCAAAAGAAATTAGCACTCCTATGGGAATGTCAATCAAGCTTGACAAAGATGAAAAAGGCAAATCGGTTTATGAAAAACAATATTGAGGTATGATCGGAAGCCTTCTCTATTTGACTGCCTCAAGACCTGATATTATGTTTTCTGTGTGCTTATGTGCTCGTTTTCAATCTTCTTCAAAGGAATCTCACTTGAATATTGTAAAAAAGATTATTAGATACCTTAAGGGTACTATTAATCTAGGACTCTTTTACCCTAAAGGCACATATTTCAAACTTCTAGGATACTCCGATGTCGATTATGCGGGTTGTAAGATTGATAGAAAAAGCATTAGCGGTAGTTGTCAATTTCTATGACATGCTTTAGTTTCATGGTCTAGCAAGAAACAACATAGTGTAGCTCTCTCAACAGCAGAAGCCGAGTATGTAGCTATGGGTAGTTGTGTTGCACAAATTCTATGGATAAAACAAAATTTACTTGACTTTGGTCTAGAATATGATCGTGTGCCGATCAAGTGCGATAATACAAGTGCTATAAGTCTATCAAAGAATCCAATTCAATATTCTAGAACTAAGCATATTGAAATTCGTCATCATTTTCTAAGAGATCATGTGCAAAAAGGTGATATTGAACTTGATTTTGTTGATTCTTTGCATCAATTGGCCGACATTTTTACAAATCCATTGCATGAGAATCAATTTTGTGCTATTAGAAGAGAACTAGGAATGCTTTGGGTCACTTGAATTTGTGAAAAACTGCATTTTTCCAACAAAATAGTGATTTGGGTGTTACTGCCTTCTTCTGGTTGACCGGAAGAAGCATGCAACGACCGGATGAGTATTCACTGTCGGGCGTTACTGCCCTCATCCGGGCGCCAGAGTAAAGGGCCTATTTCCCGGATCGCGGCAATAAAAAATGGTTTTTTCCTACTGTATCATAACTTTTCAAAACCTTTTCAAAAACAAACTCAATTCTCTCTCAGTCCCACATTATTCAACATCAACACTTTCATAATCCTTCACCATTATTTGCATCAAAACACTTTTTCATCATCAAAATCTTGTTTTTACATCATCAAAGCTTGCAAAATCTTCAACAACAAATCCTTCAAAATCCTTGCCTACAAGTTGTTCGGGAGAATTCCTCAATAAAAATTTTCTTCCAACAAACTTCAAAATCTTGCAAATTCCCAATGGCACCACCAAGGGCTAACTCTAGGAAATGCAAGCAAGGAGAATCTTCATTATCCGGCCCTCAAATCATTGTCAATCCCGATGTTTATCCACAACAAAACATCTTATGGGATAAGACTTTAGACCCTCCTACCTTGTTTAATGGAACTAGAATTTATAGGCTTTTGGATGCTCAAGGGTGGCTACCTATGTTGAGATTTGAAAACAAATGGTGTGTTTCATGGATTAGAGAATTCTATTACTATGTGAACTTAGATATTAACACCATGAAGTTGAATAGTCAAGTTAAGACTAAAGAATTGGAATTAACTACAAGTGGTGTTGCTAGAGCTTTTGGGATTCCAAATCTAGGCACAAAGCTTTATTCTTATAGGGGCATGCCGAAAGGTGTTCTTGATAATTTAGAAGCCAAAGTTATAGAATTTCTATGGGAATGGACGGGAACAAGTTCCTTGAATTATCCTAAGACTAAGGATATCACCCTAGAAAAGAAACTTTTATTTGACATTCTTCATGAAGTCATTATTCCAAGAGAAGTTACTGATGGCTCAATTCCAAAATTCACTGCCTTGTTGATGTATTTGATGTATGAAGCTAAACATATCAATCTTCCACACATCATCATTAACCATATCATCTACACCAAGGAAGCTCAAAATCAACTTGCTTATGGGGTATCCTTAACTTATCTTTTCGAGTCATTAGAAGTTCCGCGTGATCAAGAGTTTAAGACCATTAGTGATAGATCCTATCTTCTCAATGTCACTAGCCTCACTCGCCAAAAGTTGAAAATCCATAACTCTCGAGTTCTCAATATTGGTGATGATATGAGTGATGATCCTCTTGTGTTTGAACCTCTTGATGTTGACCCCACTAATTTTAGAAATCCTATGGAACGTCAAGGCAGAAGTGGTATTGGTAGTTCTCAAGGACAAAGAGCTGGATCGTCTTCTTCACACTCCTTCTCACATGATGAAATCATTGCCCGCCTGAATGCATAAGATGTTCGTTTGGATCGTATGGAGGAAATGTTCAAGGCTTTGTATGACCACCACATTGGTCCTTAGTCTGTGGATGCATTGAGATGTGTTTCTCTTCAAACATTCTTTTCTTGCTTTCAGTTATTTCTTTCATCAAAAACTCCTCAGCATTTTTATCTTCTTTTAACATTGTTTGGCTATTTTGCTTCATTTCATTAATGCTTTGCATTTCCTTTGGTTATCTTTTGTCCTATACCTATTATAGATTCCTGTGGCTTTTACTCTTATGGTTATTTGCTATGGAAACTATATTTTGTTGCTGTCAAATAGGGGGAGAAAGTATATATTGAAATGGAATAAAGCATAAAAATAGTGTATGTCATTGCACTTGTTCAGGGGGAGCTTGTTTTTCAAGTATAAGCTAAATTCAATCAAGCTCAAATTGAGGGGGAGACCTCAAATCAAGTTCTATTCTTCTATTTCAACTATTTTATGCTTGATAATTTCAATGTTTTGTCATCATCAAAAAGGGAGAGATTGTTGGCCTGAAAAGCCTATAATCTTTATTTTGATAATAACAAAACATCTAAATGCTGCTTTTGTATTCTTTATGTTTTTGGTAAGACCTTCAATCCATCAAAGCAAGCCCACATCAACATGGATCAACTAGTTTCAGTCAAAGAGTAGAAAGCTATTGGATCAAAGTCCAAGCCCAATCAAAAATTGTATCCAAGCCCAAAAGAATTCAAGTTATAGACTCGACGATAAAGAGGGAGTCACAAGGAAGGAGAAGTAGCGACATACGAAATACCAGCCTTAAAAAATGTCGTTTGCCTGAGTATGATTTGTATAGCTCATATTTTCTCCAAAAAGGTCTTTCATACTTTCAAGATATCTTTCGAACAAATATCTATTCAAAATCATCCTTAAAAGACAATTTTTATTTGTTTTTCAAACTCTTGTATTATAAATTGTTTTAAATCCTTTCAACAGTTTTGAAATTATTTTGGGATGTTAAAAAATGCTAAGAAATCTTTTTTATATGTGCCCAAATGCTTTATAATTAAACAAAATGTTTTTGGGGCTCAATATTTAACTTTTCAGCATTTTTTAAGCATCCGGGCGTTACCGGCCTTATCCGGTCGCCCGGATATAAGGCACAACGCTCGGCAGAGAAGATTGATCCTGGCGATACATGCTATTTCCGGGCGCTCAGAAGAAGGCCTCAGTGCCCGGATAGCTTAACGGGAAAATCCAGAAATTCTGCTTAAAATCTGATTTGTGTCAAAACTTTTCCCTCTTTTTAAACCATGCTCTCTCACCTTCTAAGACACCTCTCCAAGCCTTAATCTTCAGATTTCTAAGCTAATTCAAAAAGCTTTTCATATCATTCTTATTGAGAAATCTTGAGCTATCATTTTCATATCTTTGAGCATTCAAAGTTTTCTTCAAGTGTAATATCAAACTCAAATAAGAGTTACAATTGTCATTCATTTTATCACACAATCTTTGTAATATACTCTTTCACATAGATTGAGAGAATCATTGTGAAAAGAAGTATTGTAATCCTTTATGGACTCAAAGGAAGAGAGGATAGTAGGTTTAGCTTCACCTACACTTGAAGGAGCTTATGTAACTCTTATGGACTCAAGAGTAATTGTAGTTGGTTTTTTGCTTCACCAATATTTGAAGAAGCATCTTAGTGAAGAGTTATTAAATCCTAAAAGAAGTGAAGACCTTAGGTGGTGGACTAGGCCTCCAGGAGTGCGAACCACTTGAAAATCATCGTGTTTGATTTCTCTTACTCTATTCTCTTTATTTTCAACTCATTTACTTTCATGTGGATATTGCTCACATTAATTGCTTGATAATTGTTGAGTTATCTATTTGGAATTTTACTTTGAAGTTCTAATTGCTTATCTAGTGTTAAATACTTGTGTGCCCACTAAGTGTTTGATAAATTGCCTACAAGAACTTCTAGAGTATTATCAATTTTTACTAGACATTATTTCCGCATTAAGAATTTTTAAATTGCTTAACCTTGCCTAACAACCTAATTCACCCCCCTCCCCTTTTAGGTTATTAAGGACCAACAATGACTTTTCTGGTAAGAATATGATAGAATAAATGGGTGCAAATAAAAATGATTTGGTTGGTAATAATGACATTAATGATATCAATGATATAAAATGTAGTGATGAGGATCCTCCTACCTTCAATCCTAGTGTTAGAATGGATTCGGTGGAATTTGAGGTTGGAATGATTTTTAGTTCAGCCAAGGAATTTCAAATGCATTGGATACATTTTTTTTTATCAAAAAGGGAAAGGTTTACAGATTTATTAAGAATGACCAAGATAGAGTCAAGGCTACTTGTAATGAGAAGGGCTGCAGTTGGTTGATATATGCTAAGAAACTAAATGGTGAAAACAGCTTCTAAGTTAGGAGATACGTAATTGAACACTCATGTTATTGGGCATATTTTAAGAGGGGTGTCGATTCTCAATGGCTTGCAAATAATTATGAGGACAAGTTTAGGTTTAATCCTAAGTTGGGGGCAAAAAAGTTTAGGAATGAAGAAGATTCATGGGGCTATTGAGGATGAATTCAAGAAGTTGTGGTCTTATTATGACAAAATTCTACACACTAACCCTAACAGTACAATGGTTGTGAAGATGGTTGAACAACATGATCCACTTGAACATCCAAGATTTATGAGGATGTATGTTTGTTTTGATGCATGTAAGAGAGGGTTTCAAGCAGGTTATAGGCCCACTGTTAGGGTTGATAGCTGTCACATTTAGACACGGGGGACAATTGTTAGTGGCTGTTAGGATATACGCCAACAACAACATGAACCCTATGGCATGGGCAATCATGGAGAATGAAAACACAAGTAGCTGGAAGTGGTTTCTGAATCTATTCAAAGAAGATTCTAAGATCAATGAAGAAGATGGAGTGGTTAAAGAGTGGACCTTTATGAGTGATAAGCATAAAGGGTTGATTGAGGCCTTCAAGCAAACATCGCCATATGTGAACCACATATTTTGTGTTAGGCATTTGCATGGTAATTTCAAAAGGGCTGGGTATAGAGGTCAAGCTCTAAAGGAGGCCTTATGGTCAGTTGCTACATCAACAATTGTTCCATGGTTTGAAAGTGCAATGGAGAATATGAGTACTTTAGATGAGAATGCAGTGAATTGGTTAAGTGGCAAATATCCTACTCATTGGTCAAAATCCAATTTTGGCACCAATGTCAAGTGTGACATATTATTAAACAACCTTTGTAAGAGTTTTACTCTTTAATTATGGATGCAAGAGAAAAACCCATAATAAGCATGTTTAAGACAATTAGGGAAATTGTGATGACTAGGATGCAAGTGAACAGGGATAAAGCAGAGAGATGGACAGTTTTGTTGTGCCCTAAAATTAAGGAAAGACTTGTCCAATTGTCAGAAGCAGATGATGCTTTTATTCCTTTAAAAGCATATAAAAATCACTATGAGATTGTTAGGCGTTATCAAGATAGATATGTAATGGATTTGATAAGCAAGACTTGGAGTTGTAGAAAATAGGATTTGACTGGCATTCTTTGTCAACATGCATGCACAACAATAGCAATGAAATGCAGCAATTTGGAGGATTATGTAGATGAGTGCTGCAGAGTAGTGACATTCAAAAATATCTATGCAACTGCCATTATGCCATTGAATAGTCCTGATCTATGGCCTAGTATGATTAATAAGATTCCACCACTACCTCCAATTTATGAAAAGAAAATAGGGAGTCCAAAAAGAGTAAGGAGAAGGGATCCACTTTTAGAGCAACTTGAGGACCCCACATTATATAGACCAACAAAGAGGGTCAACCATTGTAGAAGGTGTTTCCAAAGAGGGCACAACTCAAGAAGCTGCCCATTACCTCCTGTATGTATAATTTCAAGTTCTTTTTTTCTGTTTCTCAAAGACCTTTATGACTAATAATTTTATTATTTTGTAAAATATAGCAAACAAGGGTAAGAGGTGATGGAGATTATGGTAGAGGTATAAATGTCAATTTAGGTTGTGGTGAACATGGACACAACTCAAGAAGTTGCCTACAACCTCATGTAAGTATAATTTCAAGTTCTTTTTCCTGTTTTGCAAAGACCTTTATGACTAATAATTTTGTTATTTTGTATAATGTAGCAGGCAAGTGCAAGAGGTAAAAGAGATAATGGTAAAGGTACAAATGTCAATTAAGGTAGTGGTGAACATGGACACAACTCAAGAAACTTCCCACAACCTCCTGTAAGTATAGTTTCAAGTTCTTTTTCCTATTTTTCAAAGACCTTTATGACTAATAATTTTGTTATTTTGTATAATGCAACATACAAGTGAAAGAGGTGATGGAGATGATGGTAATGAGGACAATTCTATGGTAGGTATATGCCAGGGTAGTAGTAGGGGCATTGACAGTGAGAGAAGTCAAAGAATTAGTAACAGTCAAGGAAATGGGACAAGCATGGGCAATGTGGGTAGCCAAGTAAGAGATGGCAACCAGGGAAGGAAAGAGAACAACCAAGTTAGAGAGGGAAGTCAAGGAAGAAGAGAGAACAACCAAGTAATGGATAGTAGGCATGCAGGTAGGGGTATTGCAACAGATAGTAGGATTGCAGTAAGTAGAGGAAGAGCTGGAATAGGGACTGTTATAGAGAGAGGAAGTAGTGGAATTGTAGGCAGAGGGAGTGGTGGTAATCGTGGGTAGAAGGATTGGTTTAGATAGAGGGAGTGGTGGTAATCTCATGGGTAGAGAGAGTGGTTTGGGTCGAAGAAGTGGTGGTAATCTTATTGGTTAAAGGAGTGGCTTAGGCATAGGGAGTGGGAACAATGATAGTAATGGGACTATTCAGCAAATGGGTAGTAATAGTGCAATGAGAAGGGCTAGTAATATAGGAGTGAGAATTTGGGTAAAGAGAGAAGCCAATGTTCAAGGGGACATGATCTAGGAATGAGAAGTAGCAGTCACGTTACGATGACCAGTAGACTTGGGAAGGGAAATAATTTGGGAAAAAAAGGCAGCAGCCAAGAAATAGTGAGTAGCTTAGCCAAGGGCATCCATTTTAGGCCACCAAGAAGACATGTTTTAGAGGTAATTAATATTTCCCTTTTTATGTAGTAATATACTTTGTTATGTACATTTATATTTTATTTTCGTTATTGCAGATAGCTAATGCTCGAGCTAATGAAGCCATAAATGAATATGCAGCAGTTTCAGTTTCTGTTAATCCAATTTCGGCTACTAATGAAGATTCTGCTGCAGTTACTAATGAAGTTCAAGTTCCAGTTCCAGCTCCAGCCCAAGGATCACAAAGAGGCAAAGAATTCACACGTTTACTGAATCATTTTCTTAAAGAAGGTGCCTCACAAATATATTCTCCAGTCTTCGACTAGAGAACAAGCTGACTGTCAAATGGGTTTTGTACATGGAATAGTCTTCTAAAGGGTTTTTGTATATGATTAGCAAGTATAATGTATGGGTTTTTGTATATGGTTCAGTACAATCTATGGATTTTTGGTTTTTGTACATGGATGATCAAGTATAGGTGCTAATACAACTATGACTGACTTTGTTCATATTGATGAATGAACAGGCTATAAACAAAGTTAGTCAACCCAATGGTTTTTGTGGATGGGTTATAAAAAGGTTATGGCAGGACTGATTGATATTTTTGTAAATGGATGAGATTATGACAGGATATGTAAATATGGTTTTTGTATATGGATGGGACTATGACAGCTAAATGTAATGACTTTAACCATATTTAATGAGTTTTTTTTTTATGACAGGCTATGGGATTATGACAGGTTTTTATGACTATAGCTTAGATTATATTATTGATATGTTTTTTTTGGATTAAGGATGAAGAAACATCATTTTTTCTAGTGTTGAGGTGTTTATCATTGTTTTCATAACAGGTATTCAAATGAAAAATACTAAAGGTCTGTAGTTGGTAATGTATATTGTGTCCTTATTTTGCCTCTTTGTTTACGTATTGTGACTTCCCTAATTTTGGTTTTGACAAAGTTGAATTTGGTTTTGCGAACACTATCGTAGTTATCTATCACTAATTAGTCAAAAGCTAACTCGACTAAATTTTTTGGACTACATCCATCAAGACTAGTCTATTTTCTCCTTGTTAACCACCCAACCGTGTGTGTTTAAGAGATGAGGGACTTTAAGGATTTATTTCAAACTTTATAGAATAGTAAGGACTTAATTGAAATATTTTCAAAATATTGAGGACTTATTTGAAATATTTTTTAAACATTAAGGACTGATTTGAAATTCTGTAAAAACATTAAGGAAATATATGAAACTTTTTTAAAACATTAAGGACTTAAATAAAACTTTTTCAAAACATTGAGAATTTATTTGAAACTATTTTAAATCATTGCGGACTAAATTGAAACTATTTCAAAACATTGAGGATTTATTCAAAACTTTTTTAAAACAATAGGGACCAAATTGAACTTTTATTGTTATATTCCAAAATTGCCCCCGAAATCGTGGTCACTTGCACTTTCTGTTAGATTTAACCCCTTATTTGACGGCAGGGATGAAATTGGATTTTTTTTGTAAACAATATGGACTAAATTAAGATAAATAGAACAATAAGGACTAAATTGAGACAAATAAGTAACAATAGGGACTATTTTTGAAAATTTTAAATATTATTTATGTTATACGCCCATTTCATAATCCACGGAAAATTGAGGAATGTGTTGTGGTGTAATGGTTAGAGTCTTGATTTTCAATGTTTGGGGTTTAAATCTTGTTAGACTCTTTTTTTTTTAATGCATAGGTGAATTTGTAAATAAGTTTAATTTGGATTAAAAAATATATAATTATTTAATTAATTTTACGATTTTATTTTTAACAGTTAATTTATTTTAACAGAATAATTAGTAGAATGGCGAAAATGATACCTAATTGATAGTTGAATTGCTAAAATAAAACCAAAAATAATTTGATGATCAAAACAAGACTGACAAGATAATTTTATGGCCACAGAACTCTTTAACCAAATCAAATAACCAAACATGAATGGCCAATATATGATAATCTATAATTCAAGTATTGTACAAAAAACGTTGCAAAATAGCAATTTTCATATGAATTCGTACGTGCAGTGAAAGAAAACAGAAAAATAAAAAAAGATTTTATATAAATTGACAATACTGAATAATCACTATTATTACATCAACATCTATGGCTATACATACAGAATGGATCAAATATAGTGTTTTCTGAAATAATTTGAATGTTAGAACCCTTTAATTCCTAAGAGGAGAAGCCTGAGACTTTAATTGCAACATGTAAAGCCATTGTAGGAAATTAAACCGGCACCTGACCTACACGAGTTGCAAAACATCGTCAATGATATTTTACTTGGATGAAAACATCTAAAGGGCACATCATGATATGTTAATCTAGTGAAAATGACACAAATAGTCTTTATTGTTTCATTAAAATTTTTAATTCGTTTTTATTAGTCGAAATTAGCCAATTAGTCCCTATTGATCTATACAGACTTTTAGACCGCAAGCATATGCAAGTCAACATGTAGGTATGCCTTCCATAGCATCAGAACTACAGCTTTGAGCCAAATAATGCCTAAATGCTTCCTTCGTCGGGACGAAGCTAAGCCAATACTTATGCTAGGCAAAGGAAAGACCACCATTTCATAGCATCCGAGCTCCTGCTCACTTCGCCTTTCCTTTCTTCCCTTTTTCATGAAATTTCTTTCCCTTCTCAGATTTACTCTTCATTTAAGAAATCCTATTAGCCTTCTTTTGCCTTTTCTTTTGAACTTGCTCAAGATCCTCAATTTCTGACCATACTGATCTGTAGTACGCAAAATTTCCTCTCCTCATGTGTACTCATTCCTATCGATTGACTGAAAAATCTTCATGGCTCCCGACATGCCAAGAAGATTGCAATCCATTGGCTGTCAGATTTCGTCCCACAAATAGAAGAAGATCGCCCTTTTTTGATAGTCCATTGCGGCTTATTATGGGCTGAAGTATAGAGGATAGAGCATATGAGGTAGCAACGGAATGACCCAAATGATGCTTCTTTCCACTCCTGAACCTCTTGTTATCTCCCCGAAGTCCACAAGCACCTGTCAAAGGAATAGGTTGAGGCACAATTACAAAGGAACACCTGATACTTGTATATTTTTAGCCCCTTAACAAATTGTAAAATACACGATGATTCAACCCTTAACAAATTGTAAAATACACGATGATTCAACGAAGCTATAAGAAGATTTTCTACATTTCGGGTAAGCACGGAAGCTCTATTATGTGTTTGTATGTATGTGAGGGAGTTGTCGCTCGTGTTCATATGATGACAGAAAAAAAACTTGGTTATGTTGCAGAAAAATAGTTGAGTCATTTGAAACAACATTTGGCATTTTAGAGAACGCTAATAACCAATGAAATCCAAAGTTTTGCTTTAATATTTACCAGCAATTGACAAGATAATAGAATAAACAAAGGGCAGTTCAACCTACATTTTCTCTATCAAAATAGGACTATTAACAAGCACTACTGCGTCAAATCTAAACAAGAATTGGCATAGAGGCTGCAGGTCAAAACTCAATACAGATAAACAAGAATATAACAGAATCCGATGCAAAAAAGTAATTTTAGAACACGACTAAAACATCATAACTTTGTTACATTAGAAGTCGCCATTGTCATACTACTACTTATCAGGTATAAATCTTTGTAGTTTACGATGTAAAAATTACCAATAACACATTTTTACTTATCAAAAATAAAAAATGCAGATTAAATTACAAAGACACCTTGAAGTAATGCTTGAAGGTTAATAGAACTTGACAAACAGGATAAGAAATGGCAACATATAATAACAAACCAAGAAACCAAAAATAAATATTGGAATAAATGTTGGTTAAAGAAAAACATAAAGCATGAACATCTATTCAAAATAGTTACCTTCCAAATTGGTAGATTCTTCAGCAGTACCATCATCATTTCTTCCTTCCATTTCTTGTACATACTAGTCCTTTTAGCTTTTACTTTTGCACCACCCTCCATCTTCATCTTTACCTACACACGATTAAGAAAATAGCATGAATGGCCAAGAAAAGTCTCAAGGTAGGTGAAAAGAAAATAAAATTCCTTCTCGATGAAGTGATTTAATAAAAGTGACAAAAAAAGTGTTAGAATTACACAGCAAAACAGCTTAATAAGTAGTACGGTTTCATTTCCCCACCCTTTTGAAAGGAACTAGGAGGATCTCTTATAGTTCGAAAGCAGAGGGATAAACTCACATGGTCTCTTAGGTGATGGTTACATGGTCCTAAATTAGTTTTTGATAACATTTGAAGACAATTATTAAGCAAAATGACCAGTAAAATTTGAGATAACAGACCATTATTTCTCCAATTCTTTGGTTTCTATTAGAATTTCAATATATCTTGCAACTTGTGAACAACAGAACCCAATGGATAGGACAAATAATTTAAGTTTTCGTTGAAAAGAAAGAAGAAATTGAGAGGATAGTTAATTAAGAATGTTCAACTCATGCCAACTACATGCACCAAAACATGGCATAAGGTGAGTAAGTACAATTTTTTAGACAAATTTAAAATATTTCTGTGAATTTACACTATGTTAGGATTTGCAAGGGAAAGCAAAGGAAAGTGAAATAGTGGAAGAAACCATAAAGGGAAGGGAAGGAAAGGAAAGGAAATGGATTCCCTTGTTTGGATTGCAGAAAAACAAGAAGAGAACGGAAATGAAAGGAATCCATTGTTCATGGTCTGGACTGGAGAAGTAAAGGAAAAGAAAGGATGATCTTAAATAGAAAGTTACTTAGAATATCCTTTTTATATTCATTGTTATGTTAAAGATATATCTGAAATCATATCAAAGTACTAGGGACAATTGGACAGATTCTTCAATCAATCTACTTACTTTCCTCTCATCCTGAATCCAAACAACCTCCCATTCTTCAATTTGATGTATCTTTTATGCCTCTGTTGTCATTCAGAGGCCAATCTCAGAAAATGAACTAAAACAATACGAAAGACCAATTTTAGTCAAGACCAAGCAGCCCAATTTTTCTAGAGCCACAAAAAGGATTAAAATTTTCTAGAAGAATTAAAGCAACGATATTGACACGCCTTTTGTAACACTAACTGACCAGTTCAAGTTGTGAAATTTACTTCTGAATCCTAATGAGCTTGCTTATGCAGTAATGGATTAGAAGAACTGAAAGATACTCCACTATTAATCAAGAAAATTGAAGTCCTAATAATATGCAATCTGCGCCCTAATCTTGTTCATCTTTTCAAACACTTCTCCCATGTATGTAATTTTATCATACTTTTGGGGATAGAAGAATATTCTATCCAAGCAATAATTATAGAATTTCACATCAGGCCTTCTGAGAGAATGTTAGGACCAACTGGAAGCATCATCAAGAATGAGCATTTGGATAAGGAGATATGCTACTATGCAAATAACACCTTGTTACTATGAAAGACGATAAAAATGAAGAATATAGAAAGAAAAAAGGGTATAATGGGATTTTCAGCTCTTAAACTTCTATAGACTAATTGCCTATGGCATATGAGCGTTTTTGTCTAATTCCTACAACACCTAGGGCATGAGAATTAATATCTGAAGAGACTTAAAACCGTATTGCAAGACTTAAACTAACAACTACTTGTTCTGTTCTCCATATTTCTAAAATTTTCTAGCTCATGAGTAAAATCCGTAAAGGGAAAGCCCTCTTTTGGGTCATGATTTCCAAACATCAAAGACTCGTATTGAAATAAATCATTGATAATTGCAAGGGAAGGTAAGGGAATAAAATTGCTAAATAAGGCTCAGCACAACTCACCTCTTTTAAGGCTCTCTACGCTAAAATGATCAAGCTGATGGCCTCGCTCAATTAACAGTCCTCGCTCAAATTAATAGCCCGCACCGCAAAAACAAGAAAAAAAAAAAAAAAAAAGGTTATATATACACACACTATTAACTGGAAAACTATGTGTTATAGCCATACTTAGAAGAGATCCTGAATCTGCCCTATGAAATAAGAAAGTATGAAACGTCCTTTCACTCTATACATCTACAATTAGTGAGGAAACAAACATGCTAAACTGATTGGATAAATTAAGGGGCTTCATTACTCGGTGGTCATATTAAAGTTGTAAAACAGAGGAAGAAATCATGAATATATTTGATTGTTGTTAAAATACAATAAAAAAATCAAAGCAAACTTGAAGGTTAACAATGAGAAATTATGTTCGATAGTAACATAGCTCAATAGCAAATTTAGCATAGCTAACAGGTTAGTGATTGACATCAATCAGTTGATCACTAATTTCATCTCCATGGCAAGAAATATCAAGAAATTAACCATCTAGACATGTAAGATAACCGAAGGCAATGGCGAAAATGATATGTCCAAAATCAAGTACAACAAAGCATTACTCATCGAAGTGAATGATTGAAGGAGAGTGGGAATCTTCACTAGAATGAATTATTGATTGTTAAGACAACCTTCACACAATTAACTTCTGCTTTTGCTCGATTGTAAATTTACCTTTTCTTATTCGATTAACCAGGTTAAGCAACTCCATTCAATTTTTACGAGTTTTCAAACATTAATAATTCTATTGTATTGTGTGAATTCTTAGGGACAAGTTCAAAGGCATGGCAAAGAATTTCCGCCAGAAATCAACACAAGTTACAAACAAATAACACGATCAAATGCATTATCACGACATAAAAATTAAAAACCAAAGAACAATTAGCAAGTTATTCACAAGGCAAACATTCGTTTACTTATAACACAAACATGAAAATCAATCCAATTGAACAAATGAAACAACAAATGAGAATAACATGCCAACTTGACAACTTCAACAGGTGAAGAATATGAAACAATATAATTAGAGCATAAATGCAGTAAATATTAAAGGCGTGGGGACACACAACATCAGTACAGCTTCTTAGACATACATATAAAGCCAACACTGACTTGGAAAGGAGGAGGGCAATCCACCACAAGATCGAGTTGGGGCTTGGAGTCAAAGCCCCTTAACTTACTTAGACTGAGGTTGGGTTTAGCGGATGGCCTTGTTCCACTAGCTAGGACCAAATTTTCAGATGTCCATTTCATTATTATTACAACCTTCTTTTTGATGTCAAATACAAGAAGCTACACGAAAATTCTCATTGGATCTCGGTTGTTCATTGGTTCGATGGTTTAGGCAAAACCAATTCCCTCCTGCTCATCAGTTAACCGAATCAACCACTTAGGCAAGGTCTACTTTTACTGGTGTTGGATTCTTCCTACATACAGCTCCCTATGTTTTTTTACATAATTACAGAATGTAAAGATACTCTTATTAACTTATATTATGTTATGAGGATCACCAAAAATTATCCCTTGGCCGAGTAAAAGCCACATATGGCACAATCAGATAAAATGATACTTTGCGTATAATCTCCTAAACTCACAAAGACGGTTGAACTTATCCTATTTATCATAAAAGAATAACAAGAGAAAAACATGAAAGAAAGAGAGAAAGAAAAGAAAGATAATTGATTGTCACAGGCAACAGACAATTATTTGACAATGATTTAACCTCTACTGAACAAGAATCCCGAATCCCCTAGTCACAAGGAACACGTGTGGAAAAAATATTTATCTTAAAAATTTGCGGAAGAAGATAAAATGAAAAAGGAGACTGCTACATGTTTGCATCAATTTATCTTAAAAACTTTAAAAAGAAAAAACCCAAGTTCCAAGAACCAATGAGAGCAGAAGTTATCCCAAAAAACGCGTTTTCTCATGGTTGCACACACGGTTTGATTAGCCAAAAAAATGAGATATTGAAGTAAGCTTTGAAAGATGAAAACCAAGAATAAGCAAACTCAAGTAGTTCTCTAAACAATTCTTAAACATTCAAGTCCATTTAGAATGCATATGTAGTTGGTGAATGGGATGGTATAATAGGTTCGCATGTCCCTCAATCAAAAGAGATATCAAATAGAAAACATGGACTAAAAATATATGAATGAGTTTGAATTTACTTACTTGGGAGCACAAGAATCCCGAATCCCCTAGTCACAAGGAACACGTGTGGAAAAAATATTTCCCTTACAAATTTGCGGAAGAAGATAAAAGGAAAAAGGAGACTGCTACATTTTTGCATCAATTTATCTTAGAAACTTTAAAAAGAAAAGACGCAAGTTCCGAGAACCAATGAGAGCAAAAGTTATCCCAAAAAACGTGTTTTCTCATGGTTGCACACAAGGTTTGATTAGCCAACAAAATGAGATATTGGAGTAAGCTTTGAAAGTTGAAAACCAAGAATATGCAAACCCAAGTAGTTCTCTAAACAATTCTTAAACATTCAAGTCCATTTAGAATGTATATGTAGTTGGTGAATGGGATGGTATAATAGGTTCGCATGTCCCCGAATCCAAAGAGATATCAAATAGAAAACATAGACTAAAAATATATGAATGAGTTTGAATTTACTTACGTGGGAGCACAAGCACACACAAATTATCAATTCACTTCATGATGACAACTCTAAATCCCATACTTTAGGATGGACATGGACCTTTAGTTCCTCATTACCATAATCCAATTGATCCAACTGAATATTCCTTGCTGAAATTGCAACAGAACGACTACACCACATCACCTCAATTATCTGGAGGGTAGGAATTTCTCCTATATCAGAGGGGATCTTCTCAAGTTGCTCGCAATTGTGCAAGAGTAGACACTTAAGGATGGGAAAGCTATCACCAGCAACAGTCCATTCTACAACATTCAAAGTGTCTAACTTCAAGAATTTGAGTTTTGGGAATACCTCGTCTTCCATTTCCCATCTTTCACCGTCAAATGCATTGTGCAATAATTTGAGAACCTCCAGATTGCATAGGATTGCAAGTTGAGAAATTTGATTCCACGGCATTCGAAAATTTGACAATGTCAACTTCTTAAGATTTGAGGGAAGATTAAATTCACATGGATATTTTTTCACGCCATTGTAAAATACATTCAGTGATACAAGTTGACTAAGAAATCCTAGCTTAGGAAATTGATTGCAATTTGTAGCATCATTCCATGAATCCAAAAATCTGCATTTCAATTTCCGCATGGCCGGTACCCTTCTCAGTATCTTTTCCATATCATCTCCATAAGCAAGAGATGGTGTGGAAAAGGTTTGCAGATTATCTAGTATAGAGGAATTCTCAAGTCTGTAAGGCGCCAAATCAAATGAAGCACTATCATTTATATGCATATGCCTCAACTTTGTCATATCCCAAATCGAATCTGATACCTTTACAACTTCAACACCCAATCCTTTGAAAAGAAAAGTTTGTAGGTTCCAAAGATTGGCTATCGATGATGGAATTAAATCCACATAACTTTGACATGCCAAGTATCTTAACAGAATAAGAGCACCAATCTCTTTGAAAGAGTCACCTATGTTGATATCTTCCAATTTCAATATTCTAATAAACTTAAAGTTGTGAAAAATGAATGAGATATCATACGAATAACTTGGGCACATATCACTAGCATCAAAGAACAACAGTGATCGTACAAATGGCCCAGATGGCTTCAACATAGTAAAATGATTCCTTGTAGGATAAATGCAGAGGCGACGTAGTTGACATTTTATTGTTGTGGAAGAAGAAGAATCACTAGGATCCATATCATGATCATACCCATCTATCTTCTGCAAAAAGTTTTCTTCCCTAGCTTTGGTCAAGCAAAACTCACGTAAGAGATCATGAATACGACATGATTTTACCCCACCATTGGATTTTTCTTGAGCAATTGTTACTAAACTTCTTCCAATCAAATCCGTAAAGTAATCCTCTGCCACATCCTCTAAGCTTTTCAAATTAGTATATTCTTTTTCTCCTACTTTTTCTCTTTCTCCTTCTTCTTCTTTTTCTTCTTCTTCTTCTTTTTCTTTTTCTTCTTCTTCTTTCTTTTTCTTCTTCTTCTTCTTCAAGTCAGTATATTTTACAAATCCTTCAGCAATCTACAATCTTATTAATTTCGAGACTAGAACTTCTCTATCCTCCAAAAATGCTCCAAAGTACACGAAACAAGATTTTAAATGATCTGGTAAATGTTTGTAACTCAACTCGATTACGCCTCTGCCCTGTGCTTCCGCATCATTGAGTACTAGCGAACTTAAACTTTCTGCAATCTGTTCCCACTGATCCACTTTTCTCTTCAACTTTGCAAGAAGCCCAGCTGTCAAAATGATCGAAAGAGGTAAACCTTTGCATTTTTTTGCAATTTGCCTTCCGACCTCTAAAAGTTCAATAGGGCAACTTTCTTTCAGAAATAGCTTCTTCTGTAGCAATTCCCAACTTTCATCATCAGAGAGTAGACCAAGGGGTTGTAGTATGCTATCAGATTTAGCTTGGGAAGCCAACCCTTGTATTCTAGTAGTGAATATAATTCGACTTCCATTGTTGTCATTTGGGAAACATCTTGCTAGGTCATTCCAGGTATCAATTTTCCACATATCATCTAGAAAAATGAGAAACCTCGGTCCCTTGAGCTCCTTGTACAACCTATGAGCTAATTCTATATCATCATGATCTGTGCCAGAAAGTTGAACAACTTGACCCAAAAGCTCCAATAATAACTGCCTCTTTTCTGATACTTGAGAAACACAACACCATGCACGAGTATCAAAGTACTCATTGACTAAAGGATCATTGAACAATTTCTTAGCAAGGGTCGTTTTACCTTGCCCAGCCATGCCGACGATCGAGATAATACGTAGTTTTGTTGGTCCTCCAATAAGCCACTCAAGCATACTTTCAGTCTCTTCCATGAAACCAACCACATCATTTTCGATTGTTGGCTTATCAGTTTGTGATGTTGAAGGATGATGTTCAGACATTTTATTGAAACCATAACGACACTGGATAACTAACTCCGGGAAGGGAGTGGTCAACAAAACCATTTTTCTATGGCCCGGGTTATCAGGTAAAACTCTTTTTATGTCATTTAAAGCATGAATGTCTTGCACATCTTCCAAAATAATAAAATACCCTTTACCTTTAAGAAGGTTGTATAGCGACTCTTCTAACTCAGCTTCGCTCATATCACTTGTATAGTCTATCTCATCACGTTTGAGATATGCTAAATCTTCATGAATTTCAGCATTACGTAGGAGGTCAAGAAATACCTCCTTTTTCCTTTCTTTATAGGATGAGACCAAACTCCTTGTACAAACACGTCTCCAATCACGCATTTGATCGAAGACTTGGTTGAGTGTGTCACCAATTTCAGTATTATTATGGAAGATGGGCATTACTTCAATCTTGTCTGAGCTCATGTCTAGGATACTGCTTACAATTGAATTTGCGTCACCAAATCCCATCCTGATTAGTCCTTGTTGATGTTCTAACTCTGATAGGATGATGCCACGAAGCCAAAGCATAGAGTGCCAAATAGGAATATCTCCAACTAGAAATGAATCAATGACATACTCAACCTCATATGCCAAATTTGCAATGTTTGTGATGACATCCTTTATATCCGCTTCCTCTTTGCGCGGCTCCGGGATCTCCATGAGGCGACAACTCACCCGTTGTAACTCCTGTTGTAACTCTAAGATGTCAAACTTCAAAACGCAAATAGAAGCATCAGCCTTGGCTCTCACGAGCAGCTCCCCTAGATTGTCCACAAGACGGTCAACAAAGCCAAGTTGATCAATCCTCGGGTAGTACATTCGTGATGGTTTGGGCCTTTTCTCATAAATCTCTTCAACCTTGTCCACAAGTGTCCCCAGTAGACCTGCTTGGATTCGAAAAATATACTCGAGCCGGTCAATCATTTGACCAGCCATGTATGGGTCCATATTCTTGAGATCAAAGGAATAGATGGTGAAGTCTACCTCCCTGACAATAAATTCTAACTTTTTCAAGGTGGTACTATAATCTTCAATGGACTCTTCGGGGGGATCCATGAGAATTGCTCTGAGGAGTAGAATGCGCTTGACATAAAATTCCATCCATGGAAGCTTGAAAGGAGATTGTTGAACATAATCTACGAGAGCATCAAGGGGAGCTAGATTGTCCACAAAGTAGGAGTAGACTGGTGATGCCTCTGGGTGTTTGCCATAAATCATTCGGATCAAATGCATCCAATGTGACATGAGTTTGAGAATACAGTTGAGTCTTTCCACCATTTCACGAGCCTGATGTTGGTCCATTTCCCCGGGATCATACTCCTCGATGATGTTTGCTGCCTTCTGGGCCAAATACTCAATTTCTCGCATTAATCTACCATATCCAACGAATTGTTGAGGAAGATGTATGAGAAAGGCTTGGAGGAGTGCAAGGTCATCGTAAACTTGTTTCATCCCTGCTGGAACAACCCTAAAAGCAAGAGATTCTTCAACATATTGTAAAAATCGACCAAGAGAAGAGATGAGATTCTTCCTTCTCTTTAAAGGTATTTCAAACACTTGATCCGCTAGTGGCCCTAAGAGAGCATCAAGATGAGGTTGTAGAATATCCTTGTCAAAGCATACTCGAAATTGCTTTGGCTCTTCGTCTACAATCACCACTTGCTTCTCTTTTTCCATCACTTGCTTCTCTTTTATTTTTTATTTTTACAAAGATATCTGAGTAATGGATTGCTTCTCTTTCACTTTTTTGTTCTTTCTTTCTTTTTTGCTTTTTTGTTTTATTTTTTAACAGTGAGATGGATTGAGTAATGGAGATGAACAACTATTAAACTACGACAAGTCAACGCCACTACTACTACTTTATTCTCTACTGTCAGAGAGCAATCATTTACCCTTCATTTAGCGGGGAAAAAATTCTGCAACGCATCGGAGATAAAGGCTGTAATGAAGCCACGTTGAAAGCCACGTAGGCACAAATTGACAGTGAGCCCACGCAATTAATGAGCTGCTCTATTGAAAAGTCTATATACCTTGCAAGATGGTACCATGGTATTTAATTTTTGCAGTTCACATGGTCCCGCGTGATTTAATGCAATCTGACATATAAGAGAGAATGTGGTTAGAAAAAATGTCCATTATGGTTGTAGCTGAAATGTCCCTTACACCTTTACCATATATATTATAATGCTATTTTTAATATGTTCTAACATATTCTTATCTTTAAAAATTTCCTTTCTTTCGCATTCCACGGAAATCAGATCGCTGCCAGTTTATTCCTTATTTCTTTGGTTGATTGACTTGCTGGTGTTATGTATTAGGGTTCGTCTCGGACGATTATCTCCATGCACTTTTTGTTCAACTCTTTTCTTTAGTTTAAAAAATATCAACTCAAAGCATAATTACGCATGTATCCTTAGTATTGAAATAAGTGTCGATTTACCACTTTTACCCCTCAAAGCTACAATTATGAGATTGTTGTTCTGGAAACATGCATTAATATGTCATTCTGAACATGCATGAATATGTCGTTTTATTTAAAAAATAGTCAACTAAACCATGCATGAATATGCCATTTTATTTTAGTCCACAAATCAGGGAGGGAGTCAGGAGTTTAAAATTGAGATATCAAAATTTAAATAAAAAAATTATTGACAAAAAAAAAGGAGTGGACAGTAACTTTTTTTAACAATACTATATTAATTATTTTAATGACATTAATTTTTTTTAATGATACTAAATAATTTTTTTTTTTATAAAAAAATTTGAGGGGGCCAAGGCCCTCGCCGGCCCCTCCCTAGCTCCTTCACTGCTCCAAATAGAAGTCACGTGTAAGGACTAAATTGAATTTTTAAGAAACAATAGTGTATACATGCATAATTTACCTTTTATAATTCAATTTAATTATGATAGTTAGGTTAGGTGTAATTAAAAATTACTTTTATGAGATTTTGACAACAATTTAATTTCTCTTATCGTCAATCCTGAGTTATAAATGCTTTGCTGAGAAAGTAATGGATGACATGCAAATTCTTTTTTACACAATTTATTATTTTTTAGTCATGTCTATTTCAGTCATTTTACACAATTAGCTGATAAGTTTGTCTGCATTCTCACTGCCACATGTCAGTCGCTGCATAGGTTACCTGTTTTTTCGACTACGGTTGGATTTTCGCAACCGTCTATTAGGAAATTTCTATATATTAATGTACTTTACACCATATTAAGTTTGCGTCATAGTCAAGATGATGACCACATAATACAAGTAATTTGTACTTTGAAACTTTTCTTCATGTAATATGCATATTAATAGCGATCAACCTACTATTTTGATTTACCAAAAAAAACCTACTATTTTGAGTGCACTGCGAACTCATCTTGTTTGAGAGTACTATTTTGACTTGATTGTTGTATATGCTTGCACAGTTGAAAAGGTCAAAATATACTGCATTGCAGGATACTTTCTCACGGTATGTTTTATGTGAACCGAATTTAAGTGACTTTTTTAGTATTAACAGTAAAGAGCAAAAATGCATTACCTAAACAAAGCGTAGGCCAACCTAACACAATGAAATTCAAGTGCAAATAAAAATTGAAGAACCCACTTTAACAAAATAAAATTGTGAATGAAAGTTTAATTTTTTGCTATAACCATATTCAAGTCAAAAAATTTCAAATCCCCGCTACTGAAATTCAAGTCAAAATCAAAACCCAAGTTCCCACAATAATAAAAGCAAAGTGAAAAGGAAAACTCCAAAGTATCCACATTCACAAAATACAAATACAAATAAAAAATCACTAAACTACCAAAAGAAAATCATAAATATGAAACTAAAATTCATGAGCATAAAACTTAAATTTGAATTTAATTCCCACAATAACAAAAATTCAAGTCAAAACCAAAATTTAAATTCCCGTTAAAAAGAAATTCAAGTCAAATACAAAATTACCACTATAAAAAGATTCAAGACAATACTAAAACTTAAGTTCCCGCTATAACAAAATTCAAGTTAAAATCAAGAATTCAAGTTCCCCTAGAACAAAATTCAAGTTAAAATGAAAAATGAATAAGTTCCTGCAATTTTCAAATTAAAGCCAACATCATAATTTAAGTACAAATGAAAAATCAATAAATTGCAAATGAAAAATCTTAAATTGAAATTAAAATTCATGATCAAAATTAATTTTGAAATTAGTTCCCTGTGATATTACAAATTGATAATGGGTATCTATATATTACAAAGTAAAAAGTTAAAACTACATCTATGCGCATAACCATGTGCTAGACACAATTACAAAGTCAAAATTACAAACTAAAAATTTGGCACTGTTAGATACAAGTTCAACACACTTTCCATAATCAACTAACGAGTACCCAATGTGTAAAAATTTTCCAGAATCTATTGAGCTCATCATAAATGATTCAAATGCATTTACTTTATTGTGATTCAACATTGAGACAGAGAGAGGGAGAAGAGACGATGTCAGTTACTCTATAAAGACAACAAGAAGAGAACATGGAGCCAACAAAAAGACAACTTTTGCGCAGCATGTTATCACCTTTGTATTACCCCCTTCCCTCCATTCCCAACCAAAACAAAATTTATTATAAAGAATAACTAACATGTAACAGAAAAAGAAAATCACCTATATAACCTTTTTATTAACCCATAACATGCACTCCACCCAAAAAGAATTTATATAAAAACAAAATTGAAAAAGAAACAGAAAAAATAAAATGGATGACCAAGAGAGGAGATTAACACTCTTAAAAAGGGCTGTTACCATTTCGAACAAGAAGGGCACCAAGGCCAGTTGGATAGCCAAAAATCTGGAGAAGATTAAAAATTCGGGCTTAATATCATTCTTCAAAAGACCAGAAAATATTTCAACATTTAACTTGGACAACCATAAAATTCATAGGTTAACAGCATGTAGAATGAGAAGCCACAAATAAGAGAAATCGCAAAAAATGAGGAAGTGAAGAACTTCTAAAGTAAGAGCATTTTGATTAAGAAAACAGGTTTGACATTATTTTAATGGTCATTGGCAACAAACAAATAAAATGATTCCACTCGACAGAAATATTTTGACAACAAGAAGTAATTGACTCAAGACAAGGATACTCTCTGATTCCAACTACACTGTTATGATTCTCCATCGTATACATAAAGTTGCTCCCTCCGCTCCATGGAAAAGTTTCTCCAACAAGTTTGAGTGCTGCAGTTGCTCCAGAAGTGAATATGCAACAATACTCTTTCGGGGATGCATTAAAGAAACCAAGAACCTACAATGACCATTAAATGGAGAAAACATCAATATTCTAGCAGAGATGAATCCACATCATAATTATATCAATAGATTACATATTGGCTTAGATAGAAACAAAAGACAGACTACTTGAGGTAAAACACAGCTCTTCATAAAAATTTCTTATCTTATACTACTTTATTCATAATTAGATCCATGCCAATGAACCAAGAGGCAAAATCCAGGATTGGAACTAACAAGTTCAAACAAAATGAGGTCCTCCAATCCACAAGACAGGCAGCCTATCCAGCACAGCACGTTACCTTCTGAAGAGCTTCGTCAATACTGTTACTAGTTGTCAAGCTGCAGTTGCTTTGGCTATTAGTGGTCCAACAATTTTAAGGAAGACATCCCAAGTATTTGACATAGTGTTAAAAAGAGAAACATGTTCTGCGTCTCGCTTCCTTAATGTAGTAACTAGTAAGTACAAAATTTTATGTAAAAAGATGCCCACATGAGGAATCAAACAAAACAAAAAAATAATTAGAAAACAATTAGAGAAACAAACAAAATTTGTTTTATATGTATGGATGATGAACTTCACTGATTGGGGGGAGCAATAGCTGGACAGTATCTTCCTTTTCTGATGTAGAAAGACTTGGCCGAGAAAATTCAATAGAACCAGACTTACCTTTTGCAGCTGACATTGTATTGATAATGTACACCAGCGGAAGTACTGGCTTGCCTAAGGTTGGTACAATGTTTGCGTATTTAGATAGATTTACGGCCAAGAAACTTGTTAGGCTCTAAAACACAGTTAATTCTTTAGACTTGCTATTTTTGCATGATTTGATAAATCACAATGATTCCATCTTTTTGCCTAAGACATTTTTCTGCCAACTGCTGAACATTTTCTAGAATTTGAGCATGTTCAATCTGATTAGACTCAATCCGTGAGATATTAATATAGGACGCACATGTTGGTTGAAAGTTCTCCAATCATATCTAAAAGAGTTAGAAAATAGCTTTTAAGATGCATAGAAAGTTCAATTTCTTTTAAATCATGTTTAAGATTATGCAAATGATATTATTTGTCCCCTTAAGACTGCTTAAATACAGTTTTCTTAATTGTAATCAGAATACTGTAACAAAAAAGCTTCCAAAATCATGCGGAAGACTATTTGATTACTGAACTTAGTATTTGTTTTATATATTTCCCATCAATTTCAACTATATTTAAAAAGGTTGATGCATGAGTGGAATTGGTGAAAACAACTTTGTATGCAAAATAGTTGTTACTGAAATGCCCTGTGGAATTCTTGATGTTTCTCTTCCCAGATTTTCCAAGATCTGGAAAAACTCATTGTTTAGGTTTATGCTTTCTCATACAACTCTAGCGAGCGAAGAAGCACTTCTTGTAACTAAAAACTTTATGGATCAGCAAAGGCTTGTTTTGGACCTCGCCGCGTTATTGATATTGTTTGATGAAATTCTAGTGGACCTTATTCATCTAAATTTATGAATCCTACTCTAGCATATATTATCCTGCACTGCCAACCACTACCATACAAGGTTGTCTACTATTAAGCTTACTATTCTATAGGGCATGTAAACAACTACGCATTAGAATCCACTTTATCTATTAGGGATTACTTAATCTTTGCAACACTGCATGTGAAGTGCGCAAGATGACTTCAGGAATCATACTAGATCAGAAGATCCTTGAAATAAGATTGAACTTGGAAAGAATACCCGAAAAGGAGAACTTTAGGTACCATGCTTCTATAGTCCAACAAGATAGAGAAATTAAAGCAAGTCCTATGTTTAAATGATTGATCTTGCATGCTATGACCACTCAAAAGTTTGAAACAAGAGACATCAATCAACGGCTCATACTCAACATCGAAGAGAAGGACAGGTCAAGAGAAGGGTAGGAAGGCTATAAAGGATAATCAAGGGATAATCAATGGCTCATGCTCAACGATACTTTTGTAGCTAAAGAAATCTTCAAGGATTGCATAGATACCAAGTAATATATGAAAGCAACTTTCATATTTAAAACATAGCTCCATAACATGATATGATGCCAACAATGAATACATAACAAAACAAAGCATTTCAATCCTTACAAACATTATACAACACAATCCAATCCTCACAAACATTATTACAATGAGCTCCAAGAAAATGTCCAATGCAAGAAGAATGATAACCAAGCAAGAGAAATATATAGTCGACTTCAACTGTCAAACATAATCGAATATAGAGAATACTTTGGACATCAAGGAAGAGAGTGCACTTGAGTCCTCAGAACATCATCCAATTCCAAAATGATGTATCTGACAACTATCCATAAACATGTGCAACCCCATCTCCAACTGAGACCACTCGACCAATCGGCGAAATGGGAATAACTGACCGCACTGTTAAGATGAAGAGCTTTTCATTCACCAATTGAATTATGGCTTCTAATATGCTCAACGACTTTCCACAGGCTTTTTCATAGATCGTAAAATTACTTGGTACAATGTATAACAACTAATCAACTTGAAATTCAAGAAAAATAGAGCAAGTATGTGTTAATTAAAAATGATAATGCACAAATAATCAAGTCAACATTTGAACATAATAAAACAGATTACTAAAACCTACAAATAATTTGCACAAAAATGATCATAAGTGCAATTTGAAATCAATATCCCCTCTTTTTAAGGTGAACACACAAATTTGACCATGATATTACACCAATATATGAACCTAATTTTTCTAATAGCATCGAATAGTTTTCAACATCAAAGTAATTAATTTATAATTGATGTAAAATAATTTAATTTACATAATTCATTAGCAATGATTCCTTGAAATAGCTTATTGTCCTTTTCGATTGTTGTGATACAAAAAATAATTTAACTTTTTTCCTGAAATATTTATTGTTTATCAAGGGTATGCTCGAGCGAAGAGCTCAAAATTCATCAACATAAGCAATGATTAGTCTACTTGTTAAGTAGAAACATGTATATATCAAAAGAGAGGTTCCCAAAAGACAACTAGGCGGCAAAAGACAATGTCCAAACATGACGATTGTGAGTTTAGATGTTCGTACCCTCACCTCTTATAACAACTAACGAATAATAATAATAAATATCAAATATAATGAAATAGTTGCTAAATTTCTCTTCCTTTGTTCCAATATCTATTCTTAGAGTGTCATATTCAATTCAGTCAACGAATGAAGCTCGAAATCAATCTTTTCGGAACAAAACATTTGGAAATGTGGCTCCGAAACTCTTAAGCACTTTAACTTCGGGAACTCAATTATATTTGTGCTTTCTTCTCCATCTTTCTTATTCACGATGTCTGAAATTACAGATCCTTCATCCCTTGCAAAGATTGCTTCCATCTGTGGACAATCTTTAACCACTAGAATTTCCAGACGTGGAAACATTTTGGCCATAGATGGTGAGATTAAATATCTTAAAGTATTACATCTCTTAACGATTAATGATCTCAAATTTTTGAAACCATTAAATCCGTCTGGAACCATCTTCCATATGTGCTTTAACTTAGCTAGATCCCCAAGATGGAATGATTCTAGCCGATCAAGTGGAGTTCCCATATCTGTCCCAACATTTAGACCAGTGAAATCAAGGACTACTTCTAGTGATTCAGCCTCAAAAATACGAATTTCTTCAAGACTTTGTAACATTTGAATGGAGCTAGATGTTGCAACATGTACAAGACCATGACAATCGTATAACCTTATGGTTTGTAGCCTGGAGAGGGATCCATGAGGCATTTGGTCATCCATTATCCACCTTATGCCATTCATAAAGGAACATGTCAGCGTCTCTAAGTTGACCAACATGACCTATCAAAATTATTATTATCATATATGAGAATTTCTATGGATGAGAATCTTGTATAAAGTTAATATTAGAATACATTATTAAATACGATCCGACAGTAGCTGCAAAATTAAATGAAGACCTGATGCCTTTTGAATTAGTACTTTCTTGAATCTCTAGAACAACAAGAGTGGCATTTAGAAGCCTCGCTATGGTGACAAGATCACAAATCTACAAATTGAAGATCTGTTATCAACTTTGTGATAAAGAATAAAGAAAAACAGAACAAGAAGAAATGTTTGGAGAGAAGATGATGCTACCGAGTTTCTAATCTTCTCAAACCCACCAAAAATTTTGGCATAAATGAAGCCATTGTTCTGTTCATTTGCAACTGGAACAAGAAAAGAAGATATTAAATAATGGTAGTAAAAAATTTACTTAAAAAAAAAAAACAATCAACAAGGGCCACAGAAACAGAAAGGAAACACTGCTCATAATGCTCGACATTTCTCCCAAATTGCTATACTTTAGATTAGCCTCACCATTTCTAATTTGTATACACAGATATGTAACTTTATATGTCCTAGACATAGTAACAGTCACGTGATTTTTATGTCTCACAGGCAAGAATTTTTTTGGACTTTACCAAGATATATTTGAATAAAGTAAGGAAAATGCAAAGGTCCTACATTGGTGTAAGTATTTCTATATCCAGAAAGTGCCTTAAGATTATATCTTCTTTCTACTGTTTTAGAATTCATGCATTCTATAACCAAACAGACTCCCATAGCATGTTTCTCCAGGCACATCATGGTCAATTCCTAGGTGTCAGGATGTAATCATGTTCTAGAGTCTTCAAGTAAATAATTTGAACAATATGGATTATCCAGCATGTTACCTAAAAAGTGAACATGTTAAACATTATCTAAGCAATCAACTGAGAAAAATATTATTTTTGGGCTCTTATCACAGACAGCAAACAGTGTTAGAGTTCATAATAATGCACAACAAAGAACATGTAAACAAGAAACGAGTATCTATGCATATCTCTGTGTTTATAAATATATACAGAGAATTCTATCAAACTGCTGCCTTCACTATAACGTCCAAGTACAGTCTTGAATGCATGGATCTTGTATGCAGGGTCCAGCAAATTTATTTTACTTCTTGAAATGGAAGTTGTACTCGAACATATTACCAGGATATGAGCTTCTTGGATCAGCATATGTGTGCAGTGTCTCCAAAACCTTTACACTTCCCCACAACTTCCTATACCCTGCACCCTTCAAAAAATTTCAACACGTAAGCAAATTGAATCAATATTAACACAACCTAACCTCTTTTAAGCCATAAGCAAATGTACCATGAAATTTGGCCACGGAAATCATACGAAAGAGATATGAACAAATATGAAATAGATATGGGGAGGAGAAATATGTAAATGTCCTCTGCTGGAGATCAAATGTCATTTTCACTTTGTAGGGTTGAATCGACTTCAGACTACAAATTTCTCTACTAACGCGACCATTTTTAGAAGATGAAAAAAGATACAAAAGTTATATGTTCAGTTTTACCACTACTACAATAATACATAGTTTACTACATGTTGCTTCCTAGGCCAAATGCTGTTTTTGAATTTTTTTCATACTTAGCAGAGCTTTCCACCGAGCCATATCTCAAATAAATTTTGAAAAAAAAAAAAAATTATGACCTACAAAAAGTGTAAACTTGTTGAATAATTTCAAGTTTTTAACTCTCTGTGGTTCATCACTTTTTACCATAGATGCTGAAAATCGAATAAATCAGTGCAAATATCGAGTTACCACCAAAAGATATTATATGTTGAAATCTCAAAACCATCATACAATTATGGAACTATTTTCACCGCCTCTTACTATCCCTCAATTTAAACAAATTAATAGAAATTAACGCCATAAACGAAGTCCATTTGACCATATAAATGTCAAAGGAAATATTCAATTTTAAAACACTTCAAATATTTACATCTATATGTCTGTGTGTGTACGCATATGTATATATGAATATAAATATTAAAAATTCACTTGACCACATAAATGTCAAAGGCAATACTCAATTTCAAAACATGAAAACATTTACATCTACAAACACACACACACACACACACACACAAAGATAAAAGTTCAGTTGAACACATAAATGTCAAAGGCACAATACTCAATTTCAAAACATGAAAACATTCACATCTACACACACACACACACACATATATATACATATATTTTTATATATTCACATACATGTTAACTAACATCTTACAAAAAGCTTCATTTGACCACACAATTATCAAAAAATGACATTCAATTCCAAAACGTATAAAAAGTTATATATATGTATATACATATAAAAGAATCGCCACACACATATACACTTACTTTATGAGCAGCCGTGTTAAGAAAGTTCAAATCTTGAGAAAAAGAAGCAATCACAGTGTAGAGAACTAGATCAGCAGCAGAGCTTGACTTGGCTAAGAACAAGTGAACCATCAGCGACACAATCGACAACACCACTCCTCCTAGCGCCGCCCATTTTATCCTCGATTTCATCGCCATTTTCATTATTATCCACACACAAAAAAACACACACACACCACACAAAATCTGCTTAAATCACAACAAGGCCGCGTTTGGTAAACAATATCATGCAATTAGCGATTTGAGGTAAAACCTAGATTTAATGTATGAAATCGAGGTTAATTTCGAGATGAACCAAACAGTGAGTAGAGAGTGATAGCAACTTGCATCAATATAAATATATATCTATATATACTCTATATAAATATGTATATGTATATATTATATAGATATGTATATGTATATGTATGTATGTATATGTGAGGATTTGATATGTGGAGTATAGATGAAGGCAGTGAGCGGTAGAAGCTTCCAAGAGAGAGATTCAGTTTGAAGTCTATTGTCGTTTGTAGTTAATAGTGATAGCTGGAAATTTGGAAATTCTTTTTTTTTTTTTTGGATAACAAAATGAGAAGATTATTAAAAGGTTTTAAAAAGTTAAATTATTTCAAAGTTAAATGGTAATCTCCTTGTATAATCGTGCGGTTTTTTTTGAAAAGTCCAACATGTTGAGATACAAATGAAAAAAAAAACTCCAACATGTTAGAGATACGAAATGAGATATAGGAAATTACGATTATCATTTATTTTGATAATTTACCTAAATTTTAGTGGTTGAATACTTGTTATTTTTTTTATTTTTTTTGACTTTATTGGTAAAGAAAAAAAAACACTTTTGTGTTTTGGTTAGCCAAATTTTCATCTATAGTAAAACTTGTACATTTGGCAATGAAATATGATAAAATTAGCCTAAACAAGGATACTATCATCTAGACTAGCAAAAAAAAAAGGGGGATATATCATTGAGATTATAGACTTCACAAATAGATGTATTAAGCATGCTTGTTTGAATTTTTTTTTTTTTGCTAAAAGCAAGTGAGATTTCATTGATATTCAAAAATATTTATATCGTATATTCTTCTAAAGAGGTTATATCAAGTATTGTGTGTCAAGTTTTCAAACCATACAAATGACTTGGTTCAAAAGAGAATATTTAAATTTTCTAAACATATAAAGTTTCGTCTTAACATCAAATAAAATATTTTTAAAAATCTGATCCCCCGTAAAAATATTATTACCAAAGATTTTATTATTCATCTCTTTTCAAATGTGAAAAATGAACGCTTTGAGGAATAATTTTGCACAGAATGATTGAAATGAATCTTTACTAGCAAATCGAGTGATTCAATTTGCACATTGCGACCAGATTGAGAATCTAAGGTCTTTCACATTACGCCAGCCCTTGAGCCAAATCCTTCTTGTGAATGAACACAACTGAAAAATATGTTCTTTATCTTCAATGCAAGATCGACAGAACACACATAAAGGGTCCAAATAAAGTCCCTAGCCGATCAGTCTTCTCTTCTTTGGGAGTCTATCGAGCCAAAACAACCAAGAACAAAAGGAGTGCTTTGGAGTTGACTTGCTGAACCAGATAGTTTTATACCAATTGCCGTTGGGTGAATTAACCCAAACTATTATATCTTCTCTGGTGAAATTCGGCTTGAGAGAATGAAGATTCTCATGGATGTACTGAAAAATCATACTATTGGTTGGCCAATCCCATTCATTGTTGCGAATGAATGAGACCACTTTAGCATTAAGATCAACCCCCGACTCCAGAATTAAATCAGTGCCAATAGCATTTTCGAGAATGCCCAATGGGTGCCACAAGTCTTTCCAGAAAAGAGTATTTTTTGTTGTTGCCAATAACATGAATCACATTCCAAATATTGTGGAATTTAAGGTAGTTGTTGTGAATCCATCTTTCCCACACTGATTTCTGCCTGGTGTTGATGATCCAAAGATGCTTAAATATTGCTGTTATGTTAGAATCCTCAAGGGGACGGATCCCAAGACCTCCTTCTTCAATTTTCTTTGTAACCACATCCCAGACAACTTTGGCTTTACTGCCCAAATTTGGATCCCAAAGAAAAGCTGCAATTTTCATCTCAATCTCTTTCAGAATACCTTTTGGAAGAATAAAAATGCGAGCCCAAAAGGAGTGAATATTGCTCAGAATTGATTGAATGAGTTGTAATCTACCAGCATAGGAAAGTTTAAAGCATTTCCAGTTGACAACCCTCTTTGTGATACGATCCACAATTGATCAGCAATGGGATTTCAATAATCTTCCAGCAACCAAGGGAACACCGAGATATTTAATACGCAGCTTCCCTATCTTGAATCCCAAAGTATCCATAAGTCCACTCCTCAAATCATCATTACCTCCACTGATGAAAATTTCACTCGTTTCGGGGTTAACAGTAAGTCCCGAAATAGATTGAAAAAAAAGTAGGACCATTCTTGATGAGATTAGCAGAGATAAGATCACCCTTACAGAAAATAAGCTAAGTCATCTGCGAAAAGAAGATGATTCGACTTACTGGATTTGCACTTGGGATAATGTTTAAACTCGCGCCAATCTGAGATGTTGTTGAAAATCCCCGTAAGAACTTCCATTGCAAGGACAAAAAGATAGGGCGAAATTGGATCGCCTTATCTTAGGCCACGTCCTCCTTTAAAGTAACTAGTAGGACCTCCGTTTAAGGATATGGAGAACCTGGTGGTTGTAATACAATTCTTGATCCAATTGATGAAGATGCTTCGAAAATTGAATGCTTCAAGGGTCTTGAGCAAGAAGGACCAATCAATTGTATCATAAGCTTTTCTCAAGTTGACTTTAAAGAGGCATCGGGGACTGATACCCTTGTTCCCATACCCTTTCACAAGTTCTTGGCTAAGCAAAATATTATCTGAAATATTTCTGTTCTTCACAAATGCGTTTTGAGCATCTGAGATAAATAAGGCATGACATTACTCAATCTTCCAGCAATAATCTTAGCAATGCATTTGTCAGTTGTGTTGCAATAGGCAATTGGTCAGAAATCGTTCATTGATGAAGGAGTAGGCACCTTTGGGATAAAAACAAGATTCGTAGAGTTAATCTCAGTAAGAATTTTCCTTGACTGAAAAAAGGATTGAATGGATTTTGTAAATTCTTCGCCAATGATCCCCCAAGAAGCTTTAAAAAAATGAGCATTAAAGTCATCTGGCCCCGGACTTTTGTTGCTATTGATTGAGAAAAGAGCTTATTTGCCTTCCTCTTTTGAAACATGCTTGATCAAATAATCAGCTTGACTAGGATCAATTGTCGAATGAAGAAGAGATCTCAGCTCATCAATTGAGATGTCACCAGAGGTATGCAACTGATTACCAATAAGCTCCTTGAAGAATCTGACTGCCTGAGAATTAATATCTTCAGTTGAAACGAGCATGTTGCCAGAGGGGTCGTAAACGGATGTAATTGCATTTTTTGATGCTCTTCCCTTGGCATAATTGAAGAAGAAAGAAGAGTTTGAATCACCTTCTTTCAACCATTGGATCCTCGATTTCTATTTCCAAATACTCTCGTCCGTTTCAAGTAACTATTTGAGATTCAAAGAAAGAGAATGTTCTGCATCGAAGTCAGCTTTAACACCTTCTCCATTAAGAATTCTGGACTGAACAACCCCAAGCTTCTCACGAACAGTATCCACATTTTGAGAGATATTCTTGAAATGAGTTCGATTAAGAGTCTTCAACCCATTCTTCACCAGTTTGAGTTTTTGAGTCACTCTGTACATTGGACAGCCTTGAATAGGAGTAATCCAAGCATTCTTCACAATATCATTAAAGTTCTCGTGGGAGGACCAAACATGGAAGTATTTGAAAAGAATATGACTGCTCCTAGCTGTGTGAAACGGCATAAGAATCTGCTGACAATGATTTGAAAGATCCATCGGACAATGTAAAAGATTAGCATCAGGAAAATCTAAAATCCATTTTCCGTTGATAAAGATGTGATCCAGTCTGCTTCCTTGAAAAAACTCTCCATGGAGGAAGTGATTCACAATTAAAATGATCTTATGGTTTGAGAATCTGGTTCAAATCTCCCCCAAAGGCCAACGGGGAGTTCTCAAATAGATGAGAGTATTTAATGATATGGTCCCAGAGAGCTCTACGTTGATTACCTTCATTGAGGTCATACACAAAGCAAAAGTAGAAATGTTTCCTGTTTGACAAAAACTCAATATGACAGAGGATGTGTTGGTCCAAAGCTTCCATTTTAGAAACCTTGACCTTCATTTGATCCCAAACAATCCAAATTCGCCCACTGTCATCAAACTCATAGTTATTGATATGATTCCAGTTGTTGAATTTTGATTCAAGAATCGCATTTGTTTTCCATCTTTTGATACGGGTCTCTAGAAGGCACCCTATCGAAATATTATTCTTCCTCAATGATTTGAGGATATCTGCCTGCTTGTATGGCTTATTTAATCCCTTCACGTTCCATATTAACAACTTCATTGATCCAGAGGAAAATGGTTGGGCAGAGAAGAGTGGGGTGGAGACCTAAAATTAATCTGAGCAGCCTCTTCTTCAGATGCATTTCCCAACACAAATGGGATTTCAGCGTCAAGATTCTCCAAGGCAGCGAACTTGTTGGATTGATGAGATTTGGCTTTTCTGCCCAACCATTTTCCTCCGAATCAATGAAGTTGTTTGAATAACATTTCTAAGCAACAATGTGCCACATTTGTGCACCTTAAATTGTGTTTCATTTACATTAAGCGAGTGATAGTGAAATTTTGTCCTATACATATTCATTAGGTGAAAAATAATAGGATATCCATCATAAACCCAATGATAGAATGAAGATTTGTAAAACTAGTGTTAAAAGATCTTTAGCAAAATCTTCTAATAAATTATTAATGAAATCGTCAAAAGTAGAGGGAAGAGGCCAAAAATGGTAGTTGATGTACATATGTCTATTTTAACAAATTTATGGATGCTAATCCATGAAATCCGTATTAATAGTTTTAAAAAAATTTCGTTCAAAATATGGACATAAAGCATTTTAAAGAAAATTATCATTCAATTTTTTTTTTTAACGACAAAAAATTCATTTTAAGTAATATCACATAAATTTAACTCAAAGCTATCAAATTTATGTTGCAGCGGCGCGAATCAAAACCATCATTCAACTTGTTAGACAGTTAACATCAATAATATTTGAATCTTAAAATCCTTCATATCAAGTAAAAAAGAAAAATAAAATCTGAAAAACACCATTATATCTTGCTACCAAAACAATAGTTTTCAATGGAATGAAAAGATTACTTGTTGAGGAAAAAAAAAAAAAAACAAAAACAACAATTTTCAATACCAATATCTATACAAAAAACACCAAAAAAGCGAGGCTCATCAACAAGAGGAAATACATATAGGAAATAAACTTTTCTTCCTTACAAGTGCACATATCTTAGCATTTGATACTTTTATAAGAATCGTATTGATCTATATATGAGCTAATCAATATTAAGAAGTTTAGTCGCACAATAAATTTATGGATTAATTTTATGTAATGAGAATCGATGGTATCAGAAAATGAAATGAAGTCTTCAAGGAAGTTGATCTATTTTAATGGCAAAATTGACTGGAAATTGCTCGATAAAAATTATCCAAACTTAAAATAATATAAACATGAACAATTCTTTGGACCACTTACTTAGAAATTTTGAGTAGCAGCAAGAAGCAAGCAATTAGAAGAAATTTCAAGAACAAAAAAAATAGAATGAGGCTTTTAGTGGTTCTTTGAATTCCTCAATTTCACTAGATTCACGATAGGATTATAGGAGTATTTTCATATGATCTCAATCATCTCAACATTTGAGTAATTTCAACTGTGCTAGATAATTGAAGTTTATCATGAAAATTATAAGACACAATAAATACATTATGATTTTATTTAATTTTCAGGAAAGAATTAATAGAAGTAGAAACTTCTTTAGGTATTGTAACACATGTTAATCAAGACAATGAACAAAGAATTGGGTTCAATGCTTGGGACCCTTATGATCATTTGAAAGTACGTACGACTCCTCTATGATACCAAAATTTTTTTCAAACCCCCCTTATGGTCATTCAAAAATGCATATGACCCCTTGCTCATTAAAAATTCCGTCCAAACTAACTAGAGTACATAACACGTGTGCAACTATGATGGCTATGTACAATAGTTTTAATGAAATAAGTGTACATGACATGTATAATAGAAGCAACCAGCCTTTTAACAGTTTATTTTGATCCTTTGTCATTGGTGAGTAGCGTGAGTTTACTGCCATCATTGTTGTCACCGTGAGCTTCAAGGCCAGCGTGGGCTCGCTTCGCCGTGAGTTAGTTTGCTGCTGCGGTGAGTTTGCATATTCATCACCCAATGCATGTCCTAGGGGTTGAATTTTTCGTTTGATTTGTGCTGCTTCTGTTGCTGTGCTTTGGTGAATTTGTCGCTGGAATTCTTGAAGAATCAAACGAAAGGAACCTGTTGTTTGTTTTTGGCCAAAAAAAAAATGCTCGAGAAAGACGTCTAATGCTCAAAATTTGAGTTTTCGAAATCGGTGTTGACAGGATTTTTCAAGCATACGGTTAGAATCGTAGTGAGAAAAGGAGCTCAACCGTGCTTGTGGTGTGGGATTTGCCGGAATTTGAACTTAAAGTTGACGGGTTTCGGAGTGGCAGTTGATGTAGTTTGAGGTATTCAATCCAAAATTCGAAGGTACTGTTGCAACCACAGCAAGGAGACGAAGCTAACAGTTGGTGGTATGCAGATCGAGAACCACGGGAAAAGATTCTACCATTAACGACCAAGAAAGATGCTAAGTTAAAAATAAGGGTATAAACTTCTTTTTGCTATTTCTCATTACTGACATAGACGGTAATGTGTTTTTGCAGTACGTATACACCTTTAAATAATTACATAGGGATTTCAAATAAATTTTGACACTACAATAAAGTCATACGTACTTTTGAATGATCATAAGATTCCAAAGAATTCACCCACAAAAAATTTGATGATATTTCCTTTATATGCATTAGGTAAGACTAAAATTGTGACTTTTTTATCTCGTTACTTCAATTAAATTGTGACCCCTTTATCTCATTAGTTTAATTACAAAATCATCATATAGTTGACCAACAATAGAAAGCATTTTGCGGTTGGCTTTAGAGTAAAGTCACACAACCATTTATTGTGGGATGCCAACAACTAGAAAAACCAAATGCATATAAATATAAAATGAATAAAGGAACATAATGCAAGAAATTAAAGAAAACAAAAAATAATTTACAATTGTTAAGGATCTATTTGTCACCAAGTTCAAAAGAAAAAATAAAAATAAAATCGATTTCTTAATTGTTTGGAGAAATTATTGATAGAAAGGACACTAAATGTTGATTCAAAGGGGGCCAATAATCTTTTTCATATATATTATTTTTTCCTTTTCTGTCGGATCTATATATTGCTAAAGTTTAGGGGGGAATAACACATAAAAGTACTGGGCCATGATACCATCTTCTCATAGGCATAGTGTTAAAGTTTCCCAGCAAAAAAAAAAACACATAAAAGAACTGGGCCATGAAACCATCTTCTTATAGGCATAGTGTCAAGCAAGCTGAGCCCAACACAATCTGGGCCATGGACCGTCTACTGGACTTCTTATGGTTATAGAAGTCAGTCCTTATCAAAATTCAAACATCTTACGAAAAAGGTGTTGGAAGTTGATGAAACGATTAAGTTTGAGTGATGCAGTGATATTAAGAGTGGATTCATAAATTTTTCTCAATTAGCACATATAGTTTTTCAACTTATGAGTATATATATATTTTTTTATTGAGGGCTAATTAAATTTTTTACTTGAAAATACATAGATATTTAAATTTCTTTTTTTAAAAAATAACATAGAATTTTTAACGTTCTTTTGGATCACTGGGAATTGCAACTCCTGTTGGCCCAAATATACATCAGCCCATGAGTGACATAATTGCAGACGCTTTACATGAGGATGTGATGAAGAATGTGAAATATATGGTATGGTTTCTATGAAGGCGAAGGTGAAGAAGATGAGGTGGTAGAGGATATAGAAGTTTTTGGACACAGAATGAAAAGTTTGGAAAGGGTTATGTGCAGAAATGCAGAAGTTTAAGCAACTGTGTTTTCAAACTTTCGTCCATTGTTCAAGATTTTTCAATGCTATCCATGTCACCGTTCGGACTATTTTCTTATTTTTATTGTGACTGATCATCTAAAATGACCAACTAAGCATTATAAATGCATGATATCTTATGCCTGTTGAACATTATTAGATGTTGGATATCTCATGTACAAACTTGTTGAAGTAGTTCATGAATTTTACTTCAATTCTATTTCAATTCCTATATAAAATAGAAACTCAGTCAATGACAAAAAGACTTGGTTCTAGACAAAGGAGTCATTCGTCGAGCATATTGACCATCAATTATACATCTACCAGTAATAGTGTTCGTCAATGTTCCAAGTCCTTCAAATGACTTAGTTCAAATGAGAGTATTTAACTTTTTTTATTTTGTACATTTTAATCTTTACATCAAAAAATATGTTCAAACAAATATTATCTTTAGATAGTGCCTCATTACTGCGAATGCGTCTATTATGTTCCTTCTACATGTAGAAAATGTAGGCTCCAAGAAAAATCTTCATGACAGTTGCTTGAAAGGTAGAGGATGAAGCAATCTGATTGAACTTGTAATATCCCACATCGGTGGAATATAATGTGATTGTGTGGTTTATAAGTGGGTGCTGTAAGTATAAGCAATAAATTGGGTTAACCATTTTGGGCTAGTAGAAAAGAGGTCAAAGTTGTTGTTTCTTATGCCTACAACACTAGTCGCGTCTGCGGGCCTAAGGGTCTGGGCTCCGGGCTCTGGGCGTGACAGAATAGTATCAGAGTAGGTCACTAGTCGGTACGGGAGCTAAGTGTTATGCGAGGTAAAGTGCTATACCTAGAAGGCTGGTGGGAGCCACCTCTTGAACCCATAGGAGCCACCTCTAGAATCCTACACCTTTTGGTTGGTCTTGGGTATGTGTGCCCCTGACGAGGACGTCAGGTCCTTAACGGGGGGGTGTATGTAATATCCCACATCGGTAGAATATAGTGTGATTGTGTGGTTTATAAGTGGGTATTGTGGGTATAAACAATAACTTGGGTTAACCATTTTGGACTAGTAGAAAAGAGGTCCAAATAGTTATTTCTTATGCCTACAACACTAGTCGTGTCTGCTGGCCTAGGGATCTAGGCTCGGGGCGTGACAAAACCATTCCTCAATCCTGTTCCATTTGTTAACATTGGGCAGACCCTTGCATAATCTCTAGCCTTTGCACCAAATTCTTCGAGTAAATGAGCAAAGACCAAAGATATGTTCTCTATTTTCCATGCAAGCATGACATAAAATACAATGTGGATCAATAGAAAGCTCCCACAAGATAAGACGTCTCTTCATAGGAAATCTATCCATCCAACAAAGCCACATACAAAATGAGACGTCTCTTTTTGTATTTTGTTATACTTGTTGGGGGTAAATACTCAATTTAGTCCCTTATCTTTAGAGTTTGTGTCATTTTAGTCCTTATCTTTCAAAATGTACCCTTTTAATCCTGTATTTTTTACTATTTGTCCTAACTTAGTCCTTATGTTTCAAAATGTACCATTTTAGTCTCGTATCTTTACTATTTGTCCCAATTTAGTTATTATCTTTGTTATTATGGTCCACGTTTGTAACACCCAGCTATATTATATGCAATGTGGGGTTTTTATATAAACAAAAAAGTGAAAAAAGGGAAACTAAGGTAGGTAGCTGCTGGGATTCGAACCTGTGCACTCCTCTCCCTATGCATGAGTCTTAACCATTTAGGCTGACACTAGTATATTAACAAAACTAGGAATTAATAGTACTTATATTTGTAAAGCAATCAGATAAGTTTAAATTCAGCAAACCAACGAATCAGACCCCAATTTCCTTTATGCACACCCGTCGACCTTTTGCTCAAATTTTTGCCTATTGCTCATGTTAATAACATTAACTCCTTAGTTTGAAGGATTTGAATTCTAAAAAGGTAAGTTTGGTTTAATTAGCTTATGAATTCTTTATATATGTGTGTGTATATGCGTATATATCTATATATATAGTTATGTATGTGTATAATTATGTTGTTTATAAAATAATAGATTTCTTTACTTATAAGTAGTAAATAAATACAAAATTAAAGGAGATTGTGGTGTGAATAGTTTATGGGTATAGTGAAGAAGTTGGTACAAGCTTTGGTAGAGTTTGTGTATGTGTTTGACCTTGATTTGGTGGCTGCCTGTGTGGGTGTTAGCCTGTATGTGTATATATGTAATGGAAAGAAATGTTATTGTATAGAATAGTATATCTACTGATTATATTGTGTAGTTATAATCTGGTGGCAGTAAGCTATATGTCTATATGTATGTTTGTTGAGCTAGTATATTTGTGAAGAAAAAATAATAAGTTACATGTATAAGAAATTAAGATAAAACTAAGGAAAATGCCATGGTCTGTCAAGCTTGTGTAATAAGTCGAAATGATGTGATGGTAGAAAGATCAAGTTAAGAATAAAGTGAACGTATGGGTTGTATATCCAGTGTGTGAAAATCAATGTTAGTATAATACATGTACATTTTATATTTAAAAATCTCAAATATGCTTATTGGTTTGCAGAGTCAACTTAGCTCAAAAGTGTATTTTAAAGAAAATAACTCTATTATTTGTAACGATAAGCCAAGGTAAGTTGGACAACCCTCTTATACTTAGATCCTCTTGGTTCTTTCCCTATTATTTTGGTTTGATGTCACATATTCTAAAATTCGTTGACTCCACTCTGATCTGCTTGTCACTAAGAGTCTTGTACTTCAAAAGTAGTGAAACCTTGTGACGTTTAAGTATTAAGTTGTGTTATGGTTTGGATAAGCTATTGTATTTATTACTATGTGTTATCCCTAGAGCTGTAACACCTATCAGGTGGGTGAGATTGCCGAATATGACCCTATAAGATTGTGTGCCCGTAGGTGGGAGATGATTCACCGTACGGAGGTGTGGGGCCAACAGGTGGCCATCGTGTGCCCTCGGCAGCGGGAGATGATTCACTGTGAGAGGATGAGGCCAATACAGGCCTTCCATTATTTAGTGTGTGGAGATTTAGCTATGACTATTACAGCTCTAGGTGGTATTTACGTGGGTTACGTTTGTAAGATGCTTGTATTGTGAATGTACCGTAAAGCTTGTAAGATACCTCAGTATAAGTAAGATTGTGAGATAAGTTCACCAATTTTGTGATATTCGGCTGCACAACTCCGATATTAGTCGTGTATATGTGCTATGCTTTGATTAGATTATGGTTTAGTTCGAGTTGGATATTATTTAATTAGTTTTAGTCCTCTGTAGATTCTCATGTACTTGACTCCGCAATGCGCCTTTGATTTAATTCTGACTCCATATTGCATCATTTATTTGCACAACTCTCAGAGCCTGACTCCTGGTGTTCATCTTACTGAGCTTTCTTTGCTCATGTCATTTATATGTCTACTTCGTAGGGGAATGTGAGTCCAGTAATCAGGAGGAGAACCAGTCTTAGTGTCCATCACCTTTGTCGGCTTGTGGTATGCTGGGTTTCTTTTGTAGGACAAATCCAGCAAATTTTGGATATGTATTTACTTTTGTATATTATTAGTAAAAGTGGTGTAAACCTTTGTAATATAGTATGTTTAGTTTGACTATGTAAGTTTTGACCATGATGGTATATAGAAGCTCTGATGTAAATTTTTGAAGGTTTGTGGTTCATTATCTTGGTTTACTGTTAGACGGCTTTACAGGTTTGGATTGAGTTGCGTAGGCCTTTAGTGAGTCGCGCCTTGGATTTAGGGTCTAAAGTCGGGGCGTGACAACATTAGTCCTCCACTATTTTGAAAGATAAGGATTAAGTTGGGACAAATAGTAAAGATACGAGACTAAAATAGTACATTTTGAAAGATAAAGACTAAGTTGACACAAATAGTAAAGATACATGATTAAAATGGTATATTTTGAAATATAAGGATTAAAATGACACAAACCCTAAAGATAAATGACCAAATTGAATATTTACCCTACTTGTTGTAACATATGAGATCCTAGCAATTTTGATCAAGTATAGGGTGAACAAATGGCAAGAATATGGTACTTGTTGCCAGAGTTATTAGCCAAAAAAGCTCTTAGAGTTCAATCCCATATTTTCTCTTAGCTAATTTGTCGTGCCTCTAAAACCCGCGCCATTCGAGCCTCAGAAACATTACATATCCCGTACTTAAGAGGAACACCATTCTTAATTTCTCGAGATACTAAGAAATTAAACTATTTGTCACAAAACAAAAAGTAGTGAACTGCAAAGTATCTAATCCAAAAAAATAAAATCATGAAATAGTTCAAAGTGTCCAATAAATAAATAAAACTACTCCGACGTTTACGTCACCCAATAAATAATATTCATGCAAAATAAAATCCAATTTTTAAATTAATATAAAAGACTACTTCATGCAAAAGTCTAGAAATAGTCCAAAAAAGAAACATAATTTAAGTTATAGCGTCAAGGTGGTCATGTAGTTTCTAAAGGCTTAGAAAGACGTTTAAGAAAATGAGAAAAAAAAAATAGTAAGCAGTACAGGCCCTAAAAATAGAATAGGACTTTATTAAATATCACATCTCAAGCCCAAAATTCAAGGCTTTCATGCAAGGCTGATTTTGTAAACATAATAAATAACTAGTTGGGACTCAAATCAATTGATCCAAAATGATTAACCCAAGTTATCATTTAAACCCACAACATCTATTTATAAACCACTCATATATAATATCTCTCATCGATGTGCGATATTACTCATACCCCCCGTGCGATGTGCGACATTACTCATACCCTCTGTTAAGGACCTTCTTACATACCCCACGATGTCTAGTTATCACTTAGACCTACAACACCCACTTATAAACTACTCAATATCTCCCACCGATATGCGACATTACTCACACCCCCCTTTAAGGACCTTTTTACACACATCCTACGATGCCCCGAACCCAGAATCTTAAGCCTACAAATGCCCCGAGTCCAAAATCTCAAGCCCTTATGTGAGACTGGTATTACCTCTGATGTATGACATTACACACACCCTGTTAAGGACTAACACCGCATGTGAGATTGGTATTGCCTAAATACTATTCTTGGTGTAGCACATTGCCAACATTACACACATTTCCCGTTAAGGACCTACACCGCATGTAAGACTAGTATTGCCTAAATACTATTCTGTCATGTCATAGGCCCAGAATCTCAAGCTCATAGTGTTTTAAAAAAAAAAATTAATTTAGTTCCTGTCTAAATTGGCTAAATTGAATCTTTTTGGGAGAACAATAGAGACTAAATTAAATTTTTTTAGAACAATATGGACTAATTTGGATAATTTTAAATAATAAGGACAAATTTATTTTTTTTGAAAAATAATAAGAATTAAATTGACTAGTTTTGAACAATAGAAACAAATTTATTTTTATTTTTTTGAAAAAATAAGAGGGATTAAATTTACTAATTTTGAAAAATAGGGACAATTTTAAAATTTTGAGCAAACAATAGAGACTATTTGTGTAATTTTTCCTAAATTCTAATTAGTCTTTAATGTTTAAAAAATTCATAATAGTCTCTAAAGTTTTGCATATAATATCAACTTCGTCCTATTGTTTGCTAACATTTTCAGTTTAGTCCCTTTTACCAAAACAATCAAAAGTCCCATGAATATTGTTAGCACTGTAAAAATATGGCTTTTTTCCATCCTTAATTCAAACAAAATGCATAAATAATGTAAAACAAAGTCATCAAAATGCATATAATTTAAGTATATATTTAAGAACAACATCAATGAAAATGTGTCGGTGCATTATTCTGTGGTGGGGATTGTAACATTCCAAAAAAAATCATTTTTATTAACTTGGACTTGTCGTTTTCTTTTTCTTGTGTACACATTTGTGTGAGTGTATGTGTGTGGCTATGTGCGTGTATGTGTGTTTATTTTTGTAATAGGGAGTAATTTGAATATTTTTGTGAAATAATAAAGATGAATATGATATATATTCAAATGATATATTGGTAATTTTAGTAATTATGTAAGGCCAATTTAGGCATTTCACACATTTCTGTTAAATTTGACTAGTTTTTTTACGACAGAGACTAATTTGAATTTTTTTTAAAAATAATAAGGACTAAATTAGCTAAATTTGATTAATAAAGACAATTTGTGCAGTTTTTCGAAATAATGGGTAACTTGTGCGACAATGTCTGTTTTATTTTATTTTTTTGTATGAGTCCACAAATTTGTTGGCAGATGAAGATTGCAAGATAAGTAAATATGTCAATTCATTAAACTTAATCAATTAGTTCAAAATAATTAAATATAATTACTCATTTCTCTAAAAAGAGTAGAATTATAGTTGGGTATTACCAAACATAAAGGGCTTACATTTTGGCCTAATAATCTGCTCTTATACCACTTGTAATCCAAACCCGAGATGGGCCAATACAAAGATGGATTAGCTTTATAATTTTTGTGAAATATTATCAATTTTTATGAAAGTAACAATAACCAAAAAATTTGAATAACCTTTTAATTCAAAAAAGGTCTAACACCAATTTTATATTACACACCTAAAAAATTGATTACGAGACCATTATATCCAGAATCATACTGTTAATCCCCGTGGGAAATTCGATTAAACTTTAAAGACGGCAAAATTTGTGCAAAAACAAAAACAAACAACATACAAAACCAGCACAATCAGTGTTCACTTGAGAAGACTTCGAACCTTTTCACTCTCGATCTCCTCGTCCAAACCAAATGCCTAAACAACTTTTTTCCTATAACTCATTTCTATATGTTCTTCTTGTAAATTAATGCAGATCATTTGAAATTTCTCTATTCACCAAAAGGTACATTCTTGTTCAATCTTTTTCACTTTTAATTTTCTGCTCTTTTATTTTTTATTTTTATATTTAAATTCATTACAAGCTTATTACTTTTTTGTATGTTTTTTTTAAAAACCCATTTTTCCTTTTGAAGTTTTGTTCTTTATGATTAATGCAGTTAGCTACGTACAACATGCCCTCATGCATTTCTTGTCATGTTGGATTATTTATGTATATAGTGTCTATGTTTTTGCGTTATATGATCATATTGGATGTTTGTTAATTGACCATATCATCTAAAAGCTTAGAGCTGTGTTTATTCTTTTGGTGTATTGTCTTCAACATGTCACGCACGTGCAAGAAAAATTCTTTTTCAATAAGTATTGCACATGATAAGGGTGTTAGCGGCAAAACTTGAACTGGTAGTCTTATCTAAAAGTATGAACTATTAGAAAGAGGTTTATTTTATTGGTTTATTGTAACCAACAATGTACGTGTATATATAAAAAAAAATTGTGCATGTGAGTAGTGTAAGAATATGTTGAGATGTTTTTGTTGTGTTATATGATCGTATTGGGTGTGTGTTAATTGACCTCGTCTACCAACTTATAGGGGCGTTTATTTTATTGGTTTATTGTCTGCAACACATTCCCACGTATAGGCAAATTCTTTTCCATCGAGCATTCCACATGAAAATATTATTTTTAAAGGGTGTTAGTGGCGAGACTTGAACCATCCTAATACCATATTATGTTCTCCAACACGTGCAAACAAGATTGTTTTTAATTGCTCGTTGTACATGGTAATATTCTTTCCAAAGGGTGCTGGTGGCTAGACTTGAACATACTCTGATACCATCAGGGGCGGTCCCAGGATTTCAACATTGGGGGGGTCGAGATTTAGTTAAAAGGATTAATGATATAATATATTGTAAATACAAACACATGTAAAGAATACTATTTAACAAAATGACATAAGATTATGTAAAGTAATGTTTACCTATTTCATTAATGAAGTTGGGCTCGTCTCTCCTTTATAGCATAGAAATCATCGATTATCACATCATCAGGCACATCTTTAGTAATTTTCTTTTCAATATAGACAATCAAGCTATCTCTGAGAAAGTCATCTTCCATTCGGTTGCGAAGCCTTGTTTTGATAATTTTCATAGCAGAAAAAGCTTGTTCTGTAGTTGCTGTTGAGACAGGAAGAGTTAAAACCAACCGTATCAATCTAGAATAGTTAAATAAATGAATTTGATAAATCTGAATTTAATTAATTATGTACATATATATCCAATAAAAAATAAATAAATATCATCTAACAGAAAATATATTTAACTAAAAATAAATAAATATCATCTAACAGAAAAAATTACTACAATTTTAAATTTATTCTATTCATGTATTTAACTAGCAAGAAATTAAATAAGTTACATCTTACTGAAATTTATCACTACAATTATATATTTGCTACATAATATTAACTATTAGAATACAATTAAAAAAACAATATAACTAAAAATTTATTATCATAAGTATTTTAGTCAAATTACTTATCTTAGTCACTTATTGGTGTCTTGTAGATGTTCACCCACTATAAAACAAAAAATTAACAAAATAAATTATGCATTCATAAAATTATCTAGCCAAGAAAAATTAATAAATAAGCATAGTAAATTATTTTCATTACATTAGCTTTGCCTTGGCCCTTTGCTTGCTGGATCTGCCTCTGGCAATAATTAAGAATTTAAGATGGTTTGTTACTTGTTAGGGAGAAGAATTAGAGGTCAGTAGATGAAGAAAATGGTGAAAAGTTGAGAATGAAGTCCCTTTCAAATTTGTGAAGTCGTGAAGAAGAACAAAAGGAAAAAAAAATATTATTTTTAATTAAATTATTGTTTAATCATTAGAACAAAAGCAGAGACAAAAAAGAAAAAAAGTTACCACTTATTCCTTTTTTTAAGTTTTTTTTGTCTCTGCTTTCGTTTTTTTAAGTTGAAGATTTTGTTTTTTTATACAAGTTGGGGGTGGCCGAGCAATATTTTTAACAAATATAATATATAAACTTTTTAAAAAAAAATAATTTTGGAGGGGCCCGGGCTCCCTTTGGTCCTCGGCTGGATCCGCCTCTGGATATCATGTTATTGTCTTCTACATATCTCTTCGCGTGCAAGCAAGACTATTTCTAATCAAGTGTTGCACTTGGGGATATTCTTTTTGAAGGTTACTAGTGGTGAGACTTGAACCAACTCTCATACCATGTTAATAGACCATCTCGTCTAGAAGTGTAACCTATTAAAAAAGGATTTATTTTATTGGTTTATTTTATCCAACAGTATGTGTGTATATACATGTGCATGCGAGTAGTAATGAATATGTAGAGATGTGTAGAGGCAGAGCTAGGACCCAGGACCCATACAGTAAGAGGGATCCAATATAATATCTTACCAAAAGAAGAATTTTTTCGTTTTTTAATTGAGGATGTGCACACCCTCAAGACCATATGGCTGTGCCACTGGATGTCTGTATGATTGTGGTGCGTGCGTTAGTTTTAAAGTGAAGTTTACATTGTCCAATAAAGCATTTCTTGATACTAAAGCTCTGCAGGAATCAACATGTGCTTGAATTTCTATGTTGAGTTACATGTTCTACTTTAGTGGGTTTTTCTTCTTTGCTTAATCTGCAACTTGTAATATTTTATTTTTGGTTTTTGTTATACATTATATATGTGCCCATATGTGTATGTTTTGGGTTGATCGACTGTTTCCCTTTCTTTCTCATTTTCTTTTTTTTTCTTCCTGTTCTAAAATTTCTTTATTTTTCTAAATATATGTTTTTGATTCCTCACCCTCCATTTTGAGGGTGTAGGCTTGAAAAAAGGAACAATTGAGATTCCGAATTCATAACTTAGCTTTGATGGTTAAAAATTGAATAAGTGAATCAGCTTGTCTTTTTTGTTGGCTAATCTAGGAAACATACATGAATACATAAGGGAAAGCAGAAGAAGCTGCATTATGCATTCTTGTTCTTTTTGCTTTCTAGTGGTATTTTACATGAAATAGAGAAAAATTTAAGAATCCCTTTCACTTTTGTTTCATTTAGTTCACTTTTTGGCCTGATCTGTAAACATATTTGTATATTAAACAAGGCCTTATTCTTTTGTGTATATGATTGATATTTTTAATGTGGAAAGATAAGGCATGTTATACGCGACATACATATCATGTTGGGTATCGGCGCAGCGGAATGGTCGGGGACAAGCAGTATCACGCAGCTAAAATATGAATGAGAACAGAGAAAGTAGAGACACAAGATTTACGTAGAAAACCCTCAAACAAATCGAGAGAAAAACCACGGGCAAGTAACGGAGGATTTCACTATGATGTGGAGTATTTTACAATAACCTTCTCTCTAATATAAGGAGAGAACAATATCACTCTCTCAAATAATAGGAGAAACTAACTCTTACTCACAAATATAGAACAACAAAAGAGGAAGAAAAATACTCAAGAGAAAGTTTATGTTTTCTCTCTAATTTGGAATCTTTTGGTGATGCTCAAATGGTGAAAAATGAGCCTCTATTTATAGGCTCATCTTGCACCAAAAGTCTTCCTGTGAAATCAACCCAAAATTGTGTGTGCCTAACTTTGCAACCAAAGATTTTTCTTCATTTCCCATTGCTTTTTGTCTTCTTTTGACTTGCACCAAAATTTTATTGCTCACATATCAAACATTAATCCATTACTTCTCATCAGGCCAAATAATCTGTCAATGATGGATCCTTACACGGTTGGCATCCTGGTGCCTCTCGTGTTTACTCTTACAATTCGAAGAAGGGGAAAAAGTGGGGCGTACCTGTTGATGTTGGCGGGGAAACAGGGTATGCAATTCGAAATCATAGGTTTACTTCTCCAATTGAAACATCATGGGCTAGGATCACGACTCTTGCTGAGCTTTTTGAGAGTTCAGGCAAGCAGCATTATAGCAAGAGTTTGTTGGGAACTCGAAGATTAATTTCTCAAGAGACAGAAATTTCCGAAGATGGAAGATCCATTGAAAAGCTTCATCTAGGTGAGTATGAGTGGTTGAGTTATGGCCAAGTGTTCGAAGCAGTGTGCAACTTTGCCTCTGGTTTAGCACAACTTGGGCATAGAAGGGAAGAGCGTGTAGCCATCTTTGCTGATACATGTGACAAATGGTTCATTGCACTGCAGGTATTACTTTGTCCCGTGGCATCAGTGCCACCATGCATCCAAGCACAAACCTTTACCCCCAGCCCCAAGAAAGAAAGATGAATAAACCAATGTTGGGTTATGGCACAGTTCACAACACTATGCTCACCTATGGAGATATTATGTTCCATCATTGTTTTGGTGTCATTAAGACAATCTTCTCTACAGGGTCTCATATGATCCTACCCAATCATGCAGTTGAATTCCATGGATGTCATGATAATGATATGAGATTGTTTTTCTGAAAATGTCTAATCAGCAATTTGCTTCTTGGCTCAGGGTTGCTTCAGGCGCAATGTGACTGTAGTGACCATTTATGCATCTTTGGGAGAGGAAGCTCTTTGTCACTCATTAAATGAGGTCCCTCACTCTCTCTCTCTCTCACTCTCTCCCCCTCTCCCTCTCCCTCTCCCTCTCCCTCTCCCTACATTGCTGTGACATGTATCACTAATAATGCCAATTGCAGTAAAGTTTGATAATTGGAGAAGTGCACTAACTAAATTTTTGTCGAATATGTTTGTACATGTAGCATTCTGGTAGGCCTAAACTTGATCTATGTAAACTGCGTCTCTGCTTATAATCATATGTTCAGATGATGAGTCCAAAGAAGAACAAAAGAATCTTTGGGTGATAACGGTCGTTGATTGTGATTCTACTTCTAGTCCTAGAATACAAACTTTCTCTCTCCTGACTTGGGACTCCTTGACAAGTTGATAATATCGCTGTCACTTGTAAATTGGAGTGTGTTGCAGCTACTTCTATTTATAAAATTAAAACTTAAAAATTAAAAAGGGTGCATTAAATTCTAGTCATCGTCGTCAACTACATCATCCAGTTATTTAAGCTCTTTTGCCTTTCCTGTGAAGCAGTTATGCTTTGATGGTCCGAATCTCCCAGTTGCATACTTCACAATGTTTACTTATAATAGTTTAGCAGTTGCATATCATATAATTCTCGCTATTGCGGGCTCAAGGATTATATGTATGGATGATGAACTCCCATCTAGCACTTCACTGATTGCGGGGAGCAATAGCTGGACAGTATCTTCCTTTTTTTGATGTAGAAAGACTTGGCCGAGAAAATTCAATAGAACTAGACTTACATCTTGCAGCTGATATTGCAGTGATAAAGTATACCAGCGGAAGTACTGGTTTGCCATGTTTAGATAGATTTATGGCCAAGAAACTTGTTAGGCTCTAAAAGACAGTTAATTCTTTAGAACTTGCTATTTTTGCATGATATGATCAATCACAATGATACCATCTTTTTACCTAAGACATTTTTCTGCCAACTGCTGGACATTTTCTGGAATTTGAGCAAGTTCAATCTGATTAGACTCGATCTGTGAGATATTAATATAGGACGCACATGTTCATTGAAAGTTCACCAATCATATCTAAAAGAGTTAGAAAATAGCTTTTAAGATACGTAGAAAGTTCAATTTCTTTTAAATCATGTTTAAGCTTATGCAGATGAGATTATTTGTCCCCTTGGGACTGCTTAAATACACTTTTCTTAATTGTAATCAGAATACTGTCACAACAAAGCTTCCAAAATTATGCGGAAGGCTATTTGATTATTGAACTTAGTATTTGTTTTATATTTCCCATCACTTTCAACTACATTAGTAGTCCAGATATTATTTAAAAAGGTTGATGCATGAGTGGTATTGGTGAAAACAACTTTGTATACACTGCAGTTGTTACTGAAATGCCCTGTGGAATTTTTGATGTTTCTCTTCCTAGATTTTCCAAGATCTGGAAAAACTCATTGTTTAGGTTTATGCTTTCTCATACAACTGCTTTTGTTTGATGAAATTCTAGTGGACTTTATGCATCTAAATTTATGAATCACACTCTGGAACATATTATCCTTCACTGCCAACCACTACCATACTAGATCATACTAGATGGGAATCCCCTTTAAGCTTACTATTTTATATGGCTTGTAAACAACTACACATTAAAATCCCCTTTATCTATAAGGGATAACTTAATCTTTGCAACACTGCATGTGAAGTGTGCAAGATGACTTCAGGAATCATACTAGATCAGAAGATCCTTGAAAGCAACCAAGGTTTCTGTGCCCGAGTCAACTTTACATCAGAAGGAAAAAGTTCTTAGGCACTATATTAATTCATTGGAATAGGCATACAATGCCTCAGTAGTATTTGGCATCACCTAGTTCTTTGCAAAGAGAGAATGTTGTACATAATATAGCTGCAGTGACTTCACAATGGGAAGATATTTTTACATCAGAAGGAAAAAGTTCTTAGACCTCTCTATATGATTTTGATAGCAGCAACTCCTATTATTTCGTGTTCTTTTTTCTTTTTTCTTTTTCATCTCTATTTTCTTTTTAGTTTTATTATTTATTTTATTTTTTCTGGTGATGCTAGTTAGAATTTTGGTGGGAGACTTTAGAAGCAAAGGGCCTTAGATACAGTGTATGAAAAACAAGATCAGTAAGAGTAGGTCAAAGAGTAAAGTAGAACTAAGATTGGACTTGGAAAGAATACCCGAAAAGGCAACAGGATGAGAAATTAATGCTGATGTTGGTCATTGAGTAAAGGCAAAGTGTGTTAGGAGTCTTGAGTGATAAAAAAATCACTCCTTTAGTTGAACAGGGAGTATTATAAGGTTGGTATAAGACTGGTTTTCTTTGTATAGATCAGGGAGTTGGGGGGCAATGAAGTATCTGCCCTTTCAGTGGCGGAGGTGAGAACATTGAGATGAATGTGTGTCAATATTAGGAAAAACAAGATTAGAAATGAAATAATACTAAACATTTCAAATGGTTTGGACATGTTAACCATTTGAAGTGTTTAAAACAATAACTAAATATTATATGATAAATAGTATTTGTTAATTTGAAGTGTATATTCCTTCAATTTGAAACTCTCTACGAAAGCAGAAGAGAAGAGCTAGAATCTAGTGTCAATGCTTCAACCCGTAGCCATTTGGTTACACATGATAAAACATAAGAATTCCATGGAAAGACCACATAGAATGCAAGTCCTATGTTTACATGATTGATCTTGCATGCTATGACCACTCAAAGTTTGAAACAAGAGACAGAGACAGAGTCAGGATTTTAAAATTAGAGAGACCAAGATTTATATAAAAACATTCATGATAAGAGAAAAAAAATAGAAAGGGTCGTTAACTTATTTTTAACGATACTACACAGATTTTTTTAACGACAATAATTATTTTTTAACGATATTATATATACTTTTTTAAAAAAAGAATAATATTGGAAGGGTTGGGGCCGGCAACCTGACAAGAGACATCAATCAACGGCTCATGCTCAACGTCAAAGTGAAGGACAGGTCAAGAGAAAGGTAGGAAGGATATAGGGATAACAAAGTATGCATGGTATAATGTAAGAATACCTTTGAGTTTGAAAAAAAACTAGAGACGATGCTTTTGTAGCTAAAGAATTCTTTAAGGATTGCATAGATATATATCAAGTAATATATGAAAGCAACTTTCATATTTAAAACATAGCTCCATCCCCTATATGAGATGCAACATGATATGATGCCAGAACAATGAATACATAAACAAAACCAAGCATTTCAATGCTTACAAACATTATACAACACAAACCAATCCTCACAAACATTATTACAATGAGCTCCAAGAAAAGTAGCGTATATCGAACCTTAAAACATACTCTAACATGAGAAGTTTAATGATCGATTTGAAGACAAGTCCAATGCAAGAAGAATGATAACCAAGCAAGAGAGATAGTAGACTTCAATTGTCAAACATAATCCAACGTAAAGCGTACTTGGACACTAAGGAAGAGAGTGCACTTTAGTCCTCAGAACATAGTCCAATTCCAAAATGAAGTACCCGAGACCTATCCATAAACACGTGCAATCCTATTTCTAACTGAGACCACTTGACTGATCGACGAAATGGGAGTTCCTCTAACTATGACCGCACTGTTAAGATGAAGAGCTTTTCATTCACAAATTGAATTATGGCTTCTAATCTGCGCAACGACTTTCCACAGGCTTCTTCATAGACTGTAAAATTACTTGGTACAATGTATAACAACTAGTCAACTTGAAACTCAAGAAAAATAGAGCAAGTATGTGTTAATTAAAAATGATAATGCACAAATGATCAAGTCAGCATTTGAACATAATAAAACAGAATACTAAAACCTGCAAATAAATAGCACAAAAATGATCATAAGTGCAATTGAAATCAACATGTGAACCTAATTTTTCTGATAGCATCTAATAGGTTTTGGAATCAAAATAATTAATTTATTATTTTTGTAAAATAATTTATTTTATTTAATCCATTAGAATTGATTCTTTGAAATAGCTTATCCTCCTTTTTCGATTGCTGTCATATACAAAAGAATTTGACTTGTTTCCCGAATTTATCGTTTGTCAAGGTTATGCTTGAGTGAAGAACTGAAAAGCCATGATAAATCTACTTGTCAAGTTGAAACATGTATATATCAAAATAGAAGTCTTTAAGGGACAACTAGGTGGCAAAAGACAACCTCCGAACATAAAGATTGTGAATTCAAATCTTCGTACCCTTACCCCTTCTAAAGACTGACAAAAAGAATAACAATAAATAATGAAAATAATGAAAAGTTGCTAAATTTCTCTTCCCTTTTCTGGTCTTTGATACAACAATCTAAGTTTCTAGTTGAATAATAAATATGCTTGAAGATGTCAATTTTTGAAGTGACAACCAACAACACTGAAAATCTAGCAATCTTGCTCAATCTTATTTTACTCTTAAACTTTTTCCATCTCACTTTCTAGTCTATTGCAAGTCAAAAACTAAAACTCCAAGATAGTGGATAGCAATAAAGGCTCACCTGATCAATATTCTTTGTCAACTAATAGATCAAACAACCATTAATAGTAATTAAGTTTGTGTGAACAAGTCAAAATCAAGTCACCATTAATTATATCAGATAAGACTTATGCTTAAAACAAGCTGGTTCTTTCAGTATTAGCAAACATCAATTAAATCTTCATTCCGTGTTATTAATCTCTTGATAGTTTAAACTTATTTTTTCATGAACCAAATGGTAAAAGATAATAGCACTAATTTTAGAGGCAATAGGTGCACATTAAAGTCTACGTCTCTCGATCTAGAGATTGGAGTATATCCATGTATCTCTTTGATTACCCAAAACGAGCCTTGACTACGAAGCAGAGCGATGTGTGAGCACGTGTGTGTGTGTGTGAGAGAGAGTGAGAGAGAGAGAGAGAGAGAGAGAGAACTTACGCTGCTGCTGAAGTAGAATTGTTAATGAAGATGATCACACTTCTCCCTTTTTAAATACGAACAGTTGGAACACCGAATTCCTAATTCACAGTCCTACAAAGATTCATATTTTAGGCAATTTATAAATTAGTTGTTCTGATAATTTAGTTGTTGGATGGAATTAAATATACCTTCAACCAGGAACGGAATACATCCAGCGGAATATTTTCCTCATAATGTTCACAATTAAAAACCACAGTGTTAAACCTTTTTGCATTAAGCTGTCCAGCACAAACTTTGGTCAACCTCGGGCAATTTGTAATATGCAATTCAGTCAACGAAGGAAGCTCGAAATCAATCTTTTCGGAACAGAACATTTGGAAATTTTGCTGCCTAACTGTTAAGCGCTTTAATTTCGGGAACTCAATTATGTTTGTGCTTCCTTCTCCATCTTTCTTATTCACGATGTCTGAAATTACAGATCCTTCATCCCTTCCAAAGATTGCTTCCATCTGTGAACAATCTTCAACCACTAGAATTTCCAGACGTGGAAACATTTTGGCCATAGATGGTGAGATTAAATATCTTAAAGTATCACATCTCTTAACGATTAATGATCTCAAATTTTTGAAATCATTAAATCCGTCTGGAACCATCTTCCATATGTACTTTAACTTAGGTAGTCTCTCAAGATCCAATGATTCTAGCCGACCAAGTGGAGTTTCCATATCTGTCCTAACATTTAGACCTGTGAAATCAAGGACTACTTCTAGTGATTCAGCACCAAAAATATCAATTTTTTCAAGACTTTGTAACATTTGAATGGAGCCAGACGTTGCAACATGTACAAGACCATCACAAGAGTCTAAACTTATGGTTCGTAGCTTGGAGAGGGATCCAGGAGGCATTTGGTCATCCATTATCCACCTTATGCCTTTCATATTCCAACATCTCAGCGTCTCTAAGTTGACCAACATGACCTATCAGAATCATAAACATCATATATGAGAATTTCTATGGATAAGAATCTTGTATAAAGTTAATATTAGAATATATAAAACACGATTTCGGACTATATTTTGAATTGTCTATGAAACTTGTCACTTATTCCAACCCCATGCATCATAAAGAAAAAGAAAATAAAGTGACGTTATGAAAAGAATAACACCAATAATAACACTAGAGGTAAAAATAATAATAATAAATAAAAATAATCAATAATAATAAAAATTTTGTTGCTTATAAAGAAATAAATCTAAACTAGCAGGAGTGATGAAGACCAAGAAGCTATGAAAATTGTTGGAATTTGAAGATATTAGGAAAGCATACTGTCTTAAAAAGAGTTCCACGATCTGTCTCTGGGCCAAAGCTCCTAAAACTTTCAAAGACACTGAGTTCCAAGAATTCTAGCTTTGGAAGCTCAATGTATCTTGTATCTTTCTCATCTCCTTCATCATTGGAAACAACTCTCTCCAGCATTCTACACTGCCTTATGTTTATCCGTTGGAGTTGACCAAGGCACTTCAAGGAAGATTTCAGAAATAGACTTCTTATTAAACCACAATTGATAAGAACAAGAGTTGTAAGGTTGCCAAGGCATGGAGGTTGGATGGCACCCCACAAATGGCTCAATAAAGGCAATGAATATAGTTCCACCTCTCTTAATTTAGCAAAGGACCAACGTGGAAGGTGTTTGTGACATAACTCTTCCATGTTCTTTGCCTCTTCTATGACCAACTTCTCCAAGTTAATGAATGCACCATCACGTGTAAAACTAGTCCCATCCACAAGATACTTTACGTTACAAGAGTCCAGATATAGTTTCCTTAAATTGACGAAGCCTTCTCCATCCAACTCATTGACAAGATTCATCAACCGGTTCATGTCTCTAAGTGAAAGATCTTGAGATTTCCACAACAACGTTTGAAGTGAACGCTTTTTAAGCAATTCAACATTGACAAACTGTAGATGTAAGACTTTGCTGAATTGGAATTCTTCCACATCTTTTTCATATGGTATTTCCCAATCCCCTACAGAGACACAATTAGTTACTAAGGGTTTGAGACACTTATATATACAAAAATAATATTTATTACGCACATTATAGCAATTATAAAAACATAAGCATGCAAAAGAGAAAAATAAATGATTATAGTAATAGAAAAAATACTTTTTATAATTATCCTCGATGTAACTTCAAATTTTGAAATCGGTTAATCAACTCATTGTCATGTAATAACTATAGGCACTACCTGAACACTTCCCTTTTTCCCTTTCATCCTGCATTAACACACTAGGTTTGCATTTAACTTCCAAAATCATTTAAATTCCCTTAGCAACTTAAACCTCAAAATCTCCTATAAAGAACGAGTGATGACTATATGAAATTCAGACACCCATGCTCCATCCCATCGAAGCCTTCACATAACTTTACATCATATTGAATTTGAACTATATCCAACTCCAATCCTTATATATGTTCATGAACCACCCTGTACTGGAACGTGTCCCATATTCCATTTACAGAATTCAGGGAGATATAAGAATAATAATTGTATCAATTAAAATAAATATATAAAATATACATAAATTAAAAGAAAAAAAAAATGACTTTCAGCTATTAAAAAATAATTTAAATTAATATTAAGCAACTAAAACTACCCCCCAAAAAAAAACTATACATTCAAGCTAAACTCATAATAAACAATTAATTCTGAAACTAAAACAAAAAACAAAAACAACTTTAACTAAAAACTACAAATAATAATAAATGTAACTAAAAATAAAATTAAGATATAACTAAAATTAAAAGTAATAAACAAGTAAATAAACAATTATAATCGAAATTAAAAATAATAACCAAGTACAACTAAAAATAAAAAAAGTGAAACTAAAAAACAAATAAAGAAATGTAAGTGTGTGGGGGAGAATGACTCGTATATGGGTTTAATTTTTTGTTGGATCTTGATAGTGAAATTTAAATTGAGAGTTGGTTGATAAAAAAAAACAGAAGAGAGTTTGAAAGTTTTCTGATTTATAAGTAAATGAGGTGGTGGCAGAGATGAAGAAGATGCAGATTTATTTATCATTGGGTGAAAACATTCACGCAACGCGAGATATCCAATCTCTCAGTAGAATTGGAGAAAGGAAAGTAAGAACGACAGTTGTCTTACATCGCTCATCCGCACTGTCTGTTCTGGCTATTTTGAATCTCATCAGCTTCTCAGGATGCAACTTTTCTAATACTTGTTCTAGACAATAATCATCATATGCACTGAATTGGATGGTCTGCAGATTAACCAATGAACTTATCTCTTTAATGATAACAGAATAAGCTTCCACCCCTTTAGTCTTCCACTCTTGTAAATAATTGCCCAAGTACAGTTCTTCTAGTTTTTTCAACTTTCGCAAGACGTCGGATGGAAGTGGAGGACCTTCTTTAAACCTCAAATCCAGGGATTTCAGATTGCTTAGTTCTGCGATTTTATCCGGAAAATGTTCAAGATGAGAGCCGTAAAAGCTAAGAATTTCCAATTCTTTGAGGCCTCTGATAACTGGTATATGACCATTCAAAATGCAATTATCAATGCATAAAGCTCGAAGTTTCACTAAGGATTGAAGCGACATTGGAAGTTTACCATTTAACTTGATAAGTTCCAAAACTTCGAGTTCTTTCATTCTATTCAAACAATCCTCAGGTATATGTAGCTCACGTTTCTCTTCAAAACGCTTATGAAAAATCAACCGCATAAGCTTCAACTTTGGACACTCTAAGCCAGAGGGGATATGATCTATCTCATCAAAAGTCAATGAGATGGCAGTACACGAAGCACAGCTATCTTCATGGGGCCATTCCTTCAAACCAGCATGTCTTACCATATACATCTGCTCATCGGAAGAAACAATCGACAAACAAACATCTCGTACAACATCATGTAGTTTTACACACCCCTCGTTACCGGCTAACAATAGATAGCAACTTTTCAGCTCATCCGTTAGTGAATATACTCTGTCTCTAACTCGTGCCATTGTTTCGACATTTTTGAACAACTGCAACCCCTTGGCATATCTAAATAAATCTTCAAGTAGAATATTATGATCTTCAGGGAACAATGAACAAAGTAAAAGCAGCAACTTAGAGTAATCTTCCAAATACTTGATGCTTATCTCTATTCTTGAGTTCACAGAGTCATGCATTTCTGGAATGGTAGTCACAGAGGCATCTTCTAATTGTTGAAGTACATCTCTCCATACATAGTCTTCTCTCTTCTTCAATGCCTTACCAATAACCCCGATTGCAAGAGGCAACCCTCCACATTGCTTCATCACTTTTATTGCAATGTCATTTGCATCATCATTTGCTTCCCCAGAAATTTCTGCAGTGTCCTTGAAAAGATGCCATGACTCTTCTTCTGATAAAATTTTGACTTCAAAAATTTTTGCTCTCATGTTATTACAAATCATTTTATATCTTGAAGTTAACAAAACTTTAACCCCTTCACGCTCCCCTTCAACAGGAATTCCAATAGCATGGAAATCAAGTTCTTGCCAAACATCATCCAATATTATAAGAGTTCTTTTACCTTTGTTCATTAATCTTGTATAAAGACGTTCTGCTCTTCGATGATCAGTCTTTTCCTCAATTTTCAATCCCAAATTTTCAGCAAGTTCATCCCGAATGTTAGCAAGAACTAGATCTTTAGACGCTAAGGCCTCCACAACCTCATCAAATAAATTCATAGCCTTTACTTTGTCAGCAATTTCGTGAACAAGAGTAGTCTTGCCCACGCCAGCCATGCCGCATATCCCAATTTTAGTGATTGAATCATCTTTAAGAGCTTTCATGACATCATTTCTAATAGTTATCCGTGATTCAAAACCATCAAAATATTGAGGAGATGTCAATGGCATCTGCCCTGGTGATGGTAGATATCCAATCCGTTCAAATTTGCTTGCATTTTGGAGTTCAATAACTTCACTAGTCTTTGTGGAAGCTTGCTTACTCATGTTATATCGAACATGTAGTTTCGGACACGTAAAACAAAGATACGCCATTTGGGCATTCCTTGTACGTTCCAACAATTCATTTGCCTCTTTCTTGATTGTATCAACGTTTTCCATCCAATCTAATACATCTGGAAAAATAACTCTAGCATCTCTTTCAGCTTCATGTACTTGTAGTTTTATTGCATCTTCGTTAGCTTTGAGGCCTTTGACTTTATCTTTTAGCTTGTTGATATTGTTGTTGTAATTGAACACATATCGAATTTCTAACCAAGTTCGACTAATCAAACTTTGTACAGCTTCTTCAGCAACGCCAATAGCAATTTGCTCTGCCATTTTCTTAACTTTCTATCTCACCCCTCTTTTTTCTCTTCCTTCCTCCTCCTGCAAGTTGAAGCTAATCACCTCACTAATTTTGAGAGACCTATAGGAAACAATTAAAATGAAAGATTAAAAATTTCATTTTGTAGCAACTTGTGTCAATACTTAAGATAGATTAATACTTATCTTTTCCTAAATTCAAGAATATTCAAATAACTATAAAAGACGAAAAGCTATTAATTAAAATTTTGGAGTGATTTCAGCAAAAAAAAAATATTTGGAGTAACATGTGATCAAGTAAGATGACATTTTCCTTAGTTTTTCACTATTTTATTTATGTTTTAGGCTAATTTACAAAAGTTTATGTGTTATGACCTTGGCCTAATTTGAAAATATGCCATTCAAGCCAATCATCCACAGTGTAGATTGAAAAAGGGATATTATGTAAATGACAATCCTTGTAACATAGTTTTAATCAATTGAAAGTACCAAATGAAATTTCACTTTATCGTTTGTATACCTGCATAATTGTATGTTTCCATATTATGTATAATTGATGAAGCCTTTGGATATATCAGTATCGGTTCAAACCATAGGAGTTTAGTAGATGCGAATCGACACCTAAAACATTCCTAAAATAAATCCTAAGTCATAGGATCCATCAAGACTGAGCATTGATGAATCCATCAAGATTGAAATGTAATTAGTCCTACCAAGGTTGATCTCATCAACCAGTGGCATGAGATATCAAGGTTAATGCATGGGTGCATATGGATATACGTACATCAAACACGGTCCATAGAGTACACTAAATTTTTCTTTATCCATCTAAGTCAATGAGTAGGTTCTCAGGTAATAGTTATGCAAAATACTCCGACTCGAGGACACCATAGTAGCTTGTAAGTAACTCATTACACTTTGGTCCTAGACAAAAGGGAGAATATAAGACTTGATTGAATAAAGATTGGGTCTAGTCAAGTATTTATGAAGCTAGTGAGTGTCACTACGAAAATCTATTACCCTCAATTAGAAGGAGAATTCTTATGTCATCTCATAGAGATATGGACATAAAATTCATGACCATGGTGGTATGATTAGATTATACAAGAAAAGTCAATATACTATCTATGAAAACATAAAGACAGCCTATTAGGGTTCAACTGATATTGGCTATACCTTAGGATTAGTTTGGGAAATATAGTAGAAGGTATAGACCACACATTAACTATTTACCAAAAGATTCCTAGTTGAGAAAGCTTGATTTGAGCATTCAAGCCATTCGGTAGTCAAGGAATGTTACTAAATATCACCCTCAATTAGTAGCAACTAGAAGGTGTTTTAAGGGTGATGGGTTAATTGGTACTTGTCATAGCCGCTACTGGCTTGGCACTCGAACCTACAAGATTGCACATAAGCGTAACGGTCTAGAATTATGAGGGATAAAATGAGGAAGTCATGCTAACATGAGGATTTTCTCGTATTTTATCTTGAGGCAAAGATTTGGCATATTGCGTATGGTTAGAATAGTTTTGGAAACAATTTGAATAAGGAATTGAGAGAGAATGTTTGATAGTCAAATGTTTGACTTACAGTCAAAGTCAATCTTGGAAATTAACTTGTGTAGTAAGTTGATTAAATAATAATTGATAGTCAATTATTTTTCGGGTGAATGTCTACTGTCTAATTGGCTTGTAGTCAATTAGAAACGGTTTAGGCTGAAATATAAAAACTTCGTAAGGTTTAGGGTCAAGGTGCAAATACTAAAAGGATGATATATATACACACACATAGAGAAAAAAGGCAAAACTTATTCTTTCTTTTCATACATAGTCAACCCCCTTTTTCTGAGAACTGTTCATTCACTTAATGCGTCAACCCGAGGATCTAGTGGTATATTGAAGCTAGACATAATGAAGGCTTACAACAAATTTGATTGGGATTTTTTGTTATGAGTGTTGAAGTAGTTTGGGTTTAGTGAGTGGTGAGTTTTCATTATTCGAAGGTATGTTTCTAATTATTAGTTTTCGGTCTTGTTGAATAGAGGCTCTACGAGGTATTCAAAGTCAAAGCCGGGTCTTTATCAAGGGCATCCTTTTTTTCCCTTGCTTTTTATTACTGTAGTGTTGAGTGCCTTTCACTAAGATTGAATAGAGTTTTTGTTGAATATCATTCTCTGCAATATATAACGGGGAGTTCTTTTTTTGGTGACTCATTTGACCTTCACGGATGACCTAATTATTTTTGCTAACGGGAACAAGAGCTTGCTTGATAGAATTATGGGATTCCTTGCAGAATATAAGAGGGTCTCTGGGCAAAAAACGAATAAATATAAGAGTGGTTTTATTTTGCCCAAGAAGGCTTTGCGGAGTAAAAAAGATAATGTTATTTTGACTGCTACAAGATTTTCTCGAACTCATCTGCCTTGCAGGTATTTAGGAGTGGCTCTTTATAAGGGGGCTAAGAAAAAGGTTTTGATTGATGATTTACAGAGGATTATAGGATGGCATTCCAGAGTTCTATCTCTAGGTGCTCAAATCATCCTTTTGCGAAGTGTGCTCATTTCTATGCCTATGTACTTAATGCAGGTTTGGCGTGCTCCAGAGAAGGTCATGGATAGAATTGAGAAACTCTTTAATAAATTCATATGAGCTGATGTTGGTAATCAACAGAAGCTCAACTAGACTAAGTGGAGTGTTTTGTGTTACCCAAAAGGGGAATAAGGGTTAGGGGTCAGAGATATACATCATTTGACAGATAAGTGATAGTGGCGGTTCTAGACCTTAGATAGTTTTTGGTCTAAATTCATGCATGCTAAGTACTGCCAGGGATGTCAACGTTAGAGACCTTTTTCATGATTCACAGATTTGGAAGAGAGTTAAAGGGGTGACGGAGCTGGGGGAGCTGTATTTACGTTGGACATGATGTATGGTAGATTAGCCCCTCTTGTCATTGGCTTAGTGAGAAATTGAGTGTGCAGTGAAGGTGCATGAATTTTTAGGGATGAGTTGTGGGACACAGAACGACTAAGGCAGCTTTTGTTGAGTTTTATTATTCAGGACCTTGTTCAGATTCCTCTATACTTGTATGGTAGGGATAAGCCTTATTGGGATCTGATAACTCATGGTGATTTTACTATGATGAGTGCTTAGAATATGGTGCAAAAGAAAAATAAGATTCGTTAGTCCTTTAGACAGATTTGGTACATATCTATTCCCTTAAAATTTCTACTTTATGTTGCGTCTTTTGCTTAATTAGTTGCCTGTTGATAAAAGACAGCAAAGGAAAGGTATTTGATTAGTGTCTAAATGTCAATGCTGTCAGCATACAGAGTCTTTGTCTCATACTTTCATGAATGGCCACAAAGAGTCTATGGTTTGGTTGCATTTTGCTAAGCTGTTTAAAATTCGTTTGCCGGACTCAAAGAGTGCTCTTCACTGGCTTAGTGCTTGGTTCTATTCTAGGGATTATATTTGTAAAGGCCATGCAATTGTCCCTATTTTTATCTTTTGGTTTGCCAAGACTGAGTGAAATGATGCAAAGCATAGGGGATGGGTTTTTATCCTAATAGGATTATATGGAGGGTTAGCTATTTTATCTGGCATTTGTCACAAGCAATGTTGATTAAGCCTTGGCAGTGGATGAGAGATTCTGGGTTGGCTCCTTATTTCAATTGTAGGATATAGAGTAGATTGATTCCTTCTCCTAGGATGGTGAGTTGGCTTGAGACTATGGAGGGCAACATTAAACTAAATACTAACGGAAGCTTGGAAGAAAATATCATAGGGGTGGGAGAATAATTCGAGAGAGTGAAGGTGATATGATTGTGGCATTTCATAAGAATTTTGGGGAAGTTTCGACTATTAAAGCAGAGCTTTTAGCACTCATAAGAGGTCTTAGGATCTGTTAGCATTTTGGGTTTACTCATGTTTGGGTTGAGATAGATGCTCTAATGGTTATTCAATTGATCAAAGGAAGAAATAGAAGGTTGTGGTTTCTGTGTTATTAGGTTAAAAAAGCCAGTGGTTTGCTGGGTTTGATTGAGACAGGGCTGACTCACGTTTTCGGAGAAGGTAATCGGGCTGCGGACTTTCTCGTGGGTAAAAAGAAAACAGCCTAGGGATTAGTGCTTGCGCAAGACTTTAAGTAGCTTGTTGAGTTATGGGGTATTGTGAGAGTTGGTAAGATGCAGTTGCTGATCTTTAGGACGTGATTTGGATGAGGTTGAGCACTCTTTTGTTCGTTCTATTTGAATCTTTTTTGGTTGATGCCAGGTACGTGAAAAGGAGCCTTCTAGCATGACCTTCTCAATCTGAAGAAAGTCAAGTTAGTTCTCTGTGTTTGTGCTGTGGGTTTCTGTTTTCTTGCTATAAACTCTTGCTTTAAATTCTTTCAGTTCTTTGAGTCCAAAATTTTATTAAGGCATGAGCATTATATTCACTTGGACTTTGATTCTTGGAGTTCTTGAAATTATTGTAATAAGAAGGTGGCTTCACCACTTTTTATTTTTGTTATGATTCTTCTTGATAGGGAATTTGTAATTAGTGGGCCTTTTTAGACTATTTTTAGTTGCTTTCTTTTGTTCATTCTTAGGGCCATTGTAAAAAGAGGGTAGCCTATTGTCACGGGCTCGGAGATCGAGGACGAAATCCCGTCACCGTGCGGCCTTAGCCGAGCACTGAGGGCTGACTAAGTACGCCTGCGTTATCAGAGTAATGCGCAGCGGAAAACAAGTGTTAGAGGTTGAGGACCCTAACACTTAGCCAATACACGACACAGCTTGCAAAGGGTGCTTGGTTACAGTGGCTGACCCTTGTGCAAGACGAGCACACCAGTAGGCAACACTGGTAGGAGTTTGAGAGAATGCTAAGTAAAGTGGCTGGAAGATGGCACACAAAAATGGCAAGGTGAATGGCTTGCTTTTCATTGCACTAGAGCTCATATTTATACATGTACAAGGCCTCAATCAATGCCTAAGATCTATGCCAAGTGGCTACAATCTGAACCATACAAGTGTCTATGTACAAGTGTAGTTTCTAGACATATCTACACATTTAAATTCAAAACTGGGCGGAAGTTCCAGATTCGTCCACTGCTGGGCGCCATTCTGCACCATTCTGGAAGCTTCCTACACTGACTGGGGCGGACTGGGTAGCTACCCTGGGCAGACTGGGCAGATTCCATGCCTTAGCCATTTTTCTGGAACCTTCCAGGTCCTCTTCTACCTGCTTGCCTCCAAACCGCGCCAAACTGCTTCCTGAGGCTTCTCCACTGCCCCAGAAGCTTCCACACATGCTGGGAAGGGTCTTGGTTCACCTGGGGCCGATCCCCGCACCTGGACTGTCGGCACTGTTCATGGCACGTTGTCGCTAAGCCGTGGGCATCCGTGCGACCGAAACGCGCGTACCGTCTCACCCTCCCCCACCAAACTTGTCGTCGCCCTCGATGACGCTACACACACGAACAAGTGGACTGCACTGCACCTGCTCATTCATCTACACTCGAACTGGTGGCCTTGGCTGCGCCAGTTCGTTGTCTCCCATGGTCCTCAGGCTGTTTCCCCACACACTGGCCCTTCCGTCGGGCTGGCTGCTCGGACCGCAAGTGCACGCTTGGGCTGCCGAGGCTCTGTCTCCTTGCTGCCTGAGTGACTGCACTCGAATACACTAGCTGTACTCCACACACGCGCACTGACTGCGCTGCACACGGGCACACTGGCTGTGCCGCACCTGAGCACACCGACTGTGCTGCACGACCTTGCCTGCACGATGGGCGACTGTCTCCCTGAGTCGGCCCGTTTCCCTGCTGGTGTCCCTTGACCAACTGCACGGCCCACAATGACTGGGTGCCTGCCTGCACCTCTCGAGTCATAGGGATGGCACACCGGGGTTTTGTTCCTGTCACCACAATAGAATTCTCGGATGGGACGATGATTGCCCGCACATCGTCAAGCCATTCCATACCGAGCACCACATCATAGTCGTCAAGCCGAACGACTCTGAAATCCACAAGTCCTTGCCACGGTCCAATCGCTATCCTCACTGCCTGAGCAACACCGACGATTGGAATTGCCTTGGTGTTTGCTGCCTTGATCATGCCTTCCATTGGTTTGACTCGCACGCCGAGTCGTTTGGTAACACCATCGCCAATGAGGTTGGTGGTAGCACCTGTGTCCACCAAAGCCTTCAAGTCACGACCCCTAACTGTCATAGGGACGTACAATGAACCCTTCGGCACTTCGGTTTCGACTGGCTCGAGCAACCGAAGCGAACCCATGAACATCCCCTCCTTGGACTGTCCGTTGTCCTCCTGTCGGAGAAGAGATGCTAGCTTGCCCCGCTGTGGGCATCTTGCTACCCAATGTTCCTTGCTTCCGCACAAGAAACAGTTCCGTCTTTGGGCCGTTGCACACCGGCCTTATCGTTCCAACGTCCTTGCGACCTGCACCTGTCGTGCGTGGGACGCCTGCACCTGTCGTGCGAGGAACGCCTGCACCTGTCGTGCGATGGACTTGATCTGTCCTTCCTCTGGTTGGGTGAATGTGCGCCTTCACCATTGCGGGACAGAGGTGTGCCCTTGTCCTTTCTCCCTTCTCTATCGTGGGGCAGAGGTGTGCCCCTGCCCTGAGCGCCTTCTCTGTGGTGAGAAGCAGTACCCTTGTCCTGAGCGACTGCCATGCCTACCCCTTGGCTGATGCCAACAACATCGGCCTTGACCCTGTCAACTTCGGCCTTGAGCTCTCCCAAGCTCGTCGTGAATGACTCACGAACCCTGTCAATGCTTTGCCTGATCCCGTCGGCAAATGAGTTGAGGGTGCCAAGCAACTGACCCTTCAAACTCTCCCCACATGCTTCTAATTCAGCAACACGTTCGGCCAAGTTTGCACCACTCTCGGCCTCAAGTTCACAAAGACGATTCACCACATCGTCTAGCACCAAAGTGTTCTCAAGTGTGGCTTGAGAAACACGCTCCAACCGTGCCTCAATCGAGCTGAGCTGTTCCACCGAGTGAGCCCGTGACAGGTGGTATCAGAGCCAAGGTTGGCTTGGCTCAATCGTGTGTTGCTGCGTACTCATCAGAGGACTTCGTTGGTGCGAAGCATGGATGGAAACGAGGGAGAAGGTGTTGTTGCTGCCACTCCTGCCGCAGTGGTGAAGCCGGCAGAGAGACAGTCCAAGAAGGACAAGGACAGGACTCCATGCTCTCGGGCTAGCTCGGTGGAACAACTCAGCTCGATTGAGGCACGGTTGGAGCGTATTTCTCAAGCCACACTTGAGAACACTTTGGTGCTAGACGATGTGGTGAATCGTCTTTGTGAACTTGAGGCCGAGAGTGGTGCAAACTTGGCCGAACGTGTTGCTGAATTGGAAGCATGTGGGGAGAGTTTGAAGGGTCAGCTACTTGGCACCCTCAACTCATTTGCCGACGGGATCAGGCAAAGCATTGACAGGGTTCGTGAGTCATTCACAACGAGCTTAGGAGAGCTCAAGGCCAAAGTTGACAGGGTCAAGGCCAATGTTGCTGCCATCAGCCAAGGGGTAGGCATGGCAGTCGCTCAGGACAAGGGTACTGCTTCTCACCACAGAGAAGGCGCTCAAGGCAGGGGCACACCTCTGCCCCACGACAGAGAAGGGAGAAAGGATAGGGGCACACCTCTGTCCCGCAATGGTGAAGGCGCACCTTCACCCAACCAGAGGAAGGACAGATCAAGTCCATCGCACGACAGGTGCAGGCGTTCCTCGCACGACAGGTGCAGGCGTCCCACGCACGACAGGTGCAGGTCACAAGGACGTTGGAACGATAAGGCCGGTGTGCAACGGCCCAAAGACGGGAACTGTTTCTTGTGCGGAAGCAAGGAACATTGGGTAGCAAGATGCCCACAGCGGGGCAAGCTAGCATCTCTTCTCCGACAGGAGGACAACGGACAGTCCAAGGAGGGGATGTTCATGGGTTCGCTTCGGTTGCTCGAGCCAGTCGAAACCGAAGTGCCGAAGGGTTCATTGTACGTCCCTATGACAGTTAGGGGTCGTGACTTGAAGGCTTTGGTAGACACAGGTGCTACCACCAACCTCATTGGCGAGGGTGTTGCCAAACGACTCGGCGTGCGAGTCAAACCAATGGAAGGCATGATCAAGGCAGCAAACACCAAGGCAATTCCAATCGTCGGTGTTGCTCAGGCAGTGAGGACAACGATTGGACCGTGGCAAGGACTTGTGGATTTCAGAGTCGTTTGGCTTGACGACTATGATGTGGTGCTCGGTATGGAATGGCTTGACGATGTGCGGGCAATCATCGTCCCATCCGAGAATTCTATTGTGGTGACAGGAACAAAACCCCGGTGTGCCATCCCTATGACTCGAGAGGTGCAGGCAGGCACCCAGTCATTGTGTGCCGTGCAGTTGGTCAAGGGACACCAGCAGGGAAACGGGCCGACTCAGGGAGACAGTCGCCCATCGTGCAGGCAAGGTCGTGCAGCACAGTCGGTGTGCTCAGGTGCGGCACAGCCAGTGTGCCCGTGTGCAGCGCAGTCAGTGCGCGTGTGTGGAGTACAGCCAGTGTATTCGAGTGCAGTCACTCAGGCAGCAAGGAGATAGAGCCTCGGCAGCCCAAGCGTGCACTTGCGGTCCGAGCAGCCAGCCCGACGAAAGGGCCAGTGTGTGGGGAAACAGCCTAAGGACCATGGGAGACAACGAACTGGCGCAGCCAAGGCCACCAGTTCGAGTGTAGATGAACGAGCAGGTGCAGTGCAGTCCACTTGTTCGTGTGTGCAGCGTCGTCAAGGGCGACGACAAGTTTGGTGGGGGAGGGTGAGACGGTACGCGCGTTTCGGTCGCACGGATGCCCACGGCTTAGCGACAACGTGCCATGAACAGTGCCGACAGTCCAGGTGCGGGGATCGGCCCCAGGTGAACCAAGACCCTTCCCAGCATGTGTGGAAGCTTCTGGGGCAGTGGAGAAGCCTCAGGAAGCAGTTTGGCGCGGTTTGGAGGCAAGCAGGCAGAAGAGGACCTGGAAGGTTCCAGAAAAATGGCTAAGGCATGGAATCTGCCCAGTCTGCCCAGGGTAGCTGCCCAGTCCGCCCCAGTCAGTGTAGGAAGCTTCCAAAATGGTGCAGAATGGCGCCCAGCAGTGGACGAATCTGGAACTTTCGCCCAGTTTTGAATTTAAATGTGTAGATATGTCTAGAAACTACACTTGTACATAGACACTTGTATGGTTCAGATTGTAGCCACTTGGCATAGATCTTAGGCATTGATTGAGGCCTTGTACATGTATAAATATGAGCTCTAGTGCAATGAAAAGCAAGCCATTCACCTTGCCATTTTTGTGTGCCATCTTCCAGCCACTTTACTTAGCATTCTCTCAAACTCCTACCAGTGTTGCCTACTGGTGTGCTCGTCTTACACAAGGGTCAGCCACTGTAACCAAGCACCCTTTGCAAGCTGTGTCGTGTATTGGCTAAGTGTTAAGGTCCTCAACCTCTAACACTTGTTTTCCGCTGCGCATTACTCTGATAACGCAGGCGTACTTAGTCAGCCCTCAGTGCTCGGCTAAGGCCGCACGGTGACGGGATTTCGTCCTCGATCTCCGAGCCCGTGACACTATGCCCTATTTTACTTTTCTTTGTAAGGATGGTAAGGTCTATGTCATCTATCCCCTCTAGCAACATGTATTCTTTTTCTTTATGTGAAATGAAATCTTGAGGGTCATCCCCTCTTTTGCCAAAAAAAAACCCTCTTATCTCTGTTAGGATTTATGCCTTACTTTGGAAGACGTGCTTGTCATTGCTTAGTTTTGTTCTAGCCTCGAGAAGTTTGTGTGTGATCGTAGAGGGCCGTTGTGATGGGTCTTCACCAAGCAATCTTGAACAAGCAATTTCTTGAAAGGTAGTTCTCAACTTCATCTTCTTCCTTGATTCATCATGTTTTCGAGTTTATAGGCATTGATTGATTGATCTGATTAACATTCTCATGATTTTTATTGCAATTTTTAATTATATTTCATTGCATTTTATCTAATTTTATGCATGAGAAGCTTCAAATTGCATATAAATCCATGCAAAAGTTTCTACAATTATACAAACCCTCAATTATAACGAGGTTTTTTTAATAGTTAGTGGAAATAGATACTTAGTGCACAACAAGGAGTTAGCAATTCAAAGAAATAGGTATTCATTTCACTTGTTTATTATAGCTTGATTTTACCTTTGTTCCCTTTTTGTAATGTCCTACATCAGTGAAAGATAATGTACACGAGTGGTTTATAAGTGGGTGTAATAGGCAGAATAACTTGGGTTAACCAATTTCGGTTAGTTGATTTGAGGTCCAAGTAGTTATTTTCTTATGTCTAATACTATATTCTCACCTGTAGGCTTAGATTTCTTGGGTTGCGGCATAACAAAATAGTATTAGAGCCTAGCTCAACACATTACAGAATGGTAATTAAAGCCTATAACTAGTTGGATATGGGAGTTAAGTAATATGTGGGGCAAAGTGTTACTCCAAGAATGCAGTAGAACCGCCTTTAGAATGCTACATTTCTTTGTTGGTCCTGAGTATGTAGACCCCTAACGAGGACGTTAGGTCTTTAACATGGGAGAAGGGATGTTGCTGGGATTAAGGTATGCCCAAAAGACCAATAGCATTATTTTATCGATAAATCTGGATATTTACAATGAATAATTAATGGCATCTTACTTTTATGAGCATGTTCTCTCTTAGTTGTTGACTTATATATATATATATATATATATATATATATATATATATATATGTATATATGTATATATATATGAGTAGAAGGTCCTTACTTCAAGTCTTGACTTGGGTACGTGGTGGTTACGTACAAAAAGTCTAAGTCATGGCTACTTGTTAAGCAGAATCGTTTTGTCCATAGCTAAGTAGTAGAGCTGGATACTCTACTATGGTAGAAGTTATTGTGAGTAAGATCCTTTTGTAATAGGGTGATCTGCCTTGATCATGGATAGGGTTCTAAACTTACTTTACTTATACATGTTTATGCGTTGGACGGGTCGCCGTAGGTGTGAACTCTAAACAAGTACTATCAAAAAAAGAGATCACTTATACCTACAAGCTTCTAAGTGAGCCAATGCTCTCAATCTTGAGCATATGTGGATGAACTGACAAAGTCAGGTTCTTGCACTTTGAGTCACTATGGGTGCGATCTTGTATGGGTCAAAAACTTTGTGATTTGGGTGTCTGAGCTTGGTTAGAAAGGACATGCATATGCAATAAAGAATCTATGCAATAATCACTTCCTGAGAATGATCCAGGTTGATAATCATAAATATGTGCACAGTAATACAATCTGTATTAGTTGTTACACTTGTGGGTCACTCCCGTGGTCAAGTGGATAATTTCTGAATGATGGTTAGATTATGGGTTAGAGGTTTTAAGGAGAAATATGTACTCAAAGAGGTAATAGTATAAGTGAAAAACCTGACTTGGCTATGAGTGAGTATAGAGGGGCAATATGGTCATTATTACTTAGTTGGTTTAAAGACTGAACGTCATATGTTGTTATGACTAACTCTTTTACATACAATAATTGTCCTGTATAAAGCATCCATAATCTTTTAGTGGAATATACTCAGGTTAAATTGACAAAATATTGCTAAAAGACTAGCAAGGATATTTTAGTCATTTTACAGTGAAAATGTAATTATGTCTCTGGTCCCCCTTCTAGTCATTTACCATATAAGTGTTATTACTAAACTTGGGTGTGCTAAATATGAGAGAAGATAAAATCCTTTGTCAACTAGAAATCATAAAGTAGACTTTCCATTCTTGGAAGGAGTTTTTATTTTGACAGTTGGCTGAAAATTAGATTAAATAATTAAATAATTAACTAGATAGAGCACAGGGGTTGAACCAAGAAGGCTAACCAAGGCCATGGGGGGCCACGTGGGGAATCGCGCCATTCCTAGGTGTGGGTCGTGTAAGAGATTTTCTATTATTAAATTGGAATTAGGATAATTCAAAATTCTAAACTCTTTTTGACTTGTAATTTTATTTGCACAGAACAACCTAGCCTAGTTTTTTCCTATTTCAAGCTCTACAATTGCACCATGTCCTTTGAAATTTCTCTCTTATAGAGCAAACATAAAACACTTTTCTTTTAGTTTAGTTTTGTAAGATCAAGTCCACAACTCGATCAACACTTTAGTATTTGACATAGAGGAGAATATCAAGAGTAAGGAGCAGAAGCATCAAGTTCTTAGGCGTGTAAAGCTATTGGAGCAAAGGTGAAGTTTTTCGAGCTCTTGGGCTACAACATTTATTGGACAATACTATGAATCTTTCTCAAGAAGGAAAATTATAGAATAAATAAATAGAGGAGTTTGCAATAGATAAGTTAAATTCTTAGCAAATTTGCATCTCTTTGACTTCTACAAAAACACGCAAGTTTTGAACTTTATTCTCTCATATTTTTCATATAACGCCTATCACTTTAAGGAGGAGTGTGAGATTGATGCTTCCATGTTTCGTGGGCATGTAATTGCAAGTTGGCCAAGACCAATATCAGTGAGCAAAGTCTGTAGTTTTTTGTGTTCGGCTAAATACTACTGGAAGTTCATTGAGTAGTTTCTTGCATATTTGCACATCTCATATATTTGGTTATGAAAGGGTTAATTTTGAATGGACTTTGCTATAACCAAATAGCTTCCAAGGAACTGAAATAATGGTTGACGCCTACACTAGTTCCTATTCTTCAATTAAGAATCACATTGACGCCTCCAGTGTTGGGTTCCAGCCCCAACAAGTGCAACTTGAGTTGCAACTTGAGGTGTTACTTAAGTTGCACCACATGAAGAAAAAAGCTGTCAATTTGTAGCTTGATTAAGCTGCAAATTGATAGCAAAATAGCAACTAATCCAGTTGCTGTGGCTAGATTAGCATAATCCCTTCCCCATTTTCGGCTATAACTATGGGGTTAAGGTAAAGAGAAAAACAAGCAAAAATTGAATGAAAGCGTATTGAGATTGTGTGAGTAATTCAATATTTGTAAGGGATAGTTTCTCTTGTTTTGCTAAAAAAATCGAGTCTTTGGTGAGGGTTATAACTTTGTCCGTTCAAAAGTTATATTATGAGAGAGGGTTAGATTTTAGCTGTGCAAAAATCATATCATTGTAATCCTTGTATAATAGTGGTGAATTACTCTGTGGACGTAGTCAATTTTGGGTGAACCACGTTAAAATTTTTGTGTCCCGTGTTTACTGCTTTCACGAATTTTTGTACATGATCCTGTAGAATCCAGGCCGGGGAATAGCCAATATTTCCAACAAGTGGTATCGAAAGCTATGGTTCTGTATGAAAATTCTTGTTGCTTGAAAACGTCACCGGCGACTAAAAGTTCACCGGACGTCACTATTTGTTGGAATAGTACCACCATAGTTACTATTCATAAAATAGTAACTCAAGAGAGAAAGAAGGAAGAAGACCTTATATCTTCTTCATCGGAGTACATCAAAATGCACAAAAGGTACTGTTGGACTCGTAACAAAGAGATGAAGAGTTTGGTGGTGGTTTTATCATCATCCATTGGCTGGATCGTTGCCAGAGAATAAAGAAATTTAGGATGGTGTTGTCTTGATTCGTGTGCCTCTGGTGAACCAAATCCATATTAGAGTAGATAATTTGAATCCTTGCCTAGAGAAGAGTTTAGCCATACCTTCCATGTTGTCAATGGAAGTCGGAGGTGGCCAAGATCTGAAAAGGAAGCCACAGCAGTTGGTTTTATCCTAATGTTTTTTGACGTTTTGAATTCGATTTTGAAGTCGGTTTTGCCCAATTCTCGTTGCATCATTTAGGTGTGGTGAATTTGGTACTTGTGAGGTCGAAAAAATGACGTCTACACCCAAATTTAAAATTCTATTATGTGATGGAAATATGAGCTTTACTTTATAGCATAACATGATAAAAGATCTTTTGGTATAACAAGGTCTTGACAAGGCTTTGAAGGAAAACAAGCCTACAGAGATGAAAGATAACGAATGGAGATCCATACAGAAAAGGGCTGTGAGTACGATCCAATTGGCCCTTGCTCCTGAGATACAGTATTAATGTCCTGAAATTGACAACAACAAAGGCATTGTGGGATAAGCTCAAGAGCATCTACGCGTCAAAATCAATGACTAATCGGCAGTTCCTTAAGATGGATCTTTATTCCCTAATAATAGAAGAATAAACAGTAATACAACATCAAATCAATGAGTTCAACTAGCTAGTGTGCCAACTTCAAAGTGTGGAAGAGAATCCTGAGGACAAATTCAAAGATGAAGAGTAGGCGATTCTTTTGATGTCTTCTTTACCAAGGTCGTACAAATCGTTAGTATAGACGATGTTGGTGGGGAAGAAGACACTCAAATTGGATGATGCCACTTCACTTCTTTGTGAAGATGAACAAATGATAAGTAAAGGAAGTGCAGCTGAGAATGATAGTGCACTAGCTGTACAGGATTCTGATAGTGGAAGGAGTCATAGCATGAATGGCCGGCACAAAGATATATCGAGATCATGGGTACGTGACAAAGTGAAAAATAGTGCTACTATTATGCAAAGAAGAGACATATCTAGTCGAAGTACCCACAATTCAAGGAGGACATGAAGAACTTCAAGGAGATGAAGTTGTCCAAGGGCAAAGCCAAGTCTAATGACTTAAATTCGAACCTGTACGTGGATGTTGAGGAGGAACCATTGATGCTGATGGAAAATACTGTTGATGTTGTCAAAGCTGATGAAAGGAGCTCTGAATGGGGTCTAGATTCCACCGATTCTGTACATATGTACAGCAAAAGAGGTCTGTTCGAGACTTTGCATACTGAGGGGGAGTTTGCTGGCATCGCCATTGCAAACAACGAGATGATGAAAGTTGAAGGTGTTGGAAGTGTCCGCCTAAAGTTGAACAACGATGCTATCAAAATCTTTTGCGATATGAACATCATTGCATTGGGAGTATTGTCATCACGTGGATGCAAGTACATAGGCGAAGGAGACCAATGTAGAGTTTACAAACATGATAAATTGATCCTAACAGGCAAGATAAATCAAAAGAAGATTTGCATCTTGAGGGTCATACTGTATAAGAAGGGAACAGAAGCCCAAGTGGTAGATTGACGAGTATTTGCCCAAAACAAACCATGGAGAAAAGAGTGGCATTCTCCAAGGTTGTTGAGGTGTTTGGAGAATCTCATCAAGATAAGGAAGTGCTGAGCGGGGGAGCACGCTGTTCAACAAAGTACTGAGTCTAGGCCAAGGGGAGCTAGATGAGGATTGTTCCTCTCCTGTTGGGTCTGGAGGGGGAGATTTGTTGGGTTCCAGCCCCAACAAGTGACTTGAGTTACAACTTGAGGTGCAACTCAAATTGCACATGAAGAAAAAAGATGTCAATTTACAACTTGATTAAGCATCAAAATTGACAGCAAAATGGCAGTTAATCCAGCTGCAAATTGCAGCTAGATTAGCATATAATCCCTTCCCCATTTTTGGCTATCAATATAGGGTTAAGGTGAAGAAGAAATCAAAAATTAAATGAAAACATATTGAGAGGGAGTGAGTAATTCAATATTTGTGAGGGATAGTTTCTCTTGTTTTGCTAGAAAACTGAGTCTCTGGTGAAAGTAATAACTTTGTCCGTTCAAAAGTTATATTGTAAGGAAGGGTTAGATTTTAGCCGTGCAAAAATCATACCGTTGTAATCCTTGTGTAATAGTTGGTAAATTACTTCGTGGACGTAGCTAATTTTGGGTGAATCACGTTAAAATTCATGTGTCCCGTGTTTACTGCTTTTACGAATTTTTGTACACGATCATGTAGAATCCAGGCTGGGGAATAGCCAGTATTCCCAACCTCTAAGACAACTTTGAGGTGTATTAATGCAGAACGACTAATCCATTTCTTGTTCTAGACAATTAAAAAACCATAATTGAATTACTTGAGACATATTATGACTTTCCATTGTAATTTTTGTTCTCAAGATTTGGAGACATTGCTTACATGGAGGGATCATGTCAAATTTATAACAATCTACCATAGATATAATGGTTTGAATTACTCAAGGATTATAATCTCTTTATGCACTACCACCCTAGGAAGGCTAACAAGGTGGCAAACACTCTCATCATTAAGAACCACACGCATACATTTGTGTTACTCAATGCATAAGCATAACTGATTCGGAAGGAATCAGAAAAGTTGTATATTAAACTGTTTACCTACTTCGGCCTAATCAGGAAAAGACAATCCAAACTCTAGAAGATATGCCCTGACTTATGTAATGGATTTAGGAAATAGTTGGGATCAACACTTGACACTAGTTTAATTTGTCTACAACAAACTTTAGTCGAGTGTCTGAATGGCACTGTTTGAGGCATTATATGGTTTAGAGTATGCGACCCTTTTAGGTGAGAATAATTTATTGGGCTTATAATTGTTAAAATACACCGAGCAAAAGGTAAATTTGACTCGTATAAGAATTAAGAAAAATCAACACCACTAAAAGAATGAGCCCATCGATGATGGAAAGTGTCAAGTGACCACCTCATCTAAAAGTTTATGCTATAAAAGATGAGTTTGTTATATTACTTATTGTCTTCAACATGTCATCTCACTGTAGGCTATATTGTTTTTTTATTGAGTCTTATATGTGGATGTAATTTTTGCAAATAGGCGGTGGTGAGTTTTAAAAATCTAGGACCTTTGGGCAACTAGCCTCTAATACTATGTGAAGTGATCACCTCATCTAAAAGTTTAAGTTATTAGTATTAGGATCTGTATGCCCTAAGGACTACTCGCACCATGACATTTGTTGTAAACATGTTGTAATACTTTAGTGTTAATAATTTCATTCTCTAATTCATTTATTGGGTAAATTACACCGGACTCCCCTGTGGTCAGCCCTAAATGCACATGACCCTCTTGTGGTCTAAAACCCCCTTTAGACTCCCCCGTTATTTAAACGTTCATATGACCCCCCTACCATCAAATAATCCGTTAAATTTAACCGAAGTGAGATTCTTATTAATTTTTAACTAATTTTACAATAAAATAATTATAATAATTGATAAAATTACCTTTTTCATTAAAAAATAAATAAATAAAATTTAAAAAATAAAACTAAAATATAAAAGCCCATCTTTTTCCCCACCCTACAACACAAAGATCGTCATCCTACCCCTAACCCCCACCCAGCCCCACCTCCTAAACCCCTAAGGGTATAAAAGTCTTTTTATATTTTCCATTACTTTCATAGACGAAAATTTGACGACAGAGGGTTATACGCACTTTTATATGACTATAAGGGGGTCTTGTTGGGGTTTTAGCGCATTTATAGCTTACCACAGGGGTGTCCGGTGCAATTTACCCTTAATTTATGTGTGTATGTGTATTTCTCGAGGTCTCTAACTCAAATAAGTGACTTAGGAGTAAACTTTGATCTAGGATTTGATCCAAGATGACCTAATCCAAGAAGAGCAGATTGTTTCACAACCTCTCCGCAGATAAGTGAGGACTCGTCATCCTCCCGCAAGATACAACTATCTTGGATGATAGTGATCATATTGATGATCCAATAAACTATGAAGAAGCTATATTTGATATAGACTCAGAGAGATGACTGGAGGCCATAAAGTCTAAAATGGATTCCATGCACACAAACTAAGTTTGAAACCATGTGGGCTCACTGAAGGTATTATATCTATAGGTTGCAAATGGTTGTTCAAAAGGAAGGGGGTGAAGACGAAAAGGTGGAGACTTTTAAGGTAAGACTAGTGGCAAAAGGTTATCATCAAAGGTAAAGAGTTGACCTTGATGATTCTTTCTCGCCAATAGCCATTTTGAAATCCATTAGAATTTTATTGGCCATAGCTGCATACTCGATTATAAGATACAACAAATGGATGTCAAAACGATATTCCTTAATGTTTTCATTGAAGAATATATTTATATGTAACAACCAAAAGGTTTTGTATCTAGTGACAGAAGTCACAAAATGTGCAAGTTATAGAGATCTATCTATGGACTCAAGCAAGCCTCCAGAAGTTGCAACCATCAATTTTATGAAGCAATCAAATCGTTTGGCTTCACAAAGACGAATCTTGTGTATACAAGAAAGTCAACAAAAAGGTGATCACATATTCATTATTCGTATTTCCTAATTGTTTAGACTTATATATATATATATATATATGTGTGTGTGTGTGTGTGTGTGTGTGTGTGTGTGTGTGTTTATATGTGTATATATATATATATGTATGTATGTATATATACACACACACATACACACACACATCTATATATATATATATATATATATATATATATATATGTATATTAGGGTTTGCCTTTGTTGACTATTGGCTATTTTATCGTTAAGGTAAGTAAGCATTGTCAATTACTACCATAATCTTCATTAATTCATAAGGTTCCTTACGTTATGCCTTAGTGATTTTTCTCATTTATTTCATTGGTTGTGTTTAACTTGACGTTCGTCATGCACCTTGAAATCCACGTCAAGGATTTATTCTTTTTCATTGTATTGATCTTGGTAATCTTTGTTATTCATGCTATTTGTTGGATTTGCTCACTATTTTCAAGTTAGATTGTAAGCTATTATTGAATTCTTATACATATAAAGTTTTATTTTTTTTTTTGTAAATTCGCATATTCAATAGAGTTGTATTTGACTTTCCCATACTATTTCAATTGCTGACTGGGACAGAACCAGAAATCTTGGAAGGCCAAAATTCAATTAAAAAAATTGATGATAAACAAATGTAAAAAATTAAAGGCTTTAGCATTGGTTTTTTCTTTTTTATAAAGCTTGGAGCCCCTCTAAAGGACCTAGTTCGGCCATTGATTGTTAAGAATGTCATTATTCTTCACATGCTATTAGAGTTGGCATGTGGGCCAGTTCAGCACGGCCCGACCGAATCATGGTTTGAGAAAACCGAGCCCGACTCGACATAGATGTTTAGTAGACTGAGCTGGGTTAGGCTTATTTATCAGAATATAGGATTCAACTCGACTCACGAGCCTGCTACCACAAGGCGCGAGCTAGGCTGGGTTGGGCCAACCCATTCTTTTTTTATAATTAGTGTAGTTTTAATATATAATTATACTAATATATATACAAACACATACATACACACACACACACACACACACATTAACTTGCATATTTAGATTAATAATTAAAAAATAAAATTTAAGCTTAATTTTTTAAAGAAAAGTTAATTTAATTATTAACGAGATAGTACACAAGTTGATTCATAACATTAACAATTAACATAAATGATAAAACACTACATAACAAACTACAACTTAATGAGATTCGAGTACATTAGTGATATAAACATAAAAATAAAATATTATATAAACGCTTAAGGAAAATTAGTGTAAAAGTTCTCCATTTTGTTTTACACTTTGTACGGGTACTGGGCCTGTTAGTGGTTGTGGTGTGCTTGGAGGTGGCGATGGTTGAATAACTACTTCATGATTAAAATAGTTCGTGACATTTGGGTGTTAAGATACAAGGTGTTTTACAAGCGTCCTAGTTCTAAATTTACATTGAATTATAAATTGACGTTTTCAATAGTTACAAATTACATATTCCTGTTATTCAAAGTACCTAAAATAATTTCAAACCTCTGACGAATATAATTGTCGTGAAAGATTTTCTTCTTCTATGGATATAGTTACATATAATGTTGTAGACTTGTAATAAAATAAAGTTAAATATACTTATTGACTAAAATACTATGTCACTAAGTATTTATAAGAAAAATTATATGTACGATTATAAAAATTGTAAAAAATAATTGTACCTAAAATCTTTTAAAAATAATATGAAGGGACTTAAAGTTGCAAGTTGCAAGTTGCAAACTTGCAATATCATAAAAAAGATTTGATAACAAATCATTTAATGTCAACTTAAGAATAAATTTGTTACTTGTAATTATTAGTTTGTTAAAAAAAACTAGTTACTACGGCTTGCTAGTTTGTTTAAAAAATAATTATTACGGCTTATATTGCATGCATAAAACAGAATATTTTAATTTCTTTTAATAAGTAAGCTCAAATTGCGCTTAATTTGTGTTGGGTCCAAGTTGGACCTTATCTGGTCTCGAGATGGGCCTTATCTGGGCTTGAGTTAGGCCTATGCTGAGCTAGGCTCATGGGCTGAGCTGAGTTGAGCTGGGTTGGGCTCATGTATTGAGCTGAGCTAGACCTGGGATTAAATGAGCCTGGATTTAAATGGGTTGGGTCAAAAATTATATGACCCAACTCAACCCACCTATATGTAGTGAGTTGGACCGAGTCAAGCCCACTTTCAACCATAATGGATTGGGGCGAGTCAAGTCCACTTTCAACCGAAGTGGGTTGGACTCGAATTTTTGTGTGTTGGGCTGATCTGAACTTGTATCGATCAGCCCAATTGCCACCTCTACATGCTGTCATCATTTGATGCCTTATCACCTTTGGGGCGTCCCTTATTTATTCTATTTATTCTTATGCTTCTTTTCTAGATGAAAAGAAGTACGTACCTATTCGCTTTTGTGTAGTTATGATGCTACTCCCGGCGAGTTGAAATTTATTAATATTTGAGCATTGACAATATTTATTCTTTTTTATGTTTATGTCTACTTAATGCATTGTGTAGAATATTTCATGTGCAAGACAATTTTAGGTTGTTTATATTTCCTTTAATTATGGAGATGGTTTTTGGTTTAAGGTTTCGATGCCTTGATATTTATTACATTTGGATGTTTAAGTTGCCTGGCCAACTGGTCCACAATGTGACAAATGACTAGGGTAATTGCATGACATCTCTAACATGATCGCCTCCTGAGCTCAAAGGTTTTAACCATTCTTATTATAGAACTTATTATAGTAATTGGTCAAGACGTGCGATCTTTCGATATGATTAAAGGGTTTGAGAGAGAGTGACTGTAGACCCGACTAACACATGAGCCCTACGTGCATGACAACCAGATTTATCCAATTGTCGTGGATTTACATACCCCTTTTTACAACCAAAACCTCACGCAGAAAGTAACATTAGGTCTCAATGCAATATGTCAAGAAAAACTAAAATAATACTTTAAGGGAAAATGTCACAAATGGTCCTTATTGTTTTCTCAAAATTTATTAGTCAATTTAGTTTCTATTATTTTCTAAAAAAAAATTTAATTCGTCTCTATTATTTAAAATTAGCCAATTTAGTACTTATTATTTTTTAAAAAAATTAATTTAATCCCCAAATAGGGATCACATGCAAGGAATAAATTGAATATTTTAAGGAAAAATAGGGACTAAATTGATTTTTTTTGAAAAAAAATGAGGATTAAATTGATTAATTTTGAATAATAGGGACAAATTTAATTTTTTTTAGGAAATAATAGGAACTAAATTGATTAATTTTAAATAATATGGCAAATTTAAAATTTTGGTGAAACAATTGGAACCATTTCTATAATTTTTCCTAAGAGTTAAAAAACAAAAAAAAAATCTCACAAAAAATAGAATAAAACAAATGGAAGCTAGGTTTTTTTTTTTGCCGAAAATGGAAGCTATGTAAAGTAGCTACAAAGTTCCCAATTGTTCCAACACGCTTCGATCCAACACAAAGCAGGACAAGGGCACCAAGAAAAAACACAGCAAGGTGCACAAAGGGGAAAAACCAGCAGAAAAGAAAGGTAAATTTGGTATTGTAAACTTAAAAAAAATAATTGTTTAGCATCAAATCAAGTGATCTAAAACCCACAACAACTCACTTATAAACAGGTTATATATGCTAACACCCACTAAGCCGGGGCATGACATTTATCATAAATCTTTTTTTCACCTCACTTTCTAGTCAAGTGCAAGTCAAATATCCAGGTTTCGATTCTCGGCGGTGGAGGGTTGGGAGGAAAAGGGGGAGGGGGGAGGGGGGAGGGAGGAGGGAGAAGAGGAAAAAAGAAAAAAAAGTGCAAATCAAATATTGAAACATTAACATAAGGGATAGCAATAAAGCCGTACCTTGTTTTTTCTCGTTCACGTATAGATAATTGCATGGAGAAAGATTTCAGCAATTAGTAGCAAATGAACAACAGCAATAACAGTGAGATAACTGCATCAACATCAAATGAAAATAGAGGTTATACTATTCTTTAGCTTCTGATATGCATCAAAGACCAGAAATGAGCAATTAACTTGGCTATTTATGGTACCCTCTTTTGTTTAAGTGCAACAATAGCTACTGAATTTACCTTCAGGTTTATGTTTTCCATTTCCAATTTTGCACTTCGATTTATCATATATGGAGAGAAAGGAACAATAGATGGCACAACAACTTGTGCTTGACGAAGGACCAAATTTACCACAATATTTTGACGGATATTTGCAAGCTCGGTTTTTAGGGACGATGTTATTAATGGGCTTATATCCGAGGCTTGGTTTTTAGATAAGAGTATCCTAGTTTGGTTTTGTTTCACTTCTTTCTTGCAAGTTTATTCTCTTTTCTACAGCTTTTCGGTATCAATGAAGTCACTTGTTTATATAGCAAAAAAACGATAGCCGGTGAAGTAGGTAAGCATAATTGCACTTAAAAAAATTGATAATCGAAAACATTATCATCCCCTAAAGTATGCAATTAGAGATAATGACTTGACGTTGAGCCAAAACTTGACTTCTCCAAATTCTAAACAAAATCCCCTACAACCAAAGTCGACTACAAAATTTATTAGCAGTATCGTAAGAATAAAATATTAGTATAGTTAGATCACAGAGTATGAAACTACGACTTATGACCATGTATGATGACACTCCATCTTAAAAAATCAGTATGGAGATTTTGTTGCAAATGAAAGGGTGACACATGAGGATGCTTTGCTGATTCTTGACAAGGCCATCTCCTACCTTAGTCAAGCATCTGGAAACTTATACCATAGGAGTTGCTTTTGACACCTAATCTCCGTTTGTTTGTCGTAAAATGATTTGACGGAGAGAAAATATTTTCATGAACAATAGAATTTTTTTGTGTTTGATTAACTCATTAAAAAAATATTTTTTAATGTTTGGATGCATCAATGAAAAATATTTTTCGACAAATATATTCTTTCTAAAAGAAAAAAAAAACACACACACACACACATGCATATTTTTTGGGTGGAGCGAATGGAAAATACTTTCGTCTCTTTATATTTTTTACTCTTTTTAACCAACATTTTTTTTGACCGAAAAATATTTCTGATTGACTTATTTCGTTCGTGTTATCAAACATCAAAAATTTTTTAAAAAAAATTGAAAAAATATTTTACGGCAAACAAATAGAGTCCTATTGTTCATGATCCTCTTTTGTTTTTTTATATGTTTTCAGGTTCCCCACCAAAGGAAAGCGTGGAATTATGACTTAATTGTGCTTATCAATGGAGAACAAAGAAAATCAGTATGAACCTCGGAGGAGGAAAAAATTAATCCCAACAAATTAGAAGAAGCTACGTGTTTTTTACTAGGAGCAAGAAATTCGTCTCGCCAAGTAAACCCTTAATTGCCAGAGACCCTTGGTCTAACGGTATGATACTCGCAAACACAGTGTATGCGAGAGCTTGCAGGTTTGAATCACTACATATAATATATATATATATATATATATATATATATATGACCTTAGTCCTCCCTTTTTTGGAAAAAGAAATAAACCCTTAATTATTGAAGGGATGGTGGGCCTATTTCAATGCCTGAAATCTCTTGCTTAAGGCTCATGATGTCACAATTTTTGAAAAATTTAATAAATATTCCAAGCTACATTTTTTTTTTTTTGGTCATATCCCAAGCTACATTAAGGAAATGTCAAATATCAAACAAGTCTCAGATGATGAGAGCTATAAAAGACTAAGTTGGATAAGCTGAATTTAGTCGAACACTCAAAATAATCTCCATTTTGGAAATGTCCAAAATATTCTATACTCACCATACCACACACTTAGCTCACAAAAGCTAGGGTAAAATTGAAAACCCCTATTACCTAATGTGCATCATAAACCCTCTATTAAAGTAATTAGTTAAATTAGTCTTATGTTTTAAAGAATGTTGCACGACGATCCCGCTGTCTATTATGTCGTTCACTTTAATGATGCGTGTTGTTCATCTACTCAAAATGAAGATCGGTATTATATGAAGCCTAAAGCATGTCTAATTCATTTATAGTTTAAATTTTTCTATTTAATTGTCTCTATTTTATTTAATAGTTGATTCAAAAAATTAGAAATTTTGATTGTTGTTTAGATTATTTGAAAAATATAAGATAATTGTAATATATTTTTTTAGTAATTTATATAAGAATTTAAACATGTCAACTCAAAAATCTTAATTACCTAAGATCAACAATGTCTCAAAAAAGATTAAATGGATTGGGCGATATTATCAATTAGAAATTACATGTTCGAAGGATTTGATTATAAAAAGTTAACTAAAAAATTTGCATCTCAAAAAGCTAGACAATAAAATTCTAGTAAACTATTTACATAAATTTCAATAAAAAAAGGCCTCATTTTAATATTTAGATTTAGGCCTCACTATATGTGTTAAGCCGCCTCGGTGTCCCCATATGCTCCAGCAATAACTGTTAGAGCATAATTAATATATTCACTTAAACAATACATTTCGTTCATAATATCAGGATTGCATAATTTAAAGTTATCATAATGGCGTACCTGAATCCATGACAACAATAACGTAAAAGTAGGAAAACCTTTGAGAATTTGGTGCAAGGCCTTCCACATACTAAACAAGATTCTCTTGTTGTATGTTGCTCAAGGTGAGGCTTTGAGAAAACAAAGAATATAGTGTGTTTAGCCTTGGGGACCAAGACCTCTTTATATAGACAACTTGATTAGAATCTCACTAATACTAAACTAAGTTGGTATTAGATACCATACATTACACAGTCTATATTGGATAAGATATCTTATTAGGATCTTTACTAGAATTAGATCACTTAATTATCCTAATTAGAATAGTAGCCCAAATATAATTGTTAATTACGTGTAAGCCCATAATAGATTATTAAAAATAATCCCAACAATCTACCACTTGAGCTATACAGTAATACCGAAGACAATTATATTTGACAACTTTATGTGCACAAAATTGCTACATACTCTTAAAACATCTTCTGAAACAATCCAGTCCATCTCATATACCAGCATGAGACCAAAGCGGGCTTCGTTACATTACACCATAATGGGACCCATCAATGATCACCATACCAAATATATTCAATGACATAGATCAAATATGGATGTGTGGCTTGGAAATTACATGCAATGTGATCTCAAACATGCCTATTTCCAATTGGTCCGAACTTTATTCCGTGATATCAAACCTTAGTCTTTCAAACCTTATGTTAAACCACAATTAAAAGATAACACATTCAGAGTCATAACTGAAAATAAAACCATAACTTTATTATGCAGAAAATTGAATATACATAGTGTCAAAGAAAATACCTGAAGACATACACAAACTCCCACTAAAACTGCATACCATCAAATAAAATAATACCTATATGAGCAGTATGCTCATGAAAGACCTTGGATGATCTACCTTTAGTAAGCGGATCCGCAAGCATGGAGTCTATTCCTATATATTCAATTGATACTATCTTACTCTGAACTCTTTGCTTAAGTACTTAGATACTTGATGGATCTCTCAATGTCTCAGAATTCCAAAGAATCGGAATCAAAATACCTAATGACCTCCAATTGATCTGACTTCCGATAAGTGAGCATGTAACCTTATGTTCTCTATTAATTCTTTATAACCCATTTGTGTCCTAATTTATTTATGATCCATTGCAGGGTTCTTTAGTTACTGCCTAACATCCTTATTATGTATGCACAATACAGATATGTACATACTTGAGTCCTCTTAAGATTCCCAACAATTGATGCATAAGGGATCTTGTGAATTTTCTTAACTGTAACATCACATTTTCTTTCAATTTCATTCTTGGGGCACTAATTGAGTCTAAGAAGATAAATTTACTCCCACTGAACTTGTGATCGCATCGTTTTGCGCTAAAAAATAGTAAGGTTAACTGATTGAAAATATTGCTTACCTTGAATTACCTCTAGCTGTGGCGAGTAGAGGGTCGATCCACGGAGATTGGGTTATCAAGTTAAGTTAAGTCCTTAATTTAGAATTGTTTGACTATTTCCCGTTACGGATAAGTTTGATTAAGTCCAAAAGTACAGAAGTACGGAAGTACGAAAAATTAAGTCCAAGATATGTCCACAGAATGTCCAAAGATACAGTAGTAACAAGGTCCAAAAGTGAATTAATCAAAAGTAATAAATTAAAGAATCACAACACTCAACACTAAAAATCCAAAGGGTTAATGATTCAGGGTGGTTATAGCTCGGTATATGCAAGTACAAATTTATTGATTCAGATTAAAAGTTATGTCCTTCAGAAATAGGGCTACAAACTCCTACTACTGAAATGAGCCTTTAATTACGTAAGTGATAAGATTAATTAATTAACAAGACTAGATGTGTTGGTACAACCTAACGATTTCCAATCTCTCAATTAATCTTTCACTTATGTAACCTGGAGGTGTCGGTACAACCAGACTAGAATCCATCCGAGGTAGTCTTGTATTGCCACTGGTTTACAAAACCAGGTGTAAATGTACTTTTAATTAAATATAACATAACTACAAGTATACGTATAATTAATCAAAGAATACTTAAAAATAGAAATACGAGACTTTAATAAATCTGAATCACAACATATGTACAAGAATAACCTCACACATACCACCCCGAATATTGGGTCTAGTATGTCATGATAAACATTAAAGTACAAGAAATTGTAACGTAAACCGAAATAAAAGAATACTTATCGTGTTGTATGGATTTCGGTAGACCATTATGATGTCGGTATGTTGATAGCTCACTAGACCCTCCCCTCGGGATTAAAACTATACACAAAACTAAGAATAATAATTAAAATACTCAAAACTCACTTCACAAATACTAGAGTAGCACAATCTATGCTAATAAGAGAAAAATGGTACAAGAAAAATGAAATGAGGAAGGTGTATTTATAGGACAATTTTGGAACTATTCATGAGTACTATTCACGTTGTGATGTCATCATTGTGTCAGCATGACGTCATCGCCTAGGTCATCATTGTATCAGCATGACATCATCGCCTAGGTCATCATTGTGTCAGCGTGACGTCATCGCCTAGGTCATCATTGTGTCAGCGTGATGTCATCAAAATTTACTATTCATGCGCTGATTTTACTATTCATCTATTGACCGTTGACTTTACTATTCATGCATTGACTTTTACTATTCATGCTCAATCGGTCTCTGTTCACATGTTGACTTTTACTATTTATGCGTTGACCGTTGACTTAACTATTCATGCATTGACCGAAAGTTGACCAAAGCTTCTTCAAGGTTTTTCAGCGTCCTGAATTCGTTTTCGCACTTCGTTTGGCCAAATTCAATCTCGATTTGCTCATGTCAAAGTCGCTCGACCTTCCTCCTTTAGTATTGTGCTGAACTTCTTGTTCAAGTGTTGGCTTTTGTGGCCATTTTTGCTATTTCTTCTTCAGAACCTATGTTGCACTAAATTTGTGTAAAATATACAATTAAGCTTGAAATAATAATGCAATATACATGATTCAATGGGTTAAAATTACTAAAAATATGGATTTATCAACCTCCTCAAATCCATTCTTTGCTTGCCCTCAAGCAAAAGCATTAAGTACTTCATAGATTCAAAAATAGTAAATCCAAGCAGTCAATGTATTCATACAATTAGATTTTATAAAATACCAGCTTAACTGTGAATTTGTCTTTTAAATAATTTTACCCCAAGAAATCATTTTGTATCTAGAAGAATAGAAACCAACTTAACTACAAAAAATCCTTTGAGCCTTTTTAAGCACTTGTAACTCAATTAAGAGATAAGAAAATTAATCACGCAAAATTTGTAAAATCGAAAATATCTTCTATGGATAGTCATAAAATATTAAAACTCAACTACCTCCCAAATCATATAATACTCCCTTAGATTTTTTATATATACATTTAAAAAAAAAAAATTTATATGAATAGATGACTCGAGTGGTAAATGTTGGTTGATTCAAATACTTTCTTGAAGTATTGCCTTTCTTTGGTTGAATTGTATTTGGTGAAAGAAAGCTTGTCTGGCAGGATTTGTATTGATAGCTTTTTCATAACAAAAATGCTCAAAAATAGTTAGAAGAAAGCATTTGTTATGAGTTTATTTTCTGCCTCTTTTTGCTGAATCAACACTTTTGATATTTAAATGATATTGAGCGAGTCATCTAAACATTTTTTTTCATTTTTTTTTTCAAAGAAGTATACCGATCTAGAAAAATAAGTCAAATTTTAATAAAACACAACATCTCACATTGAAAACATCTCAATCTACTCCTTTTTTAATGATTAATCAAAAACTTCTAATTGAATCATGTGACGCTGTTGGGATGTAATAATAGTTAACAAGGTTTCAAAAAAAAATCTAGATACAAACTCAACTCTAGTGGTTAATCATTTTTCCATTCCAAACTTCATAGTTAATTCAAATATTTTATCAAAATTCAACCATATCTCAACACTTGACTACTCAACTTTAATTATCTTGAATAAATGAAGCACAAAAAATGAAAAATGAAAATTTTAAAATTTTGGAAATATTTTTTAGTAGGTGGTATCGACTATTTGTTCCTCCTCAAACCCGAACCTTACATTGCCCTCAATGTAAGAAAGTGATGCAATGCATTGCAAATTAAAAAGATAGATACAACCTGATAAAAATTCCAAGCATTGTTCCTCAAATGGTTCTGAAAAAAGATTTGTCATTAAAAGCTCCAAACACCAACATTAGCTATGAGGATAAAAACAAAAGTGATCCAAAATAAAATTTAAACTGAATGATATATACAATGTGGTTTCGCAAGGACGAAAATTTTTTATGGTTTTTTTTTTTAAATGAAAATTTTAGTTAAACACAATCTAAATCACACAAAATAAAGCAAACACCATTTTTTTTCAAAGTTTTTTAAAAAAAGAAATTTAACAAACCAAATTAAAATATACACAATAAATCTCCTTTTACGGTTTGCTAACAAATGCATTGGAGGAGACTCAGAATATATACACAATATATAAAAGTTGCTGAAAATTATGCAGAGAGGGTTGAAGCCACACCAGATTACCAAAATCGTTAGAAGACCTTAGTGACATGATTAACTAAAGACATTCTCGAGACATATCAAAAATTCAACCCCTAGATCAAATATTCAGAAGAACTAAATCCAAATCGGTTTTTTTTTTTTAGGCCCGCATGTGAGGGAGTTTGAACATTGGCCAGATCTACATCCCTAGTTTCAACAAATCGTTATCAAACATCCATACTCCATTTTTTTATCCCTTAGACTTGTTTTTGTTTTTTTTGTTTTTGGTTTTTTTTTTATATATACCAAATTCAACATCAAAACAAAAGTAGTGTATATACTAGGGAAATAACCACAATAAAAAATCACATTACCATACTAAAAACCAAAAAAAAAAAAAAAAAAACTCACAAATTTTATTCATGGAAATGGAAACGGTACATTAACTTAACAAATACAACAACAAAACAACTTATATTATAAGCCTACTTCTTTCGCTTTTCCCAGGAACTGGGCAGTTCATGATGAACTACCCAAGCCAAATAAAGAAGAATTACAATAATAACACCAAGAACCACAAGCAACGACTCATCTGCCGTGAGACTTTTAAACAACACCATCTTCGTGGAAATTTTAACAAAAAAAACTAAAGACGGAGAAGTTTTGTGGGGAGAAAGGTAGGAGATGGTGGCGGCAAGGAGGAGATAAAAAAAATGGTAAGGTTAGGGTTTTTAAAACCGTTCGGCCGCCCCTTTTTTCATTTTTTTTTTAAACAAAACAAACAAACAAAAAAAAACACAACTTATTACGTAAGCCTAAAAACTAAAAATATTTTCTTCCTTCGTGGATTCATCCCATCCTAATCACAAGATAGATGAGGAAGATGTACAAGAAGAAGAATAAGGCAAAAATAGCCACAATAAGAATCAAAACTTGGTCGGTCATTTTGAGTTGATGAAACAAGTTTGGAAAATTGAGAAAAAATTGTGATTGTTGTGTGAGAGAGATTGAGGTATCGGCGGTGAAGAGAAAAAAGAATGAGGGAAAGAAAGATTAGGGTAAAAACCCTTTTTATCGACCCCCCACTTTATTTTATATATTGTTTTTAAACACTTTTTTTTTTTTGGATTTTTTTTTAAAAAATAGATGTAAATTAAAACAAGCACACATAATGACAAGAAAATGCAAACATATTAGAATTCACCCTTAAGATGGTCTCACACAAAAAAGAAGCCCGGGAAATGCAAAAATAGGATCTCAACCCTATTTCAGTTTCATACCTATGCAGCAAAGTAAACCACATCCGAACACCAAATAAATGGGATTAAAATCTGGATAGTAAATCTACCCGTCATAGCGTAAGAACTGGCCGAAGCAGAGGTGATGAATCACGTATCACATGCCCCTCATAATGGTATTAGTTATCTTTCTCTCAAATACCATGAGAGCCACTATTTCCAAAACAGTGGAAAAAGACCTCCTAACGTTGAAGTTAACGCTAATTTAAAGCTAATTGGCAACCAAACGACAACATCTAGGATGAACTTTGGAATGTTACCGCCACGAGATCCTAGATTACCCAAAGATCACTTGGGTTCATGTGAGGCACAAACCCTAGTACAAACAACACCCTATTTTATCCTCAGACAGTCACTACCGAATGTTGCCACTATGTACCCATCCTCCCACCCATTTAGGATGAGCGCGTCACACAAATTGTCAGAGTTTTTCCTTCTAACCGGGAATGGGCACTGGAACTATTTAATGTCAGCCAGCAAGACATGCACACACAATTAAGTGCCGTAGTTTAACGCATTCAGGCAAATTTTTTTTTTATTTTAAAAAAAACTAACAGACTAGCTCTTCCATAGGTTTCTGTATTCACGCCATCTAGTACTTTCCTTCGGCACTCACATGGGGCCATAGCCAGTTCCACAGGGTCAAGAGCAAGACAGTGGGGTTTTACGTTACAGACAATACCGTATGGTGAATGCTCTCACTCCTAACTACCTTATCAAGTAATGCCCAAATGCACCCTAAACTACATTAAGATGGTGGAGTGGCAAGTACTGTTAGATAGAGTTGCACTAATCAGTCAACCGCACACAAAAACGTACAGTGACCACTAGTATCATGACAATCATACCTAAATGAGTACTTCTCAGGGTTTAGACCCAAACTACATTAAGTTGGAGGAAGACTCATTTGGTACGAAAAATTAAAAAAAAAAAAAAAAATCCTAGGTTGCCTCCTAGGAGCGCTAAGTTTAACGTCTTCAGCCAGACAAAATTACTTTGAAATTGCTACTCTGCAAGGATTGGATTCTTAAGTTCAATTGTCTTCACCCCAATTCTTTAACTAGATCGCTGGTTTAAGTCTTTGTCCATTTACAAACATAGTTTTCCCATTTGTTTTATCTTTTATCTTGACAACCCCAAACGGAAAAACTTGTTCAACCTTAAATGGTCCATCGCATCTGGACCTCAATTTTCCTGGAAACAATCGTAACTTAGAATTAAATAACCACACATCTTCTCCAGGAATAAATGACTTCCGAATAATCATTTTATAATGAGTTCTCTTTATTTTCTCACTGTAAATTTTGGCATTCTCGTATGCTTCTAAACGCATCTCTTCAAGTTCATTTAGATGAAACAACCTGTTTTCACCAGCTTTTTACAAGTCAAAATTCACAGTTCTAATTGCCCAGTAAGCCTTATGTTGTAACTCAACAGGTAAATGACACGCTTTTCCAAAAACTAAACGAAAATGTGACATTCCTATGGGAGTTTTATATGCAGTTCTATATGCCCAAAGTGCATCATTCAATTGAGTGGACCAATCCTTCCTATCATGTCTAACTGTCTTTTCAAGGATTGGTTTAATTTCCCTATTAGAAACCTCAACCTGTCCACTAGTTTGTGGGTAATATGGAGTTGCAACCTTATGAATGACTGAGTATTTCTTCCACAATTTGTCAAAAGTTCAGTGAATGAAATGACTTCCACCGTCACTAATGATGGCTCGTGGAATTCCAAACCGACAGAAAATGTTTTCTTTTATGAATTTCATTACGACAGTGTGATCATTAGTCCTAGTTGCAATTGCTTCAATCCATTTAGACACATAATCAACACCAACCAAAATGTATTGAAAACCAAAGGAGATGGGGAAAGGACCCATGAAATCAATACCCCAAACATCAAAAAGTTCACAAACCACGATGGGATTTAAGGGCATCATATCCCTTTTTCCCATGTTACCTGTCTTTTGGCATCTTTCACATGCTTTGCAAAACTCATGAGCATCCTTGATTAATGTGGGCCAATAAAACCCACTTTGCAAAATTTTGATAGCTGTCTGTCGTCCTCCAAAGTGTCCTCCACATTCCTGCGAATGACAAAATGACATGATGCTTAGCTGTTCAGACTCTGGAATGCATATGCGAATAATTTGATCATAACAAACACGGAACAAATGAGGATCCTCCCAGAAATAATGCTTTGCTATTGAGAAAAATCAGTCTCTCTCAGCCTTGTTCCACTCCTTGGGTATTTTACCAACTGCAAGATAATTCACAATATGAGCATACCAAGAAAGTTTAGGAGCAGAAATTAATAGTAATTGTTCATCAGGAAATGTATCTCTCAAGGGTAATTCATTTTCTGTTTCCTGAGTTGCAATATTTGACAAGTGATCAGCAACAACATTTTCTCGACCTTTCTTATCTTGATTGTTAAATCAAATTCTTGAATTACTAACAACCATCGAATAAGCCTAGGTTTAGCATCTTTCTTTTCTAACAGGTATCTCAATGCTAAGTGGTCAAAATAAATGATTATTTTTTACCCTAACACATAAGACCGAAACTTTTCTAATGCAAAAACTACAGCAAGCAATTATTTCTCTGTGGTGGTATAGTTTTTCTGGGCATCATCCAAAGTTCGACTAGCGTAATAGATCACAGAAGGAACACGATCCTTGCGTTGACCTAATACAGCTCCTATGGCATAATCTGAAGCATCACACATAATTTCAAAAGGAAGAGAGTAGTCTGGTGGTTGAATCACTGGAGCAGTGGAAAGTGCATTTTTCAGTGTTTCAAAAGCAGTAACACATTTTTCATCAAACTGAAATGGAGTATCCTGTGCCAACAAATTTGATAAAGGTCTAGCAATTTTACTAAAATCCTTTATAAATCGTCGGTAGAAACCAGCATGTCTAAGGAACGATCTCACCTGTTTAACAGTTGTTGGAGGGGGCAAATCAGAAATAATATCAACCTTAGCTTTATCAACCCGAACTCCTTCCTGGGATATAATGTGTCCAAGAACAATTCCTTCTTGAACCATGAAATGACTTTTCTCTCAGCTAAGTATGAGATTAGATTCCTGACATCTTTTCAACACCAAAGAAAGATTATTCAAACAAGTGTCAAATGAAGATCCAAAGATAGAAAAATCATCCATGAAGACTTCAACAAATTCATCCATCATATCAGTGAAAATAGACATCAAGCAGCGTTGGAAAGTGGCTGGTGCATTACAAAGGCCAAAAGGCATTCTTCTATAAGCAAACGTGCCAAAAGGACATGTAAAAGTTATCTTTTCCTGATCTCCAGGGTCCACAGGGATTTGATTGTATCCCGAGTACCCATCAAGAAAATAGTAATAACCTTGTCCTGCCAACCTGTCCAAAATTTGATCAATGAATGGTAAAGGAAAATTATCCTTTCTTGTTATAGCATTGAGTTTCCTATAATCAATACACACACGCCATCCAGTTGTGGTGCGGGTAGGTACCAATTCACCTTTATCACTTGTCACCACAGTGATTCCTGATTTATTAGGTACAACCTGTATAGGACTAACCCATTTACTATCCAAAATAGGATAAATGATACCTGCATCTAACAACTTCACTATTTCCTTCTTTACAACTTCTCTCATGTTCGGGTTCAGCTTACATTGCATCTCTCTAGATGTCTTGGCTCCATCTTCCAAATTAATCTTATGCATGCAAAAAGAGGGATCTATTCCTTTAAGGTCTGCAACAGTCCAGCTTAATGCTTCCTTATTCTTAGACAATACATCTACAAGTTTAGCTTCTTTTTCCAAAGAAAGGTTAGAAGCTATAATAATTGGAAGTGTTTGATTTGCCCCTAGAAAAACATACTTGAGATGACTAGGAAGTTACTTAAGTTCCAACTCAGGAGGAGATTGTATAGAAGGAAGCATGGGTTCTTTAGAAAGAGTCAAGGATGGTTCTATTGCACAAACCTGAAATTTTTCATCAAATCTTAAATTGCTTTCTAAAGATTCATCGGATTCCTCCTCAAACCTACTCAACACTACTTCATCATTATTCAAAGCATTCTCCAAAAAATCTTTTTTCATAAGACTAAGAAAAGACTCTTCAATTAATGGATCAATCTTATCAAGAATAAAATATTCAAGACCATCATCTCTATCTGCAAACCTAGCAGCATTAGCAACATTCAGCTTTACCTTAATATCTCCAAATGTAAATTCTAATTCTCCAGTTGCACAGTGAATTTTTGCATTAGTTGTTGCTAAAAATGGTCTCACTAGTATAACTGGAGTTTGGAACTTTTGAATTTCTCCTGGTTCCATATCTAGCACAACAAAATCCACAGAAAAGTAAAATTCATTAGCCTTTATCAACACATCTTCAATCATGCCCCTAGGAATTCTAAGTGATCTATCAGTCAATTGAAGGGTGACAGGAGTAGGTTTTAATTCTCCTATATCTAACTGCTCAAAAAGATTAAAGGGAAGAAGATTCATACTAGCTCCTAAATCAAGAAGGGCACAATCTACATAGTGATTACCAATATAGCAAGGAATGGTAAATGTTCCTGGATCTTTCAATTTTGGTAGAACATGAGAAGTAAGAATGCTGCTTACCTTTTCGGTCAACCTTACTTTGTTTGATATCAAAGCTGAATTCCTCATTTTCTGAGTGCACAAATCCTTAAGAAACTTTGCATAAGCAAGAATTTGCCTGATGATTTCTAATAGAGGTAAATTGATTTTCATTTGCTTAAAGGTTTCAAGCATTTCTTCCCTCTTTGAATCTTTATTAGGTGGATTACCTAATGCATGTAGAAAGGGTGCCTTGGGACTCAGTGTCAATGGAATATTTTCATGTGAAATTAAAGTTTCAGGTTCATTTGCAGTTTCTTTTGATGAATCAACAGTAACTTGAGACTTGGCTTTTTGCTTTGCAAGTCTTGCATTTTCGTAAGCTTCGACACTTACCTTGTTATCAACTTTCTTACCACTTCGCAATGTAGTGATAGCTTGAAGATCCTCCACTATTTGACTTGTAGATGCTGCATGGGCCTTACCTTTTGGGTTTCCATCTGATTGGGCATGGAGTGTTCCTTCTTTCCTTTTCTGAATTGTGTTTGCTAATTGCCCAATTTGTCTTTCCAAGTTGGCAATTGCCTTTGTATGTGTATTTACCAGTTGCATAGTTGGTTCCCAACTGTGAAGCTTTTTCAAAACCTGTTCTTCAAAAGTAGTCCCATAAGAATTGGAACCTGAATTAGAGCTCGTAGGCACCTGTCCTTGTGGAACTGAATGAAATCCTGGAGGATAGCTTATTGGTCTTTGTTGTTGAACATCTTCCCGATTCTAATCCCACCGGAAATTTGGATGATCTCATGTACCTGGATTATAAGTGTTAGAGAATAGATCATAATTACGGGGATATCTATAAGCAGCACAAGCTTGCTCTAAAATTGAATTGGGATTTGATGCAAGAACACCTTCACCAGAATCAACTACATGCAATGATTCTTTCCTTTTAACCATTTTTTCCAAGGCAAGAGTTTGATTTTCAATCTTTGATGTCAAAGAATTGTAATCATTTGAACCTACACTTTCTCTCCTTTCTCTAGATGAAGATGCACGCTTTCATGAATTATTGCTCAACTTTATGAACAATTCTATGGCTTCTTCCGGAGATTTTTCAAGAAGTGAACCATTACAAGCTAAATCGAGCAAACTTTGATTATGCTCATTTAACCCTTGATAGAAATTCTGAGCTAATTGCCAATCTGGAATACTGTGGTGTGGACATTCATAAGTTAAGGTTTCAAATCTGTCCCAACTCTCATGAAGTGCCTCTTCAGGTAATTGAGAAAAATTATTTAATTGATTCCTACATTCATTGGTTTTTGAAGAAGAGTAAAATCTTTCAAGAAATTCTCTTTGCAATTGTCCCCAAGAAGTGATAGAACCAGAATGTAATCTGTAAAGCCAATTTTGTGCTTGACCCATTAAAGAGTAAGGAAACAATCTCAACTTAACAACCTCTTCCGAGGCAGTTCTAGTATTGATCATCTGCATGTATGAACAAAAGTATTAATGTGATCATACGAGCTTTCATTAGAAAGACCGTGGAATAAGAGAAGCATTGAAATCATGTGAGACTTTATTTTAAAACCATCATCAGTTTCAGGTAAGGCGATAGCTTGTGGAGGAACATAATCTTGTGGTGTGGAAAAATCTTTTATGCTCCTCATCACATTTCCTACTTCTCTACCTTCCACTTGATCCTGATTTTGGTTTTGATTCAGATTTTGATCAGCCATGATTAGAAATTTATGTGCTTTGTTTCTGAATTTAAAAGTTTTCTCAATTTCTGTATAAAAAACAAAGATGGGTGGCTTTAAAGATCTCCGACCATGCATACAAAATTAAAACATGAAAAAGAAACAAAAAAAATAAAATAAAGTCTATACAAAAAAGCAAAATTGACTTAAATAAAAATAAAAAATAAAATCTAAAATATATACATAAATCAAAAACTTACCTTATTTGATGAACATCGATCACTGGCAACAGTGCCAAATTTTGATCGCGTCATTTTGCGCTCAAAAATAGTAAGGTTAACTGATTGAAAATATTGCTTACCTTAAATTACCTCTAGCTGTGGCGAGTAGAGGGTCGATCCACGGAGATTGGGTTATCAAGTTAAGTGAAGTCCTTAATTTAGAATTGTTTGACTATCTTCCGTCACGGATAAGTTTGATTAAGTCCAAAAGTCCAAAAGTACAGAAGTACGGAAGTACGAAAAATTAAGTCCAAGAGATGTCCACAGAATGTCCAAAGATACAGTAGTAACAAGGTACAAAAGTGAATTAATCAAAAGTAATAAATTAAAAAATCACAACACTCAACACTAAAAATCCAAAGGGTTAATGATTCAGGGTGGTTATAGCTCGGTATATGCAAGTACAAAGTTATTGATTCAGATTAAAAGTTAAGTCTTTCAGAAATAGGGCTACAAGCTCCCATTACTAAAATGAGCCTTTAATTACGTAAGTGATAAGATTAATTAATTAACAAGACTGGATATGTTGGTACAACCTAACGATTTCCAATCTCTTAATTAATCTTTCACTTATGTAACCTGGAGGTGTCGGTACAACCAGACTAGAATCCATCCGAGGTAGTCTCGTATTGCCACTGGTTTACAAAACCGGGCGTATATGTACTTTCAATTAAATATAACATAACTACAAGTATACGTATAATTAATCAAAGAATACTTAAAAATAGAAATACAAGACTTTAATAAATCTGAATCACAACATATGTACAAGAATAACCTCACACATACCACCCCGAATCTCGGGTCTAGTGTGTCATGATAAACATTAAAGTACAAAAAATCGTAACGTAAACCGAAATAAAAGAATACTTATCGTGTTGTACGGATTTCGGTAGACCGTTATGATGTCGGTATGTTGATAACTCACTAGACCTTCCCCTCGGGATTAAAACTATACACAAAACTAAGAATAATAATTAAAATACTCAAAACTCACTTCACAAATATTAGAGTAGCACAATCTATGCTAATAAGAGAAAAATGGTACAAGAAAAATGAAATGAGGAAGGTGTATTTATAGGACAATTTCGGCATTATTTATGAGTACTATTCACATCGTGATGTCATCATTGTGTCAGCATAAAGTCATCGCCTAGGTAATCATTGTGTCAACATGACGTCATCGCCTAGGTCATCATTGTGTCAGCGTGATATCATCAAAATTTACTATTCACGCACTGATTTTACTATTCATATGTTGACCGTTGACTTTACTATTCATGCATTGACTTTTACTATTCATGCTCAATCGGTCTCTGTTCACAAGTTGACTTTTACTATTCATGCATTGACCGTTGACTTTACTATTCATGCGTTGACCGAAAGTTGACCAAAGCTTCTTCAAGGTTTTTTAGCGTCCTGAATTCGTTTTCGCACTCCGTTTGGCCAAATTCAATCTCGATTTGCTCATGTCAAAGTCGCTCGACCTTCCTCCTTTAGTATTGTGCTGCACTTCTTGTTCAAGTGTTGACTTTTGTGGCCATTTTTGCTATTTCTTCTTCAGAACCTATATTGCACTAAATTTGTGTAAAATATACAATTAAGATTGAAATAATAAGGCAATATACATAATTCAATGGGTTAAAATTACTAAAAATATGGATTTATCAACTTGTGATATACACAGTCATCAACTGCATTTATCTCAAAACCATACGAGATAATAACTTGATGAAACTTGTAATACCATTGACGGAAAGCCTGTTTGAGACCATATATGGACTTTTTAATTTTGCAAACCATAGACTTTGAGTTACTTGATACAAAGTTTTCTGGCTGCATCATGTAAATGGTCTTCTCAATGTCACCATTGAGAAAAGCTGTCTTAACGTCCATCTAATGTAGTTCTAAATCAAAATGAGCCACCAGTGCCATTACAGTTCTAAAAGAGTTTTTTGTAGAAACTGGAGAGAAAGTCTCTTTATAGTCAATGTCTTCTTTCTGAGTGAAACCCTTAGTTGTCTTAACGTCCATCTTAACCTACTTAATTAGTCATCTAAAATCACAAATTATTTATTCGTGTTATTTATTCATATATATATTCATATTATTTATTCATCAATATTAATTAATTAAATTTAATTCTAAAACTAATTAGTGATATTGATGGAATATATTTTCTTGTCAAAATTTCAAAAATAAAGTTTCAAAATATAGGGACATAAAAGGAATACCAACAATAAATATATTTACAAATCTTAGAATTGACTAAATACTATTTTTTTAGTTCTAAATAAGGGAATTCATTTTTAAATACAAATCTTCACAAAATTTATTTATAAATCAAATAAATTCCACACCACAAAGATTTTCAAACACTCTGTAAGACTATTTCAGGTTTCTTACTATATTAGGTTGATCTCCCTGGTACTTAAAATCGTTTATCTATTCATCCTTTGATCTTGCAACACAAGGGTGAGCTTAATAGTAGTGTTCTTCCTTTTGTCAAAGAGGACATTTCGTTATAAGTTGCTTTATTGTTAAATTCTATTTCAGATCTTCGCAAAGAAGAGTAATGTTTTGTTTTGAGTGAATTGAAATAAGAAATACTTTAGACTATAGTAAAAATAAAGAAGAAGATTCCATTAGTTATAAATTCCATCATTTTGTAATGCAAACATCGATATGTGTAGTTCCACCAATAACTATGAAAGTGTAAGCCAAAGCATCAAAGAGATTCCATTTTTCAAAATATAATTAACATAAATTTTTCTTATACATGAAAAAATTTTAAGGAGAGAAAATTAATGCTATAATATGTGTAAATAACATTATAGTTCCCATTATTCTTTTGATAACTATTACTATGCGTCAAACACACTTGTTAGAGAAATATGGAGATTGAATTTAAGAACAAAGTAGTCTAAAGAAATGAGGTCATTATAAATTTTTTGAATTATCCTTAAACCATTTGATTCTTTTCTGATTTATCTTACAACATTGAGCATAGATAACGACAAAATCTACACACACAAAAAAAAGGTCTAGAAGCCCATCCATTTCCTAGTTATACAAAAATTCAAAAATTAACAGCATAAATGGAAAGGTCATATGACTCAAAGTAACTTCTTTAGAGCTTATCTTATAAGCTTTATTTCCAAAAAGGTTTTCTCTTTTTCTTATTTACATTCAAAATTTGCAATAAATAGTGATACTCAACTTACTTGGACGATCCTTTGCCAACTCAATTTACATGGTATCAAGCACTTTAATTAAAGAATCTATCTTTATACATGTCACAACCATGCCACACGTCTTTTATATAACTTCAATAAAAATCACAAATACTTTCTTGTCCAAAACACTCTATAAATCTTCTAGAAAAACTCAGTCATATGTCTTATCTTCAACTCTTTAAACACCGTATGTAAGTATTTTTTTTATTTGTCTCCTAATTGCTCCATCATTATCCTTACACATATGCTACTCATTAGATTTGCCCCTTCCCAAGAATTGACCATTGCTTTTATCGGATTTAGATTCTTTCCTTTACTTTTTTCCTCATCTACTAGATGATGTGTATATGGACCATTACATTTGGTCTATTGAAGTCTCAATCATTTATTTAAAATTTATTTTAACTAACTTCTTCACAAATGAAATTCAAAATGAATTGTTAAGATTTAAAAAGATCAAATCTCATATATCTAGTAGATGAGAGAAAAGTAAGAGGAGAGGATCCGAACCCTCCTTCAATCACCCACCATTGAAAAGTCTACATCATTGTCCTTTGTCTTACTAAAGTGAAAACTTACCTCATTGCCCTTTCCCCTCAATGATTATATTTCATTCTAAATATCACATTTTTACATTTTTATTTATGTAGATCTAAGGTTTTTTTTGCTAGAAATATAGATCTAAGGTTTGACTAAATAAGATGTTATTTATTTAAAATAAATTAGTAGGTAATATGGAAAGAGATAAAATTTAGTGAATTAATTTGAACATTCGTGCAAATTCAGTGACTTATGACGCAATTACCCTTTTAATTTTCATTTGGCATTTACACATCTGCTTAATAAGAAAAGGCAGAATATATAAAAGACATATTTTTAATTAGCACAAAACTTTTCCTAGAAAGTATGAACCTTTTCAGCACTTATATATTTATAATGAATCGACTATAAAAGTGGTTGTAAGCTACATTAGTACTCAAATTCCTTCACTGTTATTACCCTGTCATAGGAGTTTTTCCTAACCGTACAGTCGAAGATTCCTTTGTATGGTATAGCAAGCTATTTAGCTGCTTATATTCATTGTCCACAGTTTGGCTAGCTACAATGCGCCGACAACCTAATATGGCAATATGATTATTATTATTATTATTATTGTGCTTATTTTTTAAGACATTAACATGTTTATAAAGGAATAATTTTATAATATGTTATGTTTTGAAAAGGAATTTTGGTCGTTTGAGTAATGATTTCTATTAACATGTATATAATATATTTATTATTTATTGATACTACATTAATGTTTATTATTATCATTATTATGATTATTGTATTGTCATTCTTAACACAATAATATGTACATAAAAGGCTAGGTTTTTACTCTTTTTTTTTTTTGCTCGAGCTAGGTTTGTAATGTTTTATATTTTGAAAGGGCATTTAGTTATTTGACAAATGAGTTCTGTAACATGTATATAATATGCTTATCAAGATAAGATTATTATTATTATTGTGATAGTTTTTTAATATTATTATTCATTATCATTTTTGTTTGTTTGTTTGTTGTTGTGGTTATTATTATTATTATTATTATTATTATTATTATTATTATTATAAATTTTATATAATTGTAATATATTATGTTTTCAAAGGGCATTTTGATTATTTGACAAATGAGTTCATCTCCAAGAACATAGGAGTGAGCTAATCACATATGTTTTATCTGGAATGGCTAATATCAAATTATGGGAAATGAGATTATCAAGTTCTTTACCTTATACCAAGCATGATAAATAGAATAGTATAAGGAATGTCATGCCACTACCAACCCCTTCCAATATAGGTGGCGATTGGTCTTGGAATAAATTTGGACATGAATAGAATGGGTTAAGAATTGGAATAGAATATAGAATGGAATAAACCTGGTAAAGAATATACCGTACTTGGTATACTATAGGAATAAAGATAAGAATGAATGTATTGATTCACAACCCATGTTTGGTAATCAGTATAACAGGGTAGTACTGGGAAATGACTTTTATGAAATAACAAGATTGCCCTTTTGTTATTATATTCATGTTATTGTCTGTTAGAATAAAAATAAAAATAAAAATAATAATGATGATGATAATAATAATAATGATAACAATAACAATAATAATAATAAGAGTAAAATGCACCATACCCCCTTGTATTTTCACAAAGTTGCATCATAAATTCTGTGTTTTAAAAAGTCGCGTTATAAATCCTGTGTTATGAAAAACGTTGCATATACGCCCCAAACTCAAATTCTGTTTAACTCTGTTAGTTAGCCTTGTAAAAAGACAAAATTGTCCTCGTTTAAAGATAAATCCGTCAAATGGGGTATTTGCAACTTTTTTGATATTAGAAGGGGGTATTTATTACTTTTTTAATATTAGAGGGAGGTATTTACAACATTTTTCATTTTGCAATATCAGAACCATGTGCTAGTCTACCTTCTAAGGAGATCTACAACCTTAAACTAATAAATATCATTTAATTAAAAGAATAAAAAAACGTATAGCTTATATAACAGAACATTGATGTCCACCATAAAAAATATAAATCTTATGCTTGAAGTTCAAAGTCATATTACAACTAGCAATAATCGTACCTTCACTTGGAATCACGTTCTTCTACAAGTAGATTAAAATCTTTAAATTAGTGCAAAATCAACTTCAAATCGAAGGAAAATCACTTTGAAATAGTTTTTCTCTCTAGGATTGTCAATTTTTTTTTTTAATCTTTGAAGGGGCAATTTACATCTTTATAAAAAAACAAAGGGGCAATTAGAAACCTTATAAAAAACACAAGGGGCAATTTACAACCTTATCGAAAACACAAGGGGTCATTTACAACCTTAACGAAAACACAAGGGGCAATTAGCAACTGATGTTAAAAAAGGGTATTTTCGTCCTTCTGCATGTGTTTTAAAGTTTGATAAATGTCATACTTACATTTCAAGCGTGTGTATTACACTCACGTTAAAATTGATAGAAAAATAGACGGCAAGGGGTTATATGCAACGTTTTCCATAACACAGGGTTTATAACGCGACTTTTTAAAACACAGGGTTTATGATGCAACTTTGTGAAAACACATGGGGGTATGGTGCATTTTACTCTAATAATAATAATTATAATAATAACAGATAGATACACATAATGTTGGTATTATGATAATAACAATAACAAAAATTTTCATTTTGTTATTAGATACTTTTATGTATTAAAAGGGTATTTGGGTTATTTGACAAAAATGATGCTATTAATTTCTTATTAATATTTATAAATAATAATAATGATGATAAGGATTGACCTTTCGTTATTATATAAGTGTTATGTTTTGAAAAGGTATTTCTATCATTAATAATAATTATTCTAAGGATCAAGCACTTAACACTAAGTTAAAAGCTTAAACCATTAGCAGATGCACAAATTTATTTCCTTATAGTAGCGACATAGAGCCACGCATCTATGCGGCATGAGGGTCTTGGCCATGCACATAGGACATACCAGTAGGATAGGTTGTCAAGCACTGATATCACGCCCATACGCGATAAAGAATCCATAGGGTGATTATTGCTCTCCCATAAGGCCAAAAATCTATCCCCGCCCCAATCCCCCAACGACACTCGAGGGACTCAAACCTGTAAGAATACAAGAATCATAGGCTTTATGGAAATATGGAGAACAAAATTCACTGATGAAGCATGCACAAATTATAATAAACAACCATGCATAATATTTTTTGCGATCAATTTCTTACCATGTATTATATCCAAGTATTGTAAGAAATTTTTGCTTAAGTTGGTCTTCATGACCACATAAAGTGTAAAATAAATTGTGATGGCTCAATAACAAAAGTAATGAAACAATAATTAGGATGGACACGAACCTTGAATCCAAAGCAGTTTACACAAAGGGCTCTCTTTAACAGTATATATTATTTCTTGCTACGGAGTCCTTAAAGGGGTCATGGATACTGCCATACAAATATTAGATGCTAGACAACTCATGCGTAAACTTATTGAAGTAGTTCAACATATAATTGTACGTTGAATAGATTGTGGCAATACTCATAATCTCATAGTTTAAGATGGACACGGACCTTGAATCCCTCATTACGAATTCTTGTTGCTCTTCCTGAATCCATATAGCTGAATATGCAACTGTAGAGTACTAATTAATAGCACACAATCCGTGTAATTGGCAATTCCAGAACAATAATGTCTCCAATCAACATTGACTCAATCAGCCAGCTCAATACAATCGCGATATTGAATATATATAAATTAGTGATAGCATTTTGATTCTTTGCCTTGGATTAAGGAGTCACTCAAGGACTCAATTAATTCATTGAGCTCCATTACTTGTATTTTATACATGAATATACAGCGTGTGTGGAAATCAATATTTCTAAATTAATACGAATAAATAAAATAATAGTAAATAAAAAATTTAAAAAAAATAAAATAATAAAAATAAAATGAAATAAATAAAAATTATTAATGTTTAAGTTAGACTAAAATCTTACAATTTAAATTTATATTTAAAATATTTTTTAATGCTAGATTCTAAATTTTAAAATTTCAAATTTAATTGCAAATATAAAAATAAAAATAAAAATAAACAAAACAATTTTTAAATTTTAAATTGTCAAATTTTTTTAAAATAATAAGTTTAGTTAAGTTTTCAATTTGTGAAGTGTAAAGTTAAAATTTACAAATATAAAAATAAATTTACTTTACTTGTATAAATACATTAAATATTTTTTTGCTCACGTATTAGCAAAAATATACAAAATGTATTGTTATTTATACAATTTATATGATATTTTTATTTTTTTGAGTTAGGGGTATTATTGAAAAATTGTTCAAGATTTCTAAGAATATTGGGTCTAAACCAAATATAACAAAATAACATTTCTAGGAATTTGACAAAATATTCCTAAGAATACTTTTAATGTACCAAAGAGTTTTAATAACATTTTTTGGGAATGAAAAATCAATCCGTGAACCACATTCCCTGGAATGTTATTTTCGAGAACAAAAAATAAATCCGTGAACCAAACGCCCCTTCATAGTAATATGACATATATCAAAAGGGTCTCCTCAAGTTGTTCACATTTGTGCAAAAGTAAATGTTCAAGGCAAGGAAAGTTTTCACAGAAGGCAGTACATTTCACAACATTCAGAGTATTTAGCTTCGAGAATTTGAGTTTTGGGAATTTCTCATCCTCCATCTCCCATGCTTCACCCTCCAATGCATTGTCCATCAATTTGAGAACCTCCAAATTATATAGTATTGCAAGTTGTGGAAATTCATTCCACGACATCAAAAAATTTGACAAAGTCGACTTCTTAAGGTTTGAGGGAAAATTAAATTTACAAGGATATTTCCCCGTGCCATTGTAAAATACCTTCAGTGATACAAGTTGATTAAGAAGCTCTAACATTGGGAACTAATTGCGATTTCAATCATCATCTAAGAATCCAAACATATACAATTCAATTTTCGCACACCTCGTAGCCTTCTAATTATCCTCTCCATAGGCAATAGATGGTGTAGAAAAGGATTGCATTCTATTTAGTATAAGAAGGGTTCACAAGTATATTGAGATCAAAATAAAAAAAAAGCACTATCATTTACATGGACGTGCCTCAACTTTGCTGGAATCTGGTACCTTTACAACTTTACCTTCCAGTGCTTTGACACAAAAAGTTTCTAGGTTCCAGAGATTGGATATGGTGGATGGAGTAGTATGTACATAGCCTTGAACGACCAAATATCTTAAATGAACAAGAACATCAATCACTTTTAAAGAGTTGTCTATATTGATGTCTTCTAAATCTAATATTTTAAGAAGCTTAAAGTTATGAGAAATGAATGAGACATCATATGGAAAAGTTGGGCATGAATCAGTTGCACTAGAAAACAACAATGATCTTACAAACGGCCCAAAAGGCTTCAACATAATGAACTAATTCCTTTTTGAGTAAATGCTAAGGCGACATAGGTGATATACTATAGGTGTTGAAGAATAGGAATAATTAGTATCCACGCTGTAATCTAAATTAACAATAACTGAAGGAAATTGCTCATCATGCCCACGTATCAACTGTGAAACGTTCTCTTCCATAGATTTTATCAAGCAGAACTCACGTAGGAAATCATGAATACAACATGATTTTACTACACCATTAGATTTTTCTTGAGCAACTATTACTAGGCTTCTACTTATCAAATATGTCAGATAATCCTCTTATACATCCTTTAAGTTTTTGAAGTCACTGTGTTTATCCTTCTGCAATGCACAATCTCATCAATTTCGAGACTGAAATTTCTCTATCCTCTAGAAATGCTCTAGCATACAAAAAACATAGTTTAGAATGATCTAGTAAATGAGTGTAGCTCAGCTCTATTATGGCTTTTGCCCTTACTTCTTTATCACCAAATATGTGTGAATTTAATCTTTCTACAATTTGGTTCCACTTATCTACTTTTTTCTCCATCTTTTCAAGAATTCTAGCAATCAAAACAATTGAAAATGGTAAACCTCTACAATTTTTTGCTATTTGTCTTCCAACTCCCAATAGTTCAAGAGGGCATCTTTCTTTATGAAATAGCCCCTTTTCTAACAACTCCCAACTTTCATTGAGGGCATCTTTCTTTATGAAATAGCCTCTTTTTTAACAACTCCCAACTTTCATTATCAGAGAGTAGCCTAAGTGGTTGCAGTAGATACAAAAAAATGTGGATATAGGTGGCACTTTATTAGAGGCGCTTCAATGAAATGCCACCTATTAGATAAAAGAAAATAGCATTTTGTGGCGCTTTTCACAATTGTCAGTTATGAACACTAGAAAAGCGCCATTAACTCTAGGAATTTAGTGCCAAAAATGGATGTCGAGCTAAGTATTAGCGGCGTTTCCTCAAATGCTGCCTGTGGCACTCCAGTTAGGTTGCATCTTGGTTAAACGCCACTTATAAGTAATTTTCCTCTTTTTACATAAGTGGCATTTATTGAAATGCTGCATATTAATTGTTTTACTATAGCCAGCATTTAGACAAGCACCGCATGTGTTGTTTTAATTAAATTTCACATAGGCAACATTTTTGGGATTGCCACCTATATTTAATTAATAAAATTTTACTTCAACTATGGTAATGAGAATGATTCCAACTAAATATTTGCTAAAATAGGTATAACTATACCAGGGGTGGAGCCAAGCACCGAAAGTCAATGTAGACACTCGGTGCTTGATTCCACCTCTAACAGTGGCACAACAAGTAACCAAAGATTAATTAGCACACATTAAACTTTTTTCAGTTAATTAGGGTATAATGAAAATTCACAAACACAACATATATACATATATATGTATATATACATAAATATACATAAATAATAACCATATCTATTATTACACAACTAAAGTTAATTAGCTTGTGTTAAACGTAGATACAAAATCCCCCAAACAAATATATATAACAATATATATAATTACACATCTAAAATGATTAATTAACACAATTATTGAAACGAGTAGTAAATTCTCTCTTTCATTGAAATCAGGGGGTAAATCCCTAATTTTTGCTCAATAGAGGAAAACATGCAATTGAATACTCGTATATGAATGTTGGGAGCTCAATTAAGTTCAATTCCACTTAAATTTCATACTAATTTTATTATTCAACAATTAAGTTTAGTTATCAATAGCTTTTATACTATTCTAGCCGGAGTTCAAATTTTTGCAAAACATGAGCTTACTTAACTTTTAATCAATTCTAATTGAAAAATAATTTTCATTAATGTATTTTTTTGGTCAACTGAAATTTATTCATTCAAAAGGAAGTACAAAATTTATCCGATCCCAATAGGATGGATATCCATATTGAGAAGATACATCAACTTTCATTAATATTTGAATTATGAAAATTATAATATAATTTTTTCTCCAAATAGATATTTGTTCAAACTTATAATACACATTTTTATTGCTTGTAAACTATTTTTGATGATTAAAGTATTATAATCCTCCTTATACACCTTTGTTATTCCACATACATTATATTTCGTACAATTACAATTCTATACTAATGTCAAATATCCAATGGATAAATTAAGTAATCTATCTACATATATAAATCTACATAAAATTGAATATAAATACCAAATATTTAAAAAACTAATAAAAAGAAAAAATGTTTCACCCACCCGAAACTATTCCTTTTTAATTCCCACCAAAACACTTTTTCCCCAAAATTATTTTCCCCCCCAAAATTATTTTCCCCAATACCCACAGAAGTCTCCAGATACCACCAACTCCACGTTTACACACACATACATACATCTCAACTCAACATCTCACCTTCCGATCATCTCAACATCTCGCCTTCCATCATCGCTCCGTTAGTGCTTGACAATAGGTTTGCCACACAAGCATGATGTTTTTTGCAGGAAAATTTATGATGATGATTGATTATATGTTGTAAAATTTATGATGATAATTTTTGCTTTTTCGTGAACTACATCAGTGGTGTAGATGAATTAGAGATGTTTACGATGATTTTTGCTTTTTTAATTCCCACCAAAACTATTTTTCCCAAATTAATTCCGTGGTCTTGCATGTTGGAAAATCAATTGGGGATATTCTATCAGAAGAATTAATGGTTTTTTTCCCTAGCCTTTAAACGAGAGAAGAAATTGTAGAAACATATAAGATGGTATTTATAGCTAGACTGGTAAGTAACAAGTCAAAATCCAACTGGAGATGCTTATTTTCAAATGCTGTAATTGGCATAATTAACGATTTCGTAATGCTTATCTCTTTTGTCGGTAATGGGTTGCAATGCTTCTATAACAGATTCATTGCAATCCAATAGACATACAACCTTCTACAATTCAGAATGCTCTTATGTCATCTTTTAGTATAAATTTACCTCATTCACTGGTTATAAGGAGTAATGGATATTTGAGTTAAACGAAACAAGGCCTCTCTTTTTTCCTCTCTCGAGTTTCAACATTAAGATTACCTGCCATATATGGTCTGTGACAATATGCGGGTCTCATGCTATAAAACCAAGAAGTGGTTTTCTTTCTAATGCAGTCAAGATCTCATACCTATATAGTTATTGAACAATGATTTTTACCATGGTTGATGGTTTTTCTTATGTTTTTCTGTGAATGTAGTCTATATTAATTGTCTAACCTTGTTGCTATCACGATTTAGATATAGCTCTTCATTCTTTTCTTGAAATCTATTATGAAGAGACGACTAAAGAATATGGCTGCAATTAATCCTCTATATTTGATACCCTGTCACCTATAGTCTTCTTCAGACTATTTTTTAGATATATAGGAGAGGACCATTATATTCTACCCATTATATTCTTTTATATATATATATATATATATATTCTACTTAATTGAGTTGTTGCATTTGGTGATCCCTCAGAGTATCATGACTGTGCACGATTATATATAGATTAAGTAGAATTTAGCTTTAATATTAAAGGTGTGCTTGGAGTTATTTCTTATAATTTATCATTAAAAGAATAAAATTTTAACTAATCATGTATGTGATAAAAATTCTCAACAAATGGCAGAAATCAACATATTAGATCCATCATCTCCTAATAGGGTAGAAACTGAACATAATAATCAAGGTTAGCCCTATGTATACCATGTGTTTAAGAATACAAATATTTACTATGAATGTTTACATTTAAATGATTGGAATTGGTTGAATTCTTAGTAACTAATACCCTAAGAAAGAAAAGAGGCAAGACCTGTTCTTAGTAACTAATACCCCAAGAAAGAAAGAAACAGTAGAGTAAGTACCGTACGTGTCACATTTAATATCTATTCATTATGTAGTTATAGTTGTGTTGATTTAGTTATTACTATAACTTTGATTTAATTATATTGGTAGAAAGTATAATGCCCCGAAATCAACACCCCCACGTCTGCAAAGGATACCCCCTGGGACTTGGGCCCAGGCGAGCACCGAGGGCATGGCAAGTGGCCCGGAAATGCACTATGTAGGTATTGTCCGCTTTAGGGCCTATACCTCTCACGGTTTTGTCCCTTCCCAGGTGGAACCCCACACTAGAAAAGGCGTATGCACGAATATACGAGTAGCCTCTATATATTCAGTTGGCCCAGCTCTACGCCTTCCGATGTGGGATAGGGTCACCACATCCGCCCCCCTTAAGGAGGCCCAGCACCCTCACGGGCCAATGGTACAAAGGAAGGTTGGCTCTGATACCAATTTTGTAACGCCCTAAAACTAATATCCCCACGCCTGCAAAGGATACCCCCTGGGACTTGGGCCCAAGCAAGCATCAAGGCCATGGCGAGTGGGCCCGAAAATGCACTATGCAGGTATTGTCCGCTTTGAAGCCCATACCCCTCACGGTTTTGTCCTTTCCCATGTGGAACCCCACACTAGAAAAGGTGCCTACACGAATATACGAGTCACCTCTATATATTTAGTTGGCCCAGCTCTAAGCCTTTCGATGTGGGATGGGGTCACCACGGAAAGCATTAGCAAATGGGAAAAAATATAGAAGTCAGCAAAAAGAATTACACAGATGTGGCAATAAGAGTTATGCCGAACTAAAGGCTGCTATGGTAATTAGAACAATCTCTTTTAGATTTCTTCATTCAATTGCAAGAACAATCTCTTTGAGATTTCTTTCTTCAATTGCACAATAAATGAGTAAACATTACAATTAAACTTACCTATATAATTTTGTAGGAGAAAAAGAGGAAGGGTCAAGTGGGTCCCATTGAATTCTATAAAACTACACACAGAACAAAAAAAGTGACATGGATGATGATTTTAGCGATGTTTGGGTAATTTATCCCTCTATTTCTCTTTGTCCTTGGAGGAGATCCTTCTCTTTCACTTATAATATATCAAATATTTGATGCTTGACTTTGGGTTTACTGATGCTTGTATTTGATATCAACTTCTGGGACAATTAACTACAAACACAGATGATGATAGCTAAACAATCTAGAGCTTGTAATACATCATGATTAAAGAGGCTTAGACCTTAGCAACATAATAATTAATGATTTAAAAGGAAAGAACGATGACATGTAGTACTTGTATGCCACTAGTAATATAAAACCATCTGTCTACTAATTTACAAAAAACAGATTTGCTAGCTTTGATGTCTTTGGGATATTCAAATTATTGTTTGAATCAATTGAAAAAGAATAAGAAACTAGAGTGTTCCTAAACTAGTTGATTTAGATGTATGCAACTTGCAAAGTTTTTGTACTTATTTTTTCTTATTTTCTTGTAGGTTCCTTGCAAGTGCTTGATCCTACAAACTGGATTTGTTCGGAGTAATATGTTGGTATTTTGGGCACAGGTTTTTGGACTAATTAGTTATGTTACCCTTTATTTTTATTTTTGCCAAGTTTTTGAGGTTGTATAACTTTTTGATCCTACTACTTATTGGGATTTTTTCATATTTTTGGCACAACTTTCTTGGCTGATTATATAGTATTTCTTAGCCTTTATTGTGTTGCAAAGTTATGAGGATTGTATAACTGTTAATATGTTCCTGTTATGATTGAGACTTAGTTTTGTTATTATTATGTTGTATGATGTTGTAAAACTATGAATGATTTTTGGCTTTATATTGGAAACTTAAATATTTTATTTGGTGTTATTGATTAATTGTTTTGAGGATTGTCAGTTTATTTGTTATTTTAGCCTTATCTTGGAATTTGGGGCGTGATACCTTGTATGTCAATGTGACATTAAGGTTAAAGTGATTTCGCATCTGGATTTAAAGTTAAATATGAAAGCATAATTAAAAGTAAGAATTGCTCTGAAATTCACCCGTTTAATAGTTGCAGCAAATTTAAAAGAAAATATAGATAAAGCTTAAATTATTAATATGCAGCATTTTTAAAATGCTGCCAATAGAGAAAGAAAATTATTAAAAAAAAGTATTGTAGGTGGCATTTCTATAAGTGCTGTTCATGAGAACATGCTATTCACCCACCACATCGACTTCAATTGTTGGCTTCTTAGTTTGTGATGTCAGTATGGTCAACATTTTGAAGACCATGACGAACATTGGATAGCCCACTGTTGAGAAGGAGTGGTCAAAAAGATCCTACAACCTTTGCGGCCATTGGGTAAATTGTTGATTAAGTCAATTAACGTGTCAATATCCCATACATCTTCTAAAATGGTAAACTATAGCTCATCCTTGAGAAGTTTGTGTACCATTTCTTTTAACTCATCTTCGCTTGTATACATTAACAACTTACCACTCACTACATATATATTTCGTATAATCTTGATTGCTTTGACCGTTCTTCATAGAGCTTTGGGGCCTCAAATTGAGCAATGGGGCACTACCATAAGGCGATAGGTATAACCCATGCAAGAACCACGTACTCCAAGGAGATATATAAATATATAATTATAGCTAATCTTGTAAACCAAGACTTTTAACAACTAAGGCTCCGTTTGTTTGCCGTAAAATAACTTGTTTGTGAAAAATATTTTTTGTGGAAAATAATTTCCTGGAAAATAAAATATTTTACGGGGTTCCGTTTGTTTGTCGTAAAATAACTTGTTGGAGAAAAATATTTTTCTGAAAAATAGAATATTGGAAAATATTTTCTGGTGTTTGATGTACTGTGAGTTCCGTAAAATGTTTTCTTCTTCCAAAGGAAATGAAAATATTTTACAGAATTTTGTACTAGTCGCAATTGTTAACTGAAAAATATTTTACAGCTGACCAATTTTTCGGTATTACCAAACACCATAAAATTAAGTAAAAGCAGCCGTAATTTTTGACCGGAAAACATTTTACAATTAATCAATTTTTCAGTGTTACCAAATATCGTAAAATTCAAAAAATATTTTTCAAGAAAATATTTTACGGCAAACAAACGGAGCCTAAGCCAGAACACGTTCCTTATTTATAAAAATAAATATATAATTAGAGCTAGTCTTCACCCCAAAAAAATTAGAACTGGGACCAAGATTTGAATCCGGATATGGATTCGGGTTCCTAAACCAAACTCTATTTTTTTTCCTTTTCTTTTTCCTTCGCCTCTCACCCCCTCCTTCATTTACATGGCGCTTGTAGCCTCAACTGGCAGCTGCCGCCGTCAACTCCTCCCACCTCCTTGCAAGAGGGCTGAGGCTAGGAGTAGCTGCTCATCGCAAGGAGGAACAGCTTCTTGCGAGCCTCGTAAAGGGTACTCCTTCTCGCAATGGCAAACAACAAGAAAGAAAAGAGTGTAAAGGTTTGGGGAATAATTTGGTAATTTATGAAAAGATAATGGGAAAATTTTACAAATAGTCCCTATTGTTATCCATTTGTCTCAATTTAGTCCCTATTATTTGCAAAAAAATTCCAATTCCGTCCCTGTCATCAAATAAAGGGTTAAATCTAACAGGAAAGCATTGAAATTACAAGATTACCCTATCTTATTTTTCAAATTACCAGTGTGCCCTTGTAGGAGTAATTACCAGATACACCCTTTCTAAATTGATATTTTTTTGGTCAAAGGAAGAAATTGCATTAATAGAACATACAAACAAGCTTAAAACCCACAAAGGATGAGTAGATAGAATAGGCATAGCCCAGTACAATCACTACAATAAAACATAAAGGATACAACTACCACAAGCTACTAAGTTGAAACAGGGAGGTGCAAAAGAGAAACAACCTAAAAAGTACAAAGAAAAGCAGTGCAAATAAGAGAATGTGATATTCCTTTTGAATCCAAAGCAACCACCACAACACCATCAACACTGAGGGAACATCCTTGGCTTCCAATGCAAGCCCGATTAAATGCTCACTAAAGCCTGCTGGAATGACTGTTAAATCAATAGTCCAAATGAAAACACCAAACACCAAGATGAGTTCAACGGGACCCATCAACCTGGATAGAGGATAGGCCTGAGATTTTCAACACCCAAATGGTCTAGACATTCCGTGAATCAAAACGGACCCTCTGAGTCCTAAGCTTGAACAAGTGGTGACATCGACCACCCTATCTCCTCTACAACCAACAAGAAAAAATGCAGGAAGACAAACACCAAAGCAATCAGAATGCTGGCAACATAAGAATAAATCCTCATTTTGATTGGGGATGAAAGTGGATTGGAAACATTCTAGCACACCTTCAAGGAAAATATCAAGACCCCACTTGCACCAAATCAAATGACCAAGCAACACAAAAAAGGGTAACAAGGGCGCTAACCCCTCAAATTTGTCTTAAATTTGAGGCAAAAGACCAACATCAAGATAAAAATAAGGATAAACATCACCCAACAACTAGGAGTAGCATAGATTTGAGGCACCATCATCGTCATCACTGCCTGGAACAAAAAGGAAGAAGTGACTCCTCCAAGCACAGGACCACGTAATTGTTAAAGCTTCAAAAAGGGAAGATAGTAAAGAGTCACCAATATGAACACAATACCAAACTCTAGCCCGAGTAGGGCTTGCCCGAGCCACTTTAGGTGGTCTAGAAATGGTGAAACACCATAAGAGGAACCCGTAGATGGGGTAAAAAGGGATCTCTAAAGTGATTGATTAACACTGAAATTTCATCAAAATCTTTTCCTATTTGAAACCCGAAAACATACAGCTTAGAGTCCGCGACATCATTTACGACTTTGCCAACGAAGATGAGGCCTATTAGAAGGGTGAATGCTAGAGATCGTCCCACTTACAGTACGCATTTATGCATAAGCTGCATTTTTTGATTATAGTATTGTGCTCTGTTTGACTGTATGTATACACGCATACTAGTATACATACACGTTGTATGTATGCATATATTTTTTTTTGCTAAAAGCAAGGATTGTATTCACAACTCAAAAATATTAACAAAAATACTGACAAAAATATGCTCAACAGATTTTATACACGCACGGTGTATGTATGCATATATGTATATAAAAATACATGTAATATATATATATATATATATATTGCAATTCAGGTTTCTGATTGCTCAATTAGGGCAATTAGGGTTTCTAAATGAAACACCAATTTCCTAATTGAGCAATTATGGTTTCAAATTGAAACCCCAATTGCTCAATTGGGGCCCTGATTAAGGGTTTTTACTGTCAATTCATGCTCTGTTTGATATGATATGCCAATGTTGTTTCTCTCTTTAATTTATGGTTTATGATTATTGTTGTTGTATACTTTATTCTCTGTAAAGAAGCCCTAATTGATCAAATAGTCCCTGATTAAATTATATTTTTCTCTTTTCTTTTTTCTCGTGATGGTATTTGGGGGGAACAGTTTATTTGAAATTTCTTGTTAATAAACAACATACTTTTGCAACAGTTATCACAATGTTTTAAGTATAAACAAGACAAGAGACAATAATCTATGTAATTATCTAAATATGTCATAGATAGATGTTCTTTATTATCTTTTTTCATTTTGACCAAAAAAAGAATTTCAAAATTATAATAGAGATAGTAAGATAAGATAAAATACAGAGTTGTAAAATCAAATGTAGATAAGAGCTTTTGGTCTACATTTACAATGTTTTCCTTACGATTGCTTTCATGGGAAAAAATATATTCCCTTTGTAAGAGTAAAATTGCAGAAACCATAAATAGAACAAAAGGAATATGATCAAAATTTGAATCCTCTAATAGTATTATTTAGTGTTATGAAAGGAATATGTCATTCACGAGAATTAATTGTGTAACCTCTTATACTCGTAACAAGAAATATATTACTAGACCAAAGTCCTGGTCTTATTCACATCTTTTGATTTATTTCTCAAAAAAAGATATTTTCTTACTTTATACTCTTTCATTAATTATATACTTATAGTATGTTTACTGTTTACTTTATATTTATGCATTGCTAGATATGGAGCATGATGCTGCAATATATAGTATTAAGATGTACCATGGTGGTGCCTTATTGAAAAAACCTGTTAGTAAGTATGTGGGTAGGTTGGTTGACTACTTTGACTTTGTAGATGGGAACTTAGTTGGCATATATGACCTGTTAAGTATGGCAGAGGAATTTGGTTATAAAGGGAAATAGTGAGGATATGACACAAGTATGGTAGTGAACTAGAGGGAAGCAGTAGATATATTAGGACTGATGATGGGGTGAAGGGTTTTCTTAAGTTCTTAAATGATGATAGACTAGCAAAGATATATTTGGAGCACTTGGATTTAGACACTGTTGTTGAAAAAAAAATTCAAGACAAAACTAATTTCACTAGTGAGGTCGTAGGGAGGGCTAATCAGTTGAATTACAACTTGGGCAATGATGAGGAAGATTATGAAAACCTAAGGGAACATGAATCTGAGTGTGAAGATTTCAATGACAGTGAATATGCAATAAGTGATATTGATGGCTTTTCTGGTAAGAATATGAGAGAAGAAGTGGGTACAAATGAAAATGATTTGGTTGTTAATGATGACATTAATAACATCAATGATGTAAAGGTAGTGATAAGGATCCTCCTACCTTCAATCCTGGTGTTAGAATGGATTCGGTGGAATTTGAGGTTGGAATGATTTTCAATTCAGCCAAGGAATTTAAAATGCATTGGATACATTTTTTTTTATCAAAAAGGGAAAGGTTTACAGATTTATTAAGAATGACCATGATAGAGTCAGGGCTACTTGTAATGAGAAGGGTTGCAGTTGGTTGATATATGCTAAGAAACTAAATGGTTAAAACATCTTCCAAGTTAGGAGATATGTAGTTGAACACTCATGTTATTGGGCATGTTTTAGGAGAGGTGTCGATTATCAATGGCTTGCAAATAATTATGAGGACAAGTTTAGGTTTAATCCTAAGTTGGGGGCAAAAGAGTTTAGGAATGAACTTACAGTTGAGCTTGGAGCCTATATCTCTAGGAGTACATCATATAGAGCTAAGTCAACTGCAATGAAGAAGATTCATAGGGTTATTGATGATCAATTCAAGAAGTTGTGGTCTTATTGTGAGAAAATTCTACGCACTAACCCTAACAGTACTGTGGTTGTGAAGATGGTTGAACATCATGATCCACTTGAACATCCAAGATTTATGAGGATGTATGTTTGTTTTGATGCATGTAAGAGGGGGTTTCAAGTAGGTTGTAGGCCCATTGTTGGGGTTGATGGCTGTCACATTAAGACACCGCAAGGGGGGAAGTTGTTAGTGGTTGTTAGGATATATACCAACAACAACATGTACCCTATGGCATGGGCAATCATGGAGAATGAAAACACAAGTAGCTGGAAGTGGTTTCTGAATCTATTCAAAGAAGATTTTAAGATCAATGAGGAAAATGGAGTGGTTAGAGAGTGGACCTTTATGAGTGATAAGCAGAAAGGGTTGATTGAGACCTTCAAGCAAACATTGCCATATGTGAACCACATATTTTATGTTAGGCATCTAAATGGTAATTTCAAAAGGGCTGGGAATAGAGGTCAAGCTCTAAAGGAAACCTTATGGTCAGCTGCTACATCAACAACTATTCCATGGTTTGAAAGTACAATGGAAAAGATGAGTACTTTAGATGAGAATGCAATGCATTGGTTAAGTGACAAACATCCTACTCATTGGTCAAAATCCCATTTTGGCACCAATGTCAAGTGTGACATATTATTAAACAACCTTTGTAAGAGTTTTAACTCTTTAATATTGGATGCAAGTGAACAGGGATAAAGTAGAGAGATGGATAGGTTTGTTGTCTCCCAGAATAAAGGAAAGGCTTGTCCAATTGTCAGAAGTAGGTGCTTCTTTATTCCTTTAAAAGCATATGAAAATCACTATGAGATTGTAGGGTGTTATCAAGATAGATATGCAATGGATTTGATAAGCAAGACTTGGAGTTGTAGAAAATGGGATTTGACTGGCATTCCTTGTCAATATGCATGCACAACAATAGCAATGAAATGCAGCAATTTGGACGATTACGTAAATGAGTGCTACAGAGTGGAGACATTCAAAAATATCTATGCACCTGCCATCATGCCATTGAATAGTTCTGATCTATGGCATAGTACGATTAATAGGATTCCACCACTGCCTCCAATTTATGAAAAGAAAACAGGTAGTCCAAAAAGAGTAAGGAGAAGGGATCCACTTTTAGAGCAACCCCATATTGTATAGACCAACAAATAGGGTCAACCATTATAGATGGTATTTCCAAAGAGGGCACAACTCAAGAAGCTGCCCATTACCTCCTGTATGTATAATTTCAAGTTCTTTTTTTCTGTTTCTCAAAGACCTTTATGACTAATAATTTTATTATTTTGTATAATGCAGCAAGCAAGGGTAAGAGGTGATGGAGATAATGGTAGAGGTATAAATGTCAATTCAGGTAGTGGTGAACATGGACACAACTTAAGAAGCTGCCCACAACCTCCTGTAAGTTTAGTTTCAAGTTCTTTTTCCTATTTTGCAAAGACCTTTGTGACTAATAATTTTGTTATTTTGTATAATGCAACAGACAAGTGCAAGAGGTGATGGAGATGCTGGTAGAGATATAAATGTCAATTTAGGTAGTGGTGAACATGGACACAACTCAAGAAGCTGCCCACAACCTCCTGTAAGTATAGTTTCAAGTTCTTTTTCCTGTTTTGCAAAGACCTTTATGACTAATAATTTTGTCATTTTGTATAATGCAGCATGCAAGTGCAAGAGGTGATGGAGATGATGGTAGAGGTACAAATGTCAATTCAGGTAGTGGTGAACATGGATACAACTCAAGAAGCTGCCCACAACCTCTTGTAAGTATAGTTTCAAGTTCTTTTTCCTATTTTTCAAAGACCTTTATGACTAATAATTTTGTTATTTTGTATAATGCAACAAGCAAGTGCAAAAGGTGATGAAGATTATGGTAATGAGGACAATGATATGGTAGGTATATGCCAGGGTAGTAGTAGGGGTATTGACAGTGAGAAAAGTCAAAGGATTAGTGACAATTAGGGAAGGGGGACAAGCATGGGCATCGTGGGTAGCCAAGTAAGAGGTGGCAACTAGGGAAGGAGAGAGAACAACCAAGTTAGAAGGGGAAGTAGGGGAAGAAGAAGGAACAACCAAATAATAGATGGTAGGCATGCAGGTAGGGCTATTACAACAAATAATAGGATTGCAGTAAATAGAGGAAAAGTTAGAATATGGACTGTTATGGGGAGAGAAAGTAGTGGAATTATAGGCAGAGGGAGTGGTGGTAATCGTGGGTAGAAGGATTGGTTTAGATAGAGGGAATTATGGTAATCTTATGGGTAGATGGAGTGGTTTGGTTAGAGGGAGTGGTGGTAATCTTATTGGTAAAGGGAGTGGTTTGGGCAGAGGGAGTGGGAACAATGCTAGTAATAGGACTGTTCAGCAAATAGGTAGTAGTAGTGCAATGAGAAAGGCTAGTAGTATGTGAGTGAGAATTTGGGCAAAGAGAGAAGCCAATGTTCAAGGGGCCATGATCTAGGAATGAGAAGTAGCAGTCATGTTACGATGACCAGTAGACTTAGGATGGGACATAATTTGGGAAAAAAATACAGCAGCCAAGAAACAGTGAGTAGCTTAGACAAGGGCAAAGGCATCCATTTTAGGCCACCAAGAAGACATGTTTTAGAGGTAATTAATATTTCCCTATATATGTAGTAATATACTTTTTTTTCGCTTAAAGCCCCCGGTATTCAGGACCACAATGGCCCGACTAATCCGAAGTTCGGTCCGAGTAGTGCCCGCAAAGTTTGACTCTTATTCGGGAGAAAAGACCTAGCCCAGAACTGTTTAACATGGCGTTCTCACTGAGAATCGAACTCTCGACCTCGTTTGGTATTCACAAGCCACTTGCCACTTGTGCCCAGCTGTTGGGTTCTAATATACTTTGTTATGTACATTTATATTATATTTTTGTTATTGCACGCAACTAATGTTCAAACTAATGAAGCCATAAATGAATATGCAGCAGTTTCAGTTTCTATTAATCCAATTCCAGCTATTAATGAAGATTTTGCTGCAGTTACTAATAAAGTTCAAGTTCCAGTTCTAGCTCCAGCCCAAGGATCACAAAGAGGCAAAGAATTCACACGTTTACTGAATCATTTTCTTAAAGAATGTGCCTCATAAATATATTATCTAGTCTTCGACTAGAGAACAAGCTGACTGTCAAATGGGTTTTGTACATAAAATAGTCTTCTAAGGGGTTTTTGTGTATGATTAGCAAGTATAATGTATGGGTTTTTGTATATGGTTCAATACAAAATATGGATTTTTGGTTTTTATACATGGATGATCAAGTACCGGTGCTAATACAACTATGACTGACTTTGTTCATATTGATGAATGAACAGGCTATGAACAAAGTCAGTCAACCCAATGGTTTTTGTGGATGGGTTACAAATAGGTTATGACGGGATTGATGGATATTTTTGTAAATGGATGGGATTATGACAGGATATGTAAAGATGATTTTTGTATATGGATGAGACTATGACTTTAACCATATTTAATGAGTTTTTATTTTTATTTTTTTATTATAGGCTATGGGATTATGACAGGTTTTTATGATTGATGGCTTTGATGATATTATTGATATATTTTTTTTGGATTAAGGATGAAGAAACATCATTTTTTCTAGTGTTGAGGTGTTTATGATTGTTTTCATAACAGGTATTCAAATGAAAAATGCTAAAGGCCTGTAGTTGGTAACGTATATTGTGTCCTTATTCTGCCTCTTTGTTTACGTATTGTGACTTCTCTAATTTTGGTTTTGACAAAATTGAATTTGGTTTCTTAGACGCTATCGTAGTTATCTATTACTGATTAGTCAAAAGCTAACTCGACTAAATTTTTTGGGTTACATCCATCTAGATTAATCTATTTTCTCCTTGTTAACCACCCAAACCGTATGTGTTTAAGAGATGGGGGACTTTAAAGATTTATTTCAAACTTTATAGAACAGTAAGGACTTATTTGATATATTTTTAAAACATTAAGGACTGATTTGAAAGTCTGTTAAAATATTGAGGACATATATGAAACATTTTTAAAACTTTAAATACTTAAATGAAACTTTTTCAAATATTGAGGATTTATTTGAAACTATTTTAAATCATTGAGGACTAAATTGAAATTGTTTCAAAACATTGGGGATTTATTCAAAACTTTTTTAAAACAATAGCGACCAAATTGAACTTTTATTGTTATATTCCAAAATTGCCCCCGAAACCGTGGTCACTTGCACTTGCTGTTAGATTTAACCCCTTATTTGACGGCAAGGATGAATTAATTTTTTTTTTTGCAAACAATAGGGATTAAATTGAGATAAATAGAACAATAGGGACTAAATTAAAATAAATGGATAACAATAGGGACTATTTGTGAAATTTTTCCACATATATTTCTGTTATACATCTATTTCATAATACATGGACAATTGAGGAATGTGTTGTGGTGTAATGGTTAGAGTCTTGGTTTTCAACGTTTGAGGTTCAAATCTTGTTAGACTCTTTTTTTATATATATAGTGCATAGGTGAATTTGTAAATAAGTTTAATTTGAATAAAAAAATATATAATTATTTAATTAATTTTACGATTTTATCCTTAACAGTTAATTTATTTTAACAGAATAATTAGTAGAATGGCGAAAATGATAACCAATTGATAGTTGAATTGCCAAAATAAAATAAAAAATAATTTGATGATCAAACAAGACTGAGAAGATAATTTTATGGCCACAAAAATCTTTTACCAAATCAAATAACCAAGCATGAATGGCCAATATATGATTATCTATAATTGAAGTATAGTAAAAAAACGTTGGAAAATAGCAATTTTCATATGAATTCGCACGTGCAGTGAAAGAAAACAGAAAAATAAAAAAAAAGGTTTTATATAAATTGAGATTACTGAATTATCACTACTATTACATCAACATCTATGGCTATACATACAGAATGGATCAAATATAGTGTTTTCTGAAATAAATTGAATGTTAGAACCTTTTAATTCCTGAGAGGAGAAGCCTGAGACTTTAATTGCAACATGTAAAGCCATTGTAAGAAATTAAACTGGCACCTGACCTACACGAGTCGCAAAACATCGTCAATGATATTTTACTTGGATGAAAACATCTAAAGGGCACATCATGATCTAGTGAAAATGGCACAAATAGTCTTTATTGTTTCATTAAAATTTTAAATTCGTTTTTATTATTCGAAATTAGTCAATTAGTCCCTATTGATCTATACAGACTTTTAGACTGTAAGCATATGCAAGTCAACATGTAGGTATGCCTTCCATAGCATCAGAACTATAGCTTTGAGCCAAATAATGCCAAAATGCTTCCTTTGTCGGGACGAAGCTAAGCCGATACTTATGCTAGGCAAAGGAAAGACCACCATTTCATAGCATTCGAGCTCCTGGTCACTTCGCCTTTCCTTTCTTCCCTTTTTTCATGAAATTTATTTCCCTTCTCAGATTTGCTTTTCATGTAAGAAATCCTATCAGCCTTCTTTTGCCTTTTCTTTTGAACTTGCTCAAGATCCTTAATTTCTTACCATACTGATCTGTAGTACGCAAAATTTCCCCTCCTCACGTGTACTCATTCCTATCTATTGGCAGAAAAATCTTCATGGCTCCCGAGGATGCCAAGAAGATTGCAATCATTGGCTGTCGGATTTCGTCCCACAAATAGAAGAAGATCGCCCTTTTTTGATAGTCCATTGCGGCTTATTGTGGGCTGAAGTATAGGGGATAGAGCATATGAGGTAGCAACGGAATGACCCAAATGATGCTTCTTTCCACTCCTGAACCTCTTGTTATCTCCCCAAAGTCCACAAACACCTGTCAAAGGAATAGGTTGAGGCACAATTACAAAGGAACACCTGATACTTGTATATTTTTAGCCACTTAACAAATTGTAAAATACACAATGATTCAACGAAGCCATAAGAAGATTTTCTACATTTCGGGTAAGCACGGAAGCTCTATTATGTGTTTGTATGTATGTGAGGGAGTTGTCGCTCATGTTCATATGATGACGGAAAACAAACTTGGTTACGTTGCAGAAAAATAGTTGAGTCATGAGAAACAACATTTGGCATTTTAGAGAACGCTAATAACCAATGAAATCCAAAGTTTTGCTTTAATATTTACCAGCAATTGACAAGATAATAGAATAAACAAAGGGGTTGATCTAAAAACAGTTCAACCTACATTTTCTCTATCGAAAGAGGACTATTAGCAAGCACTACTGCGTCAAATCTAAACAAGAATTGGCATAGAGGCTGCAGGTCAAAACTCAATACAGATAAACAAGAATATAACATAACCCGATGCAAAAAAGTAATTTTACATCATAACTTTGTTACATTAGAAGTCGCCATTGTCATACTACTACTTATCAGGTATAAATCTTTGTAGTTTACGATGTAAAAATTACCAATAACACATTTTTACTTATCAAAAATAAAAAATGCAGATTAAATTACAAAGACACCTTGAAGTAATGCTTGAAGGTTAATAGAACTTGACAAACAGGATAAGAAATGGCAACATATAATAACAAACCAAGAAACCAAAAATAAATATTGGAATAAATGTTGGTTAAAGAAAAACATAAAGCATGAACATCTATTCAAAATAGTTACCTTTCAAATTGGTAGATTCTTCAGCAGTACCATCATCATTTCTTCCTTCCATTTCTTGTATATACTAGCCCTATTAGCTTTTACTTTTGCACCACCCTCCATCTTCATCTTTACCTACACACGATTAAGAAAATAGCATGAATGGCCAAGAAAAGTCTCAAGGTAGGTGAAAAGAAAATAAAATTCCTTCTCGATGAAGTGATTTAATAAAAGTGACAAAAAAATTGTTAGAATTACACAGCAAAACAGCTTAATAAGTAGTACGGTTTCATTTCCCCACCCTTTTGAAAGGAACTAGGAGGATCTCTTATAGTTCGAAAGCAGAGGGATAAACTCACATGGTCTCTTAGGTGATGGTTTCATGGTCCTAAATTAGTTTTTGATAACATTTGAAGAAAATTATTAAGCAAAATGACCAGTAAAATTTGAGATAACAGACCATTATTTCTCCAATTCTTTGGTTTCTATTAGAATTTCAGTATATCTTGCAACTTGTGAACAACAGAACCCAATGGATAGGACAAATAATATAAGTTTTCGTTGAAAAGAAAGAAGAAATTGAGAGGATAGTTAATTAAGAATGTTCAACTCATGCCAACTGCATGCACCAAAACATAGCATAAGGTGAGTAAGTACAATTTTTTAGACAAATTTAAAATATTTCCGTGAATTTACACTATGTTAGGATTTGCGAGGGAAAGCAAAGGAAAGTGAAATAGTGGAAGAAACCATAAAGGGAAGGGAAGGAAAGGAAAGGAAATGGATTCCCTTGTTTGGATTGCAGAAAAGCAAGAAGAGAACGGAAATTAAAGGAATCCATAGTTCATGGTCTGGACTGGAGAAGTAAAGGAAAAGAAAGGATGATCTTAAATAGAAAGTTACTTAGAATATCCTTTTTATATTCATTGTTATGTTAAAGATATATCTGAAATCATATAAAAGTACTAGGGACAATTGGACGGATTCTTCAATCAATCTACTTACTCTCCTCTCATCCTGAATCCAAACAACCTCCCATTCTTCAATTTGATGTATCTTTTATGCCTCTGTTATCATTCAGAGGCCAATCTCAGTTTTTTGCACAAGCTAGTTGACTATAGATCAATTTTAGTCAAGACCAAGCAGCCCAATTTTTCTAGAGCCACAAAAAGGATTAAAATTTTCTAGAAGAATTAAAGCAACGATCTTGACACGCCTTTTGTAACACTAACTGACCAGTTCAAGTTGTGAAATTTACTTCTGAATCCTAATGAGCTTGCTGATGCAGACCTTAAACCCCTTGTGCAGTAATGGATTCGAAGAACTGAAAGATACTCCACTATTAATCAAGAAAATTGAAGTCCTAATAATATGCAATCTGCGCCCTAATCTTGTTCATCTTTTCAAACACTTCTCCCATGTATGTAATTTTATCATACTTTTGGGGATAAGGAGATATGCTACTATGCAAATAACACCTTGTTACTATGAAAGACGATAAAAATGAAGAATATAGAAAGAAAAAAGGGTATAATGGGATTTTCAGCTCTTAAACTTCTATAGACTAATTACCTATGGCATATGAGCGTTTTTGTCTAATTCCTACAACACCTAGGGCATGAGAATTAATATATGAAGAGACTTAAAACCGTATTGCAAGACTTAAACTAACAACTACTTGTTCTGTTCTCCATATTTCTGAAATTTTCTAGCTCATAGAGTAAAATCCGTAAAGGGAAAGCCCTCTTTTGGGTCATGATTTCCAAACATCAAAGACTCGTATTGAAATAAATCATTGATTAATTGCAAGGGAAGGTAAGGGAATAAAATTGCTAAATAAGGCTCAGCACAACTCACCTCTTTTAAGGCTCTCTACGCTAAAATGATCAAGCTGATGGCCTCGCTCAATTAACAGTCCTCGCTCAAATTAATAGCCCGCACCGCAAAAACAAGAAAAAAAAAAAAAAAAGGTTATATATACACACACTATTAACTGGAAAACTAAGTGTTATAGCCATACTTAGAAGAGATCCTGAATCTGCCCTATGAAATAAGAAAGTATGAAACGTCCTTTCACTCTATACATCTACAATCAGTGAGGAAACAAACATGCTAAACTGATTGGATAAATTAAGGGGCTTCATTACTCGGTGGTCATATTAAAGTTGTAAAACAGAGGAAGAAATCATGAATATATTTGATTGTTGTTAAAATACAATAAAAAAATCAAAGCAAACTTGAAGGTTAACAATGAGAAATTATGTTCGATAGTAACATAGCTCAATAGCAAATTTAGCATAGCTAACAGGTTAGTGATTGACATCAATCAGTTGATCACTAATTTCATCTCCATGGCAAGAAATATCAAGAAATTAACCTTCTAGACATGTAAGATAACCGAAGGCAATGGCGAAAATGATATGTCCAAAATCAAGTACAACAAAGCATTACTCATCGAAGTGAATGATTGAAGGAGAGTGGGAATCTTCACTAGAATGAATTATTGATTGTTAAGACAACCTTCACACAATTAACTTCTGCTTTTGCTCGATTGTAAATTTACCTTTTCTTATTCGATTAACCAGGTTAAGCAACTCCATTCAATTTTTACGAGTTTTCAAACATTAATAATTCTATTGTATTGTGTGAATTCTTAGGGACAAGTTCAAAGGCATGGCAAAGAATTTCCGCCAGAAATCAACACAAGTTACAAACAAATAACACGATCAAATGCATTATCACGACATAAAAATTAAAAACCAAAGAACAATTAGCAAGTTATTCACAAGGCAAACATTCGTTTACTTATAACACAAACATGAAAATCAATCCAATTGAACAAATGAAACAACAAATGAGAATAACATGCCAACTTGACAACTTCAACAGGTGAAGAATATGAAACAATATAATTAGAGCATAAATGCAGTAAATATTAAAGGCGTGGGGACACACAACATCAGTACAGCTTCTTAGACATGCATATAAAGCCAACACTGACTTGGAAATGAGGAGGGCAATCTACCACAGGATCGAGTTGGGGCTTGGAGCCAAAGCCCCTTAACTTACTTAGACTGAGGTTGGGTTTAGCGGATGGCCTTGTTCCACTAGCTAGGACCAAATTTTCAGATGTCCATTTCGTTATTATTACAACCTTCTTTTTTATGTCAAAGACAAGAAGCTACATGGAAATTCTCATTGGATCTCGGTTGTTCATTGGTTCGATGCTTTAGGCAAAACCAATTCCCTCCTACTCCTCAGTTAACCGAATCAACCACTTAGGCAAGGTCTACTTTTACTGGTGTTGGATTCTTCTTACATACAGTTCCCCATGTTTTTCTACATAATTACAAAATGTAAAGATACTCTTATTAACTTATATTATGTTATGAGGATCACCAAAAATTATCCCTTGGCCGAGTAAAAGCCACATATGGCACAATCAGATAAAATGATACTTTGCATATAATCTCCTAAACTCACAAAGATGGTTGAACTTATCCTATTTAACAGAAAAGAATAACAAGAGAAAAACATGAAAGAAAAAGAGAAAGAAAAGAAAGATAATTGATTGTCACAGGCAACAGACAATTATTTGACAGTGAGTCACCTCAAACTTTTTGTGAAAATATATTTAAGGAATTTTAAGTATGAAAAGTCAACTTATCTCCCTGAAAAAAATTATTCATATATAAATATTAATTTGAGTATTTTAACCTCTACTGAACAAGAATCCCGAATCCCCTAGTCACAAGGAACACGTGTGGAAAAAATATTTCTCTTAAAAATTTGCGGAAGAAGATAAAATGAAAAAGGAGACTGCTACATGTTTGCATCAATTTATCTTAAAAACTTTAAAAAGAAAAAACCCAAGTTCCAAGAACCAATGAGAGCAGAAGTTATCCCAAAAAATGCGTTTTCTCATGGTTGCACACACGATTTGATTAGCCAACAAAATGAGATATTGGAGTAAGCTTTGAAAGATGAAAACCAAGAATAAGCAAACTCAAGTAGTTCTCTAAACAATTCTTAAACATTCAAGTCCATTTAGAATGCATATGTAGTTGGTGAATAGGATGGTATAATAGGTTCGCATGTCCCTGAATCAAAAGAGATATCAAATAGAAAACATGGACTAAAAATATATGAATGAGTTTGAATTTATTTACTTGGGAGCACAAGAATCCCGAATCCCCTAGTCACAAGGAACACGTGTGGAAAAAATATTTCCCTTAGAAATTTGCGGAAGAAGATAAAATGAAAAAGGAGACTGTTACATTTTTGCATCAATTTATCTTAGAAACTTTAAAAAGAAAAGACGCAAGTTCCGAGAACCAATGAGAGCAAAAGTTATCCCAAAAAACGTGTTTTCTCATGGTTGCACACAAGGTTTGATTAGCCAACAAAATGAGATATTGGAGTAAGCTTTGAAAGTTGAAAACCAAGAATATGCAAACTCAAGTAGTTCTCTAAACAATTCTTAAACATTCAAGTCCATTTAGAATGTATATGTAGTTGGTGAATGGAATGGTATAATAGGTTCGCATGTCCCCGAATCCAAAGAGATATCAAATAGAAAACATAGACTAAAAATATATGAATGAGTTTGAATTTACTTACGTGGGAGCACAAGCACACACATATTATCAATTCACTTCATGATGACGACTCTAAATCCCATACTTTAAGATAGACATGGACCTTTAGTTCCTCATTACCATAATCCAATTGATCCAACTGAAAATTCCTTGTTGAAATTGCAACAGAACGAATGCACTACATCACCTCAATTATCTGGAGGGTAGGAATTTCTCCTATATCATAGGGGATCTCCTCAAGTTGATCGCAATTGTGCAAGAGTAGACACTTAAGGATGGGAAAGCTATCACCAGCGGCAGTCCATTCTACAACATTCGAAGTGTCTAACTTCAAGAATTTGAGTTTTGGGAATACCTCGTCTTCCATTTCCCATCTTTCACTGTCAAATGCATTGTGCAATAATTTGAGAACCTCCAGATTGCATAGGATTGCAAGTTGAGAAATTTGATTCCACGACATTCGAAAATTTGACAATGTCAACTTCTTAAGATTTGAGAGAAGATTAAATTCACATGGATATTTTTTCACGCCATTGTAAAATACATTCAGTGATTCAAGTTGACTAAGAAATCCCAGCTCAGGAAATTGATTGCAATTTGTAGCATCATTCCATGAATCCAAAAATCTGCATTTCAATTTCCGCATGGCCGGTACCCTTCTCAGTATCTTTTCCATATCATGTCCATAAGCAAGAGATGGTGTGGAAAAGGTTTGCAGATTATCTAGTATAGAGGAATTCTCAAGTCTGTAGGGCGCCAAATCAAATGAAGCACTATCATTTATATGCACATGCCTCAACTTTGTCATATCCCAAATCGAATATGATACCTTTACAACTTCAACGCCCAATCCTTTGAAAAGAAAAGTTTGTAGGTTCCAAAGATTGGCTATCGATGATGGAATTAAATCCACATAACTTTGACATGCCAAGTATCTTAACAGAATAAGAGCACCAATCTCTTTGAAAGAGTCACCTATGTTGATATCTTCCAATTTCAATATTCTAATAAACTTAAAGTTGTGAAAAATGAATAAGATATCATACGAATAACTTGGGCACATATCATTAGCATCAAAGAACAACAGTGATCGTACAAATGGCCCAGATGGCTTCAACATAGTGAAATGATTCCTTGTGGGATAAATGCAGAGGCGATGTAGTTGACATTTTATTGTCGTGGAAGAAGAAGAATCACTAGGATCCATATCATGATCATACCCATCTATCTTCTGAAAAAAGTTTTCTTCCCTAGCTTTGGTCAAGCAAAACTCACGTAAGAGATCATGAATACGACATGATTTCACCCCACCATTGGATTTTTCTTGAGCAATTGTTACTAAACTTCTTCCAATCAAATCCGTAAAGTAATCCTCTGCCACATCCTCTAAGCTTTTCAAATTAGTATCTTTTTTTTCTCCTACTTTTTCTCTTTCTCCTTCTTCTTCTTTTTCTTCTTCTTTTTCTTTTTCTTCTTCTTCTTCTTCTTTCTTTTTCTTCTTCTTCTTTCTTTTTCTTCTTCTTCTTCTTCAAGTCAGTATACTTTACAAATCCTTCAGCAATCCACAATCTTATTAATTTCGAGACTAGAACTTCTTTATCCTCCAAAAATGCTCCAAAGTACATGAAACAAGATTTTAAATGATCTGGTAAATGTTTGTAACTCAACTTGATTACGCCTCTGCCTTGTGCTTCCGCATCATTAAGTACTAGCGAACTTAAACTTTCTGCAATCTGTTCCCACTGATCCACTTTTCTCTTCAACTTTGCAAGAAGCCCAGCTGTCAAAATGATCGAAAGAGGTAAACCTTTGCAATTTTTTGCAATTTGCCTTCCGACCTCTAATAGTTCAATAGGGCAACTTTCTTTCAGAAATAGCTTCTTCTGTAGCAATTCCCAACTTTCATCATCAGATAGTAGACCAAGGGGTTGTAGTATGCTATCAGATTTAGCTTGGGAAGCCAACCCTTGTATTCTAGTAGTGAACATAATTCGATTTCCATTGTTGTCATTTGGAAAACATCTTGCTAGGTCATTCCAGGTATCAATTTTCCACATATCATCTAGAAAAATGAGAAACCTCGGTCCCTTGAGCTCCTTGTACAACCTATGAGCTAATTCTGTATCATCATGATTTGTGCCAGAAAGTTGAACAACCTGACCCAAAAGCTCCAATAATAATTGCCTATTTTCTGATACTTGAGAAACACAACATCATGCACGAGTATCAAAGTACTCATTGACTAAAGGATCATTGAACAATTTCTTAGCAAGGGTCGTCTTACCTTGCCCAACCATGCCGACGATCGAGATAATATGCAGTTTTGTTGGTCCTCCGATAAGCCACTCAAGCATACTTTCAATCTCTTCCATGAAATCAACCACATCGTTTTCGATTGTTGGCTTATCAGTTTGTGATGTTGAAGGATGATGTTCAGACATTTTATTGAAACCATAACGACACTGGATAACTAACTCCGGGAAGGGAGTGGTCAACAAAACCATTTTTCTATGGCCCGGGTTATCAAGTAAAACTCTTTTTATGTCATTTAAAGCATGAATGTCTTGCACATCTTCCAAAATAACAAAATACCCTTTACCTTTAAGAAGGTTGTATAGCGACTCTTCTAACTCAGCTTCGCTCATATCACTTGTATAGTCTATCTCATCACATTTGAGATATGCTAAATCTTCATGAATTTCAACATTACGTAGGAGGTCAAGAAACACCTCATTTTTCCTTTCTTTATAGGATGAGACCAAACTCCTTGTACAAACACGTCTCCAATCACGCATTTGATTGAAGACTTGGTTGAGTGTGTCACCAATTTCAGTATTATTATGGAAGATGGGCATTATTTCAATCTTGTCTGAGCTCATGTCTAGGATACTGCTTACAATTGAATTTGCGTCACCAAATCCCATCCTGATTAGTCCTTGTTGATGTTTTAACTCTGATAGGATGATGCCACGAAGCCAAAGCATAGAGTGCCAAATAGGAATATCTCCAACTAGAAATGAATCAATGACATACTCTACCTCATATGCCAAATTTGCAATGTTTGTGATGACATCCTTTATATCCGCTTCCTCTTTGAGCAGCTCCAGGATCTCCATGAGGCGACAACTCACCCGTTGTAGCTCCTGTTGTAACTCTAAGATGTCAAACTTCAAAACGCAAAGAGAAGCATCAGCCTTGGCTTTCACGACCAGCTCCCCTAGATTGTCCACAAGACGGTCAACAAAGCCAAGTTGATCAATCCTTGAGTAGTACATTCGTGATGGTTTGGGCCTTTTCTCATAAATCTCTTCAACCTTGTCCACAAGTGTCCCCAGTAGACCTGCTTGGATTCGAAAAATATACTCGAGTCGGTCAATCATTTGACCAGCCATGTATGGGTCCATATTCTTGAGATCAAAGGAATAGATGGTGAAGTCTACCTCCCTGACAATAAATTATAACTTTTTCAAGGTGGTACTATAATCTTCAATGGAATCTTTGGGGGGATCCATGAGAATTGCTTTGAGGAGTAGAATGCGCTTGACATAAAATTCTATCCATAGAAGCTTGAAAGGAGATTGTTGAACATAATCTACGAGAGCATCAATGGGAGCTAGATTGTCCACAAAGTAGTAGTAGACTAGTGATGCCTCTGGGTGTTTGCCATAAATCATTCGGATCAAATCCATCCAATGTGACATGAGTTTGAGAATACAGTCGAGTCTTTCCACCATTTCACGAGCCTGATGTTGGTCCATTTCCCCGGGATCATACTCCTCGATGATGTTTGCTGCCTTCTGGGCCAAATACTCAATTTCTCGCATTAATCCACCATATCCAACAAATTGTTGAGGAAGATGTATGAGAAAGGCTTGGAGGAGTGCAAGGTCATCGTAAACTTGTTTCATCCCTGCTGGAACAACCCTAAAAGCAAGAGATTCTTCAACATATTGTAAAAATCGACCAAGAGAAGAGAGGGGATTCTTCCTTCTCTTTAAAGGTATTTCAAACACTTGATCCGCTAGTGGCCCTAAGAGAGCATCAAGATGAGGTTGTAGAATATCCTTGTCAAAGCATACTCGTAATTCCTTTGGCCCTTCGTCTACAATCACCACTTGCTTCCCTTTCTCCATCACTTGCTTCTCTTACACTTTTTTTTTACAGATAGATCAGAGTAATGGATTGCTTCTCTTTCACTTTTTTTTTTTTTACAAAGAGATGGATCTGAGTAATGGAGATGAACAACTATTAAGGCTACGACAAGTCAACGCCACTACTACTACCTTATTCTCTATTTCATCCTCTTCTCTGTGTGAAAGAAGGAAGAACCCACCTGCAATAAATTTCCTCATATTGTGTTACCATTATACCCCTTCATTTAAGTTAGGGAATCTAAAATATCTTGGGACATACTTGGAAAATACATATATATATATATATATGTGAACTATCAGAGAGCAATCATTTACCGTTATACATGTGGGTTTCGCGTGTTTTAATGTAATCTGACATATGAGAGAGAATGTGGGAGAAAAAAATGACCATTATGGCTTCAAATTGTAGCTGAAATGTCCCCTCACAATATATATTATTAAATGTTGTAGCATAAAGACAAAAATGTGGCCAAATTATGGAAAAGTACATGTAATAAAAAAAGAAGAAATGGGCAAATACCCAAATTGGGCACATGAATGAAGACAAAAAATAGGTGGCAATGACCAAAAGGGGCAAATGATGAAAAAAATTACCTAAGTGAAATCTAAATTTTTGAATTTCTGTTTGCACTCAAATTTGGAGTCATTTTCCTAATTATAGAGCAACAAAATAATATATTTTTAGTAAAATATCATTTGCATTTATTATTTTATTACCCTAATCGTATATTAGGTCCAAATTGAAAATTATAAACTCATAAGTACATCCAAAGAGCATGAGCATGCATGATTTTGTCGTAATATATTTTGTCATTTAAGAAAGTAAAAAAATTGAGTATTTCTCGTAAATTAAAAGAAAACGTAATTAAAGTAAATAATTATGAATTCAAGCTTAATAATCATTTTAAGCTTTAACATACATAAAACTAATTTTATCTTAATTTGTATGAATATAGGATCTTAAGTAACTACAATTGTTCACCAATTGACTACATATATAGTATGATCGTATATTCTTATTATCCTCTAAGATATGCAAAATTATTATTATGTGTTGATTTATAATGTGCATAAAGACAAAAACAATGTGAAATTACGAACGTGGATAGCTAAAGCATCTAATGCAAAATCTTTTTGTTTGTTGATACCCTATAAATAACAAAACTACGATCAACGAATACAACTAACCAACACTACATAACAAATGTGGATATAGGCGACACTGTAACCACCGCTAATTAGTGAAATAAGATGATCAATTTGAGTTTGAAAATCAAATCCTACTTTACGACTCATTATGTTTAGCAATATGTTCGTGAATTCATTGCATAAATACTTCAAGTTGAATTCTTTATTGAACTTTGATTTCTAGTCATTTCGTCATGAAGATAATTATTGAGGTTTGGGTGTCCACAATAATCGTAATTTACACGAACCAATTAAGAAGAGTACATTTACCAAGTAAATTACATAGATTGGTTTTATTGTTTTGATATTAGGAGTTATGTGTTATAGGCCGCTCATCATGCTTTGATTAAACTATTTGTTAGGCATTAATACAACACGAATATTCAAATAAACACTTGTTAAAATAGACAAAAATCTTTAAGTTATTTAATTAGTATAGACTTGTAATACAAAGTTTTTGGGATGTAATTTGTTAAAAAAAATTGCAATAAATGAGCTCAATTATTTAATAAGTTTAAATCTCTTTAATTCTGTTTCTTTGAAGTTCAATTACTACATAGATTTGTTAGTTGTATTCATTCATCAACTAAGTTAGAACTCTTGGGAAAATCACTATTGAAGTTAGAACTAAGTTTCCTTTACAGACTGTTTGGAACAAATGAATTCTATAAAATTTAATAGAATTCATTTGCAAATCCAAATGGGAAAATATCACGTAATCCCCTTGTGATATGTGAAACTATCACCTTACCCCCTATGTTCCTAAAACTTCAAGAATACCTTATGTGTTATTAGAAAATCATCACACTACCCCCTTCATGTATTTTTTAAACTATTAAATATCATTTTTGCCCTTTTATGGCTGCTGCTCATCGGACCAGCTACAGTAGCCTTCGACGAGCAGCAACGTGGCTGTTGCTACTCGTTGGAGCAGCAACGTGGCTGCTGCTGCTCGTTGGAGTAGCAGCAGGAGGTGGGGGGTGGGCGGGGGGGGGGGGGAGGAGGAGTGGGGGGGGAGGGCGTGGGAAAGATGAATTTTTTTTTTTAGTTGTAAATAGTTAAAAATAAAAGAAAAAATATATAAGTATTATAAAGGGCAAAACTAACATTTCATAGCTTAAAATAGACATGAAAGGGGTAGTGTGATGACTTTCTAATAACACATGGGGCATTCTTAAAGTTTTAGGAACACATAAGGGTATGGTGATAGTTTCACATATCACAGGGAGGGTTATGTGATATTTTCCCAATCTAAATTTTTATGTTTGGAAATAGCACTTTTAAAATTTGAAAATCCAATATTTGCAATTTTTGGATTTGCTCAAACTTTATCCAAATTCTTGCTCAATAGGTAAAATTTGTAAATTCACGTTTTTTAAGTTAGTTGTTTATCTTTTGAAAATAAAATTGCCCTCTGAGTTCTTTTTACACTTAAGAGATTAACTTTGGCTCAAATGCGAAAATAAAAATAGAAACTAAAAAATAGACCAAACCCCTTCTCTCACCTTCCTCCTTCAACAAAACACGAAGACAAATAATTGATGAAGAATTAAGTGCATGAAAAATATTTTCCTGCAAGATTATTTAACAATATCTGACATGAATGAAGATTGATTCAAAATAAGTGTAAGAGGTAAGTGGAGTTTATTTTTATGTAGAGTTGCTAAATCCTATCACTTCTGGATTACATGCTCATTATCCATGTTTGATTGATATCATATTGGCCTTTGAAATTATTTTGTGGTAATCATGCCGGAAGTTCCTTTTATTTATATTCTAACAATTTGTTTCAATTTTCCTTGCAAATTTGTTCATAATTTGCTCTTTTATTTGGATAATTGTTATATGTCTTATCAACAATTTTTAGTAAATACTTGATGTTAATATCTTTCATGTCTTTTTTGCTTTAATTTATGCTAGTGCTTGTTGGATAGTCGTAAAATTTTTGTTTATCATTTCTAAATTTCACTAATTCCATTAGAATAAAGGAATTGTATTTGAGTAGAATATAATTTTAATTCCTATTTCACATGTATTTTAAACATAATTTTATTTGCAAATGACATAATTAACTTAATGTTATTTTACAGTTACAAACAAGAGAATTCATTTATAAATACAAATTCTCATTGAATTCATTTATAAATCAAATGAATTCCACAGTACAAGTGCTTTTAAACACTACGTTACATAGAGAAAATTATAACTGTAGACTCGAACTTTGGAGTTGAATAAAATCTTTCTATTTGCTTAACTAAAACAAAACAAAAGTTCAAATTTTTGTAAATTATCATAAGAACTTTAACTCTTCTTTACTTGTACTCTATTTCATTCAAATTCATATTTCCTCATATATAACTTTTACAAACTCATATGCACTTTTCATTAAAGCTATTCTAATAACTTCAATTTTTCTTTCCCTATATATTATTTATGTTTAAAATCTCCAATTATTCATAACAACTTATTTTTTTAATTCATATTTAGTTTTTGTTATTCGGTAGGGAGGAGGATACCGAAGACATGGCTAGTGATTGGAGGAAAATCGTAACGAAGTACCCGTACTAAAAGGTGTGGCTAGATCACCTCCTTTTCAGGGACATCTAATGCCCCCAAAAAGTTAATATCTGTGACATAATAGTTTTTGTATGACTACATTGAGTATCTTTTCCAGGTGCTTTTGAACCCAAGGTCACAAACTATTGATGCCAATCTTCAGCTTCAAAGTAAAACTAGTACAATTTTTGTGGTATCATTGAACTTTACGGAAGCAGATACAACAGTGGAATAGATTTATTCTTGTTAGATTTGCAGTCGTATTCGTTAAATAGATATTGTAAACTCGTGCTGAACTTATTAAGAGATAGTACCTAGATTTTTATTACATCCAAAAGACATGTTAAAAGTTGACCACATAAATACCTTAATTCAATGTTCTCATTCCTCGTCTCTGCATTTGAGCAAGCTATTGACTGAAGACCCTTAATAGACTCAAAATCCACTCCATAATGTTAGTTATACAAGAGATGCTGTGTAATCTGTGTGTAAGGATTTTGGTTGTTGTTTTATGGAGCAGTTTGAATGTTATATCTAGGGTAAATTTCACATTTAATCTCTATTGTTTACATGTTTTTTTAATGACATCCCTAATATTTCAAAAGATTCATAGAAGTTCCCAATATTTGTAAAAATGATTCAAAATGGTCCCTATTGTTCAATACTAGCCAAGTTGGTCCTTATTGTTTTTCAAAAAAATTAATTTAGTGCCTGTTATTTTCTTTAAAAAATTCAAGTTAATCCCTACATGTGACCCATATTTAGAGTCTAATTTAAAGTTTTTGAAAAATAATAGGGACTAAATTGGCTAATTTTGAATAATATGGACCATTTTCAATCACTTTTGTAAACATTAGAAACCAGTATGATTTTTTCGAAACAATAAAAACCAATTTGAAAAAATTTATAAACAATAGGGACTATTTGCATAATTTACCCTTATATCTACCAGGGGAAGTTGGTGATTGTTCTATTGTAACCAAAAAGTTGGGGGAAATCTTCAAATTATTTTGCATTACCCATTTTTCTTGTCAAAGTTGTGCTGACTAGTCTATGTACTAAATGAACAATTAATAAAGCTGTTTCTAGGCTTGGGGTTATTGCTTTTAGGATATTTTTTTAGTTTGAAACTTTAAAATAATTTAAAAGAGAAACTCAGTTTTATTATCAATTTGAAATTTTCCGGTACAATGTTGATTTCATTCGCTAGAAAATGATTTATCAAGAATAATCTTTTTCTACTTGATGGTTTTGATGTAGATCACCTATTTCAGTTGCTCAGTACTCAATTATATATTTGGATAGAGAAAATTTTGTGTGTGTTTATGTGTAACAAAATTTTCGTTTGGGTTTATGTTAACTAATTTGTGGCCTATACGTTGGTGCATTTATTGGTCATGTCACTTCTAAACTTGTCATTGCATTTAAGACTCAGAACATCTGTTTATTACAACACATAACACAAATGTTGAATGGTCATTGCAGGGGCAAATACAAGCCACCAAATGCACCTGCTGATGGTGAAAAGCCCCTGTCTCTTCACATTTCTGCTGGATCTGTAAGCAGTTCTCTTCTAGCCATCTTTATCTATCTTCTTCTCTAGCTTTCTATATTCTTAATAGATAGCTTGATTTTAATAATTTCGTGTTGGCTCCGCATAATTTACTAACTGAATAAATTTGTAACTGTGATTGAGGTGCACAATTTATGTATTCTAATATGTATTGCCATCTATTAGATTCCGTAGCATTATGAGGACGGCTAACCTCTCATGTGAATGGATTGCAAAAGCAAGAATTTGTAATGATCTTCCTCTTGATTGGGTGTCCAACCCCCCTTCCCGACTTGTGTTTTTGATGTCCCAGGACATTGCCCGATCCGGAATCGGCTAAGATTGTAATCCTATTTATTAATGTTATTGTTTTACTATTAAAAAAATGTGTATTGCCATTCATCGGATTTTAATTTTATATATATGGAGTGCATATTTTTGGGATCTTAACATGAAGCGCAAATAAATCAAATTTATTGGTAATAAGTTCCCTCATGTTTGGGTTGCATTTTCATTTATTTAGAAATTTATCAGATTATCTGCCCTAGTTTATACTTTGTTTTGACCTATATCCTAATGTAGCATAGGACTTTCAGAATAATTTTTTAAATTAAAGATATCACATCCCTATTGTTTGTGCTTGTTATCGCTTTATTCTTCTTGTTATTTTGGTGTTAACTGCAACTCTTTTTTTCCCTGAGTAAATTGTTTGTCGCCCCTCTGTGTTTTGTCCAAAATACTCATTCACTCCATGTATTTTTAAAATAGGTTCATTACCCCCCTGTGTTTTTTTGATTAAGCTGACGCACCCAAAATCGCTTATTCCGTTAGCAAACGTTACCAAATTTGTTAATTAATCGTTATACCCTTACATAAAGTTAAAATCGAAAAAACACAGGGGTAATGAGCCTATTTTAAAAACACAGGGGGTGAATGAGTATTTCAGGAAAAATACAGGGGGGCGGCAAGCAATTTACTAAAAGGGTATTTTTGTCCAACAAAGAATTTATTTTAACCAAAAGCATAAAAAAATCTCATTTTAAGCGCGTGTGTTACAATTGCCGTTAAATTAAACGGTTTTTCTAATGGAGAGGGACGGTCAGCTACATTTCGAAAAACACAGGGGGGTAATGACCCTATTTTAAAAATACAATAGGTGAATGAGTATTTCGACCAAAACACAAGGGGGCGTCAAGCAATTTACTCTTTTTTCCCTTTTTGTCATTTATTAGATTGTTGGATTTGACTTGATTGTTGTATATGCTTGCAGTAAAAAAGGTCAAAATTTACTGCATTGCTGGATTCTTTCTTACTGTTTCCCCATAGCCGATTCAACCTGTCGTTGAGCACTCAACTTCAAACAATAAGGTATGGCATATATCTGCTAAACAATATTTTTCAAGAATTCCCTTCAAGAATACTTCATGTTGTCAAACAGTAATATCTCAATATGAGTATGACATTCCAAAGTGTAATGCTTACTGGGAAATTTTATTTTATTTATTAAATATTGGGAAATAGTTACTCACATCTTTATCCCCAACTGTTGACGAGAAATAAAAAATAGCTAGTTTTTTATGATATTCAAAGGCTAATTTCGTCGGGAACTTGTTTTCCAATTACATTTGTATTTCTGTCCCAGTTAAAAAGAAAAAGGCTTTTTACAAAAAAAAAAAAAACAAAAAAGGCTAAAAGTTATCTGGACATTGGGTGCTGGTAACTTGTCACAAACATTACAACACATTTTAACATATAGGTGGAAGATTGGACTAAGGCTCCGTTTGTTTGCCGTAAAATATTTTTTCAATTTTTCAATGTTTGGTAATACTAGAAAATTTGTTAACTAAAAAATGTTTTCCAGTTAAAAATGGTGGTTATTTTTGTTCAATTTTTCGGTATTTGGTAATATCGAAAAATTAGTCAACTGTAAAATATTTTTCAATCAAATATTACAACTAGTAAAAAGTTTAGAAAAATATTTTCATATCATTTGAGAGAAGAAAATATTTTTCGGAACTCACCCATATTTTAACATATACATGGCCGTTGAAGATTGAACTAAAGACACTTACTGCTTGATCCCACGGTATGCTTTATTTGAACCGAGTTTAAGTGACTTTTTCAGTATTAACAGTAAAGAGCAAAAATGCATTACCTAAACAAAAGGCCAACCTAACACAATGAAATTCAAGTTTGTACTAAATTCAAGTGCAAATAAAAATTGATGAACCCACTTTAACAAAATTTAATTACAAGTGGGTATTTTCGACTAGTGTCTCTCTAGAAGGAAAATATAATTTGAAATGCCACGCTTTTTCTTCCATTTCGAGTTTTAATTTTTTGCTATAATTCTAATAAAAAATTTTCAAGTTTCCGCTAGTGAAATTCAAGTCAAAATCAAAACCCAAGTTCCTACAATAATAGAAGTAAAGTGAAAAGGAAAACTCAAAGTTTCCACATTCACAAAATACAAATACAAATAAAAAAATCACTAAACTACCAAAAGAAAATCATAAAACTGAAACTAAAATTCATGAACATAAAACTTAAATTTGAATTTAATTTCAACAATAACAAAAATTCAAGTCAAAACCAAAATTTAAATTCCCGCTATAAAGAAATTCCAGTCAAATTCAAAATTACCACTATAAAAAGATTCAAGACAAAACTAAAACTTAAGTTCCTGCTAGAACAAAATTCAAGTTAAAATCAAGAATTCAAGTTCTTGCTAGAACAAAATTCAAGCTAAAATGAAAAATGAACAAGTTCCCGCAATTGCCAAATTCAAGCCAACATCATAATTTAAGTACAAATGAAAAATCAATAAACTGCAAATGAAAAATCTTAAACTGAAATTCAATAAGCAATGGCTTTTTCTTTTTTCTCTTTCGAAATTCAATATATGTAAAGGAATGTCCTGACCTCAAAGATAAAAGCTTAAACTTGATTGCACGGTAAGACTTTGCTATATGTAGGAAGAATAGAGTTAGAAGATCAAAGCAAAATCAATACACCAACACAGATCTAGACATCTAGTCACTGCAAAAGTTTCTCCCAAGGTTTCATAGAGTTAAACATGAGAACCATTTGCTACCTCCCCTTTTTTCCTCACGAAAACTATATGGACCAGCTAAGGATTTCCAAACCGAGTGCCCACTGAAATATGGCACTGTTAGATACAAGTTCAGCAAACTTTCCATAATCAACTAATGAGTACCCAATGTGTTAAAATTTTCCAGAATCTATTAAGCTCATCATAAATGATTCAAATGCATTTACCTTATTGTGATTCAACATTGAGACAGAGAGAGGGAGAAGAGACGATGTCAGTTACTCTATAATAGGGACAACAAGAAGAGAACATTGCACGACTTGTTAACCAAAAACAAGAAGAGAAAATCACCTATATAACCTTTTTATCTAACCCATAACATGCACTCCACCCAAAAAGAATTTATATAAAAAAAAAATTGAAGAAGAAACAGGAAAAATAAAATGGATGACCAAGCGAGGAGATTAACACTCTTAAGAAGAGTTGTTACCATTTTGAACAAGAAGGGCACCATGGCCAGTTGGATAGCCAAAAATCTGGAGAAGATTAAAAATTTGGGCTTAATATCTGTGACACCCAGCTCCCAATGTATGCATTGATCATTCATGTACATTTATGTGTGCAACTATTTGTTTAAATGCCTACTTTTCCTATAAAATGCTATTAAATGTTTATTTACTCTCTATGTGCTAATATTTGTTAAATTGCTTTTAAATATCAAAATTTTGAGTTTATTTACTTTAGTAAATAATAAATGAACATTCAAATTATTTTAATCATAGACTTTTTAGTAAAACTTGCATTTAAAAAAGTTTTCTATTAAATTGAGCCCGAACTAAAAATTTTATTATCTTATTTTCCGAATTTCATATTTTTCTATTATTACTTAACTTATAATTAGCCTACATTCACAAAAATTATATTCATTGCATATATGACGAGTGATTTGCAAAAATATCTTAATATTATATGAATAATAAAACTATGTATTATTTTGGACTTAAAGAAGTTTTCTTACATTTATTCTAATACACCTAAACTCAAATCCATTTTAACCCACAACTCAAACCCAATATCTAACCCATCAACCTATATAATCATCCTATACATATATATACTAAACAAAACACACAAAAAAATACTAAAATAAGCCAAAAGGGCCAAAAATCAGCCAAAAAAACCAATTACAGGAATAGTACTTTTCTTGCCAATTTTGCTCAATTTGATCTTCCAAGCTTTACCAAGTCTTCTCCAAGTGGTTCCAAGCTTCTCCAAGCCCTATCCTAGCTTCCTTGCACGTTTTTTGTGAGGGAGTTGCATCATTTTCATGGTTTAAAGTTTATGCCAAGTTTTTGAATTTTTGGATTTTTTTATTATTGAGCTATAACATGCTTGTTTCTTGTTTTATATAGTATGTATACATGCTAGAGAACATCCATATGCAATATTATAACTTGGTGTTGAGTTTTTAACAAGGTGTCACTTGAGGAAGATGATGAATAGTGAAATTTCTAGGGTTTCGAAAATTTGTACAATTTAATTTGATTTAATGATTCTAGTAGTTGCTAATTAGGTCCTTGAGCATGAGAAAAATATTAGTTGTGCTTGCCATGTACAAAATTTGAATAATTTGATCAAATTAGGCTACTTTAATAAGGGATTTTGGGGTTAAATCAAATCCGGGCACGTTTCGAAGTTATGCCTAGTCTTTATTTAAGTATTGAAGTCTTAAAAGTGTCTTCGTTTCGCTTGTTTGGGTTCCGGAATTGTTACTTGTAGTGTAAACCCACAAAGAGGCATTTTCGGTATTTCCGTGTACTTGTGCTCTAAGTTATGATTTGGATGCTCTAAATGAGGTATTTAGGTATCCTTAGATTGGTAGGATAGTTAGCTAGCTTAACTTGATCTTTGAATTCCGGTAGGAAGCTAATTAGCCTAGTTGAACAAAGGAGGAAATGAATGAATTAAGTGTTTTGGTACTTGTATTGCCTTGTAATTTCTTATAGTGTGTTTAAATGCATTTCTATAATATATTTGAGCTATTGGTGAAATTTCGTGAAAGTATATTATTGATCCTCTTTGTGCATTGATGGTTAATTTCATATTTATAGCTTATATAGTCTTGTGTTTCTTGCTTCTTATGCTAATCACATAATGTTATACTTGTGTGAGAGCAACCTACCTTGTTGTCTCTCATTTATATGCTTAACTTGTTACACTATTGTTGTTAGTTGATTCTTAATTAGTTGGATAAATGTTTAATTGTACTTGTATGACAAGTTCATCTACTTGGAGAAGTTGTGAATTGAATCATATGGTTACTAGTTAAAGATTGAGTAAACATGTTTATATTGCTTATTAATTGTATTGTATATGTGAAGCTATGATTATATAACTTATTGGTTAGATGATGTGAAACCCCACTTTCTTGCTTATCTCGTAATACGTGCTTTACCTCGTTTTGCGTGCATATGACCTGTTTATGTGCTATGGGACCTAGAAAATTATAATTTTGATTTCAATACTTCTAATACGTGCTAAATGTGCATTCATGAAATTTTCATCAAAAACGGAGTCAGAAATTTTATCGTCGATTTTCAGTGAATAGTGTTTTCGAAACACGTCCGCTATAATTTTGAAACTGGTCTTTTTAACCCTTCTAGACCTAGTCCACGGACTTTAATAGACCTGTGTTTGATGAAAACGGTTTTAAAATCGGCTTAAGAATTTATTAGGGTTTTTACACCGACTTTTGCGAAAATCGAGTTTTAAGCCGACTCGGGTGGAATTCTTTGAATGTAAAACTTCTTGTCACCTAAAAATAACTCACTTGAGATATCTTGGGGGTTGCATAATTAATTTTAACTTGGTGATCACTAAAATGCAATTAAAGACATTAAAAACACAAAATACCTATTAAAATAACTTTGACTTTAATTAAAAAAATTGACCTTATAAGCTATTGTCACCTACACACACTCACACAACATAAAAACACCACCACACACACACACATTGCCGAGGGGTTGAGGGAGAAAAGAGAAGAAAGAAAACTCAAGCTTTTCAATCAATTTTTTAAAGAAAAACCTAGTTTTTGTCCGTGAAACTTCGCACCGACTTGGATTCTGCTTGTTGGGCACGCATTGCACGCATTCCTAGGCTTATATCGCATCTAAGGTGAGAGAAAAATTCTAGATCTCAAAATGTCATTTTTGTGTTTTTGCGTATAAATGAAGATTGAACCGTTAGAATTGAAATCTGATGTTAGATTATTGCTCCTTGCATGCTAGGGATCATTATATACTAATACTACGAGTTTCTGTCGGATATAGCATAATTTTTATTTTCCGGGTATTTAATTTTGATTAAAATGTTCAAAGTTGATTTAATTGAGTTGCGTTGCTCGAAATCGATTGCCGTCGATTTCTAAATACTTGATAATTACGTGTTAGCGCTGTTGTAATGCCGAATTTTCGATTACATTGTTTGTGTGGAAATCCGGAAAATCCAGCCATGACGTCATAGGGTTTTAGGGTTATCGGGCATGTTTTGGAGGTGTTATGGTGGATTTCCGAGAGGGCTAATGTAGTAGGTTGAATGGGTGAGTGATAGGAACTGATTTGGTAATGTTTGGATTAGTAGATTGTAAGTTATGAATTTTAGAAGTTAGGTTGTCATTCTTTAATTTCTTGAACGATGCCTTAGATGGTTGGGTAGTGTTCGAGTGATGAATGGTGAGTTGTTGTTGAGTAATTTAGAGTTTAATTATGAATATTATGCATGTCCGGTTAGATGGCCTACTTTGTCATCTAACTACGTTGTTTGATGTTTAATTTAATATTGATGTTATATTGATGTTATATTGATGTTATATTGATGTTATTGATTGATTATTATTGAATGCGGGAATCAGGCACTCTTGTTGCTGATCTCCCAATTGATTGATCGATTTATGCTTGCATGATGATTGATGAATATGGAGCCTTGGTATGTGTGTGCCACCTCTCGGGCAGCGTCGGGCTGTCGGGTTGAAACCGGCATGACTGCCATAGGCTACCCCCAGCTCGCATGACGGAGATGTCATGGAGGGAAGGGGATAGTGAGGTACCTCGGGTGCGTGAGTAATGGGGAGTTATAAGAAGAACGGTTGAGATCGTGATGGCGTTTGGAGCTACACCAAATAGAGTATCCTTATTGAATGGTTATATAGTTATGTGATGATAGCTTTATTTATGTTATTATTGTTGTTGTGTGTTTACTTGCTCAAAGGACTAAATCCAAGGAGCGTAGTGAATACTGTCGAGATCTATCGGATCCTCACTGGGCTTATGTATATAAGCTCACTCTCTATTAATGCATGTTTCAGGTGTACTTTCACAAGATTACGGGTACGTGCCTCCTGAAGAGGAGAATGTGGAAAATGTGCCTTTTGTGGATGAGTCATATGTTCCCGAGTCTTATCTATGACTTTATGTTGTTAAATGTCTTGTATATTAGTTTAATAGACTTTATATGCTTTACGGTTCTTAATGTAATAGATATTGAAAAGATGATGAACCAAATGATGTTAACTTAGCGGTTTCCTTTTGTCTATGGTTAAATTGTAGTTGTGTCTCAACTTACTTTTGAAATGTATGATAAAGTTGAGGTATTGTATGTCATGTTGGAACGGAGGCGTATAACGAGGATGTTTTATTGTATAATATGGTTGTGTTGTATGTTGTTGTTTATATTGAGGAATTACGGGATGTATGATGTTTTATGAGGTTGGTTTAGAACCTCGGAAATCTGTTTACTGTCGTTATGCCGCCGAAATTCCGTTGCGTCCTGACTGATCATAGGTGGGGTCGAGTTGGGGCGTGACAGATGATATATAGTGTTTCTACTTATATGAATTATCATTGCTATGTATATGTTAGTTATTATACTATTGTCTTTGAGTAATACTTAGAACATTAAAAAATGTTGCATATGTGATCACTTGAGTTATCTATTGTGTCAATAATGATTAGAATGCATGTTGAATAATGAAATATATTATTAGTTATGTGAATTAAAGGGAATCAAATAGAGTTGAATAAATTAATGGCTTTATGAACTAGCTTTAGTTTAGAATAAAGAATCACTTCTTATGCATATAGTTGATTGTATTAGGAAGTGATAATTGAAGGGAATTGATGCTTTTGGAGAATCTTGAGGGAATCTTGGCTTAATTCGTACATGTTTAACTTCCTAAAAGGTAAGGGATTGTCATCTTTTTGTGCATTTTGGTTCATTTTCTCTTTAATAAATTGTATGACTCAGGATAATTGCTTGAGTTATTCTTTTTATATCTTAATTATTTTTTAGGGAAACCTACTTTATTGTCCCTCCTATGTGTTATTGACTTATATTATTGTTATATTGTCATTGGATTAAGTGCATTGCATAGTGGTTGCACAACCATAGTGTCAGGGGCGGATGTATTGGATATCGGCTGGGCAGCAGCGGACTTGCCAGTGGATATTCGATCTCCGTGCTCTAGTCCCTCACTTACTTGGTTCGGAGATTGCCAAGGGTGTTGGGTGGTAGGATTTTCGGGGTACATCCGGAGTACACCTACTGGAGTGATCGGAGTTTATGCCGGCACAGCGATCGATGTTCGTGGATCGAGGATCATGGTTCGTGATTGAAGCCCAAGAAAATTCTGGAGTGTTGGGGTTAAAGTGAATCGTATCATTTTAATGCGTGGTAACTTATTATTTAAATTGCTCGTAGGTTGTTTAAATGTTTTACTTGTGTTAACTGTTGCATTGCACGTCCCATTAGACTATATCTCTCACTGAGCAATTGTGTTGCTCATACCTCACTAAACATATTTCAGGTGGTGCAGTTGGATGAGTTGCCTTGATTGTTGTGTGCTATTGCTTGAGATTGGAGTGTTTGCCTGCTAAATTGTGGAAGGCTTTGTTCGTCTTATATTATGTTCTATTTTGCCTAGGGGTTGTATATATGTTTGGAGTTGTCGGAATTGTAATAGTTAGGTTGGTGTTTGGCTGGAATGGTAGTGGTTTGTAATAGTTTAACCTTATTTATTTTCTATGTTGCTTGCTTGTGTGTTAATGAAAGCTAGTAGTTTTTTGACTTTAGATTATAAGAAAGTCTCATTAATAATATAGAGTGGTATGATAAGCGAACAACAGATAAAGATTCCAGGATTGTTAATTGTATGCTTGTATGTGTTTACCATGTCTTGTTTTGCTTAAGGCTCAGATGACCTTAAAGCTGGGAAATAGTGGTGTCGGAGATGGAGAATGTTGTGGTTTGTATTTGTGGCTTTATTTTTCTACTTACACGTATCGAGATAGTCCTATAAATAGGGAAAACTCCGTCTATTTTTCCTAAATTTTGTGACCGGGTTTGGTAATGGGTTGAGAATAGCATGATTAATAGGAGTCCTGGTTCCGTGAGGGATTGGGGCGTTACAATATCATTCTTCAAAAGACCAAAAAATATTTCAACATTTAACTTGGACAACCATAAAATTCATAGGTTAACACCTTGTAGAATGAGAAGCCACATGTGAATGTAAAACGAGACTTGGAAATTCATTGTTGCAAATTATCATCAAAGAAGCCTAGAGTATGACAATATGTTGCAATCTAAGGTTATGTATGCACATTCACCAATAAAATCTCCTTCAAAAGCAAAGATAACAGTCCCACAACTAAACAGGAAGACAATGTACTTCATCCTCTGTCAATCTAAGCGCGGCCACCGTGGACGAGTTAATTGTGAATTATATGAAACAGATTGGTAAATCTTGTTCACCTGTGATACTAAGAGCCTTCCAACAATCTTTTTGAATCTTCCTTGATAATCCTCACTAGGTTGATGTTGAATGTTACTCCAGAAGAATTGCACTCCGGGGGAAATGCAAATAAGTTGTATGTGTTAACTGCAGTAAGTAATAGAAGTTGAAATAAGTTCATAGTTTCAAGGTAAATGGAGAAGCATACTCATTATGAGATGAATATAGCTATATAGTAAAATACACCTACTTTCTTAAAACAAAAACCAGTGGTGATATCTCAAGAAAGGGCCACTGAGTCCTATTCATACATCTTTCAAGTCATTCATATTAATTTCAAAACCACAACCTTTCAGGCATCTCTTCTATCTTTAGATAACTTTGAGAGCTACCATCATTTCTAGCCTCTTGCATGTCCACCGCAAAGGCCCCAGCTCCTTTATTTAGTGCATATCTAAGAATTTTGTTAAGAAAAAAGGATAAAATAACTACTAACTTAGACAATAAAATACAAACTGAACACTACTCTTAGAATTGTCAACCTTGTCAAAACAAATGATTGCACATTGTGGTACTTTCTTTTGCGAGGAAAATGTTCCATTCATATACAAATAAGAGAAATCGCAAAACTCTAAGAATTGTTTAGAAAAAAGGTATAATTAGGAAAAGGTTCCATACATATAGCTTTCATACTGAGAATTGCCAACTCTATTGAATAAAGATTGGCAATATTGTACTTCTTTTGCTTGGATCCATTAGAATATAATTAAAGAAATTGCACAAGCCTCTACTTCGAGATATTAATATGAAATAATGAGCATTAACGAAAAGCCAGCTTTTAATTCCCAGATTCTTTGCCCAAGGTTATGTTCTTCTTTGCTTTATTACAGGGCAGTTGGCTTAGAAAAAATGAGATTACAAGTTCTTCTAGTGCTTATACTTTTCACAGCTCTTAAACTACAGAAAAGAAAAAAAGTAATAATAAATAAGTGAGGGTAAAATGAATTTTTCAGTCAAACTAGCTTAAACTCCAAGAGCTTATAAGCTCAAAAAATAAGGAGGAAGTTAGGAACTTCTAAAGTAAGAGCATTTTGATTAAGAAAACAGGTTTGACTAACCATGAAGATATTAACATTACTTCAATGGTCATTGGCAACAAACAAATAAAATGATTCCACTCGACAGAAATATTTTGACAACAAGAAGTAATTGACTTAAGACAAGGATACTCTCTGATTCCAAGTACACTGTTATGATTCTCCATCGTATACATAAAGCTGCTCCCTCTGCTCCATGGAAAAGTTTTCCAACAAGTTTTGAGTGCTGCAGTTGCTCCAGAAGTGAATATGCAACAATACTCTTTCGGGGAAGCATTAAAGAAACCAAGAACCTACAATGACCATTAAATGGAGAAAACATCAATATTTCAGCAGAGATGAATCCACAGAAGAATTATATCAATAGATTACATATTGGCTTAGATAGAAACAGAAGACAGACTACTTGAGGAAAAACACAGCTCTTCATAAAAATTTCAACTTTTCTTATACTACTTTCATAATTAGATCCATTTCAATGAACCAAGAGGCAAAATCCAGGATTGGAACTAACAAGTTCAAACAAAATGAGGTCATCCAATCCACAAGACAGGCAGCCTATCCAGCACAGCACGTTACCTTCTGAAGAGCTTCATCAATACTATTACCAGTTGTCAAGCTGCAGTTTCTTTGGCTATTAGTGGTCCAACAATTTTAAGGAAGACATCCCAAGTATTTGATACAAAGTGTTAAAAAGAGAAACATGTTCTGCGTCTCACTTCCTTAATGTAGTAAGTACAAAATTTTATGTAAAAAGATGCCCACATGAGGAATCAAATAAACAAAAAAATAATTAGAAAACAATTAGGGAAACAAACAAAATTTGTTTTATATGTATGGATGATGAACTTCACTAATATCGGAGAGCAATAGTTGGACAGTATCTTCCTTTTTTGATGTAGAAAGACTTGGCCGAGAAAATTCAATAGAACCAGACTTACCTCTTGTAGCTGATATTGCAGTGATAATGTACACCAGCGGAAGTACTGGTTTGCCTAAGGTTGGTACAGTGTTTGCGTGTTTAGATAGATTTATGGCCAAGAAACTTGTTTGGCTCTAAAACACAGTTAATTCTTTAGAACTTGCTATTTTTGCATGATTTGATAAATCACAATGATTCCATCTTTTTGCCCAGGACATTTTTCTGCCAACTGCTGAACATTTTCTAAAATTTGAGCTTGTTCAACCTGATTAGACTCAATCTGTGAGATATTAATATAGGACGCACATGTTGATTGAAAGTTCTCCAATCATATCTAAAAGAGTTAGAAAATAGCTTTTAAGATGCATAGAAAGTTCAAATTTTTTTAAAAAAAATCATGTTTAAGCATATGCATATGATATTATTTGTCCCCTTAGGACTGCTTAAATACACTTTTCTTAATTGTAATCAGAATACTGTCACAAAAAAGCTTCCAAAATAATGCGGAAGACTATTTGATTACTGAACTTAGTATTTGTTTTATATTTCCCATCAATTTTAACTATATTTAAAAAGGTTGATGCATGAGTGGAATTGGTGAAAACTGTTGGGAAATATACATGAAAATTAAAAAATAATTGCGTAGCAGAAAAATAATCATGTATCGGTTCACGTTTAATTACGCAAATTTAAATCAGATAATATTCAAATAAATTAAATTAAATCTACTAACAGTTTAGGATTACCTATTGAAGCACAGATTGATGTAGATTCTGAATCAAGCTCCCCACGTGTGAAGCCTCCAAGATTGATCGACACAAAATCTGTACTTGTTAATTGGATTTCACCCCCACTAGGTTTTCTAGAAAAATCCTATATTCTTACTCTGACTATGAAAAGTGTGCTAGCTCTATTCTATCAGAATACAATAATATATAGGAAACACATTATGACATAGGGCCATATGTAGACTGGACTAAAATAACCAGTATTGGGCTACATTATAATTAGATCACAATCTAATTACTATGAGCTCGATTAAATTAATATTAGGACGATCCTAAAATTAATCCAATCGTTTCTCTAATCTAATTAATCTGCAAATTTCATTTGTGTGTGACCTCTTGGGTTCATAATTAATCGGTAGCGAATAATTAATTCTACTAATTAATTAAATTAGAACTCTTTCTAATTAATTCGTAAATCATGAGTGACACCTAGCAGTATATCGCGATTATCCAATTAAAGATGAAGTGTAAGTATACGAACCCATTTAGTAATTTCTATGCAATCTAATCATACTGTCTCAATTATCCCGATCGAGCCAGAGTCATAGATTGGGTCGCCAAACTCTATTACTCGATTATATGTCAAAATCCAATTAATTAGTGACTAATGAATAATTCGTGAAACGACTTGCACAATTCCACCTTGGCCAAGGATTTCAAGTCACATAATTAATAGATCGCATAGGATTCCTAATGACAGTTCCCGTATCTACACGCACATACATCCATGACGGAATAGATCATAACCACTGGATACATTGTCTAATCCGTGATTAGGACTAGTTTAATTGCACTAGCAAATTATGGTATTCCTAATCATGAAATAACCGTGGTGTCTCAGGTCTGAGGATTAATCGCATAATTACATGATACAACAAATTATTGACATTCCATGTAATTCGTTGTATCGGTAGTCAAGTTCAGTTACTTATTCACAATAAGTACTAATATATCTACTACAACGATATGAGACAAATCGCCCAAACTAATATCTCATATAATTTGGTTAGTAGACTGTAATCCGATCTATCCGGATAAACTAACGCCCAATTAGTTTATCCTATGATCGAGGATAACTTTTAGAATATTTATAATTATAGATTCTATCATTCATATCCTTACTCCTAAGGATAGAATCCATAAATAGTATTCTAAAGACTTTATTTATTTAATCAAAACATTTATAATAAATAAATAAATTGTCCATATTAAATGAATTAATAAATTAAATAACACATTATCATAATTTCAAAAATACAATTTATTGGCTTTTCGGGCATTATTCCTAACAAAAACAACTTTGTATGCAAAATAGTTGTTACTGAAATGCCTTGTGGAATTTTTTATGTTTCTCTTCCCAGATTTTCCACGATCTGGAAAAACTCATTGTTTAGGTTTATGCTTTCTCATACAACTGCTTTTGTTTGACGAAATTTATCTAAATTTTTGAATCCTACTCTAGCATATGTTATCCTGCACTGCCAACCACTACCGTACAAGGTTGTCTGCTATTAAGCTTACTATTCTATATGGCTTGTAAACAACTACACATTAGAATCCACTTTATCTATGAGGGATTACTAAATCTTTGCAACACTGCATGTGAAGTGTGCAAGATGACTTCAGGAATCATACTTGATCAGAAGATCCTTGAAATCAATCAAGGTTTCTGTGCCCGAGGCCGAGTCAACTTTGCATCAAAAGGAAAAAGTTATTGGGCACTATATTAATTCGTTGGAATAGGCATATAATGCCTCAGTAGTATTTGGCATCACCTAGTTCTTTGCAAAGAGAGAATGTTGTACATCATATAGCTGCAGTGACTTCACAATGGGAAGATATTTTTACATCAGAAGGAAAAAGTTCTTAGACCTCTCTATATGATTTTGATAGCAGCAACTCCTATTTTTTCGTGTCTATTTCTCTTTTTCATCTCCCTTTTCTTTTTAGTTTTATTATTTCTTTTATTTTTTCTGGTGATGATAGTTAAAATTTTGGTGGGAGACTTTAGAAGCAGAGGGCCTTAGATACAGTGTATGAAAAACAAGATCAATAAGAGTAGGTCAAGGAGTAAAGTAGAAATAAGATTGGACTTGGAAAGAATACCCGAAAAGGAAAACTTTAGGTACCTTGTTTCTATAGTCCAACAAGATGAAGAAATTAATACTGACGTTGACCATTGAGTAAAGGCAAAGTGTGTTAGGAGTTGAACAGGGAGTATTTGGTTACACATGATAAAACATAAGAATTCCATGGATAGACCACATAGAATGCAAGTCCTATGTTTACATGATTGATCTTGCATGCTATGACCACTCAAAGTTTGAAACAAGAGACATCAGTCAACGGCTCATGCTTAACGTCGAAGAGAAGGACAGGTCTAGAGACGATAATTTTGTAGCTAAAGAATTCTTCAAGGATTGCATAGATACCAAGTAATATATGAAAGCAACTTTCATATTTAAAACATAGCTCCATCCACTATGTTTCATATATGAGATGCAACATGATATGATGCCAGGAACAATGAATACATAACAAAACAAAGCATTTCAATGCTTACAAACATTATACAACACAAACCAATCCTCACAAACATTATTACAATGAGCTCCAAGAAAAGTAGCATATATCAAACCTTAAAACATACTATAACACGAGAAGTTTAATGACAGATGAAAACAAGTCCAATGCAAGAAGAATGATAACCAAGCAAGAGAAATATATAGTAGACTTCAATTGTCAAACATAATTGAACGTAAAGAATACTTTGGACATCAAGGAAGAAAGTGCACTTGAGTCCTCAGAATATCATCCAATTCCAAAATAATGTACCCGACAGCTATCCATAAACACGTGCAACCCCATCTACAATTGAGACCACTCGACCAATCGGCGAAATGGGAATAACTGACTGCATTGTTAAGATGAAGAGCTTTTCATTCACAAATTGAATTTTGGCTTCTAATCTGCTCAACGACTTTCCACAAGCTTCTTCATAGACTGTAAAATTACTCGGTGCAATGTATAACAACTAATCAACTTGAAACTCAAGAAAAATAGAGCAAGTATGTGTTAATTAAAAATGATAATGCACAAATGATCAAGTCAACATTTGAACATAATAAAACAGAATACTGAAACCTAAAAATGATTTGCACAAAAATGACCATAAGTGAAATTTGAAATCAATATCACCTCTTTCTTGAGGTGAACAAATCATTATATATATTACAACAACAAGTGAACCAAAATTCTCTAATAGCATCTACTAGGTATCGGAATAAAAACAATTAGTTTATAATTTATGTAAAATAATTTATCTTATTTAATCCATTAGAATTGATTCCTTGAAATAGCTTATTCTCCTTTTTCGATTGCTGTCATATACAAAAGAATTTGACTTGTTTCCTGAATTTATCGCTCATCAAGGGAATGCTTGAGTGAAGAACTGAAAATCCATCAACATAAGCCATGATAAATCTACTTGTTAAGTTGACAAATGTATATGTCAAAAGAGAAATCCTTAAGGGACAACTAGGTGGCAAAAGACAACCCACGAAATGAAGGTTGTGATTTCAAATCTTCGTACCCTTACCCCCTTCTAACGACTAACAAAAAGAATAACAATAAATAATGAAAATAATGAAAAGGTTTCTAAATTTCTCTTCCCTTTTCTGGTCATTGATACAACAATCAAACTTTCTGGTTGAATAATAAATATGCTTGAAGATGTCAATTGTTTTGAAATGACAACCTACAACACTGAAAATCTAGCAATCTTGCTCAATCTATTGTGAGTTTTATGTATTTCATTCTTCAACTTTTTTCATTTCACTTTCTACTCTATTGCAAGCCAAAAATTAAAACATCAAGATAATGGATAGAAATAAAGGCCCACCTCAATATTCTTTGTCAACTAATATATCAAACAACCATTAATACTATGTATGAACAAGTCAAGATCAAGCCACCATTAATTGTATCAAAATAAAGCCTATGCTTAAAACAAGGTTCTCTTAGTGTTAGCAAACATCAATTCAATCTTCATTCTGTGGTATCAATGTCTTGATAGTTTAAGCTTATTTTTCCATGAACCAAATGTTAAAAGATAATACCACTAACTTTAGAAGTAATAGGTGCACAAATTAAAGTAAGGCTACATCTCCCTGTCAAGAGACTGGTTTATACGCATTTATCTCTTTGATTGCACAGAACAAGCCTTGTCTACGAAGCAGAGTGATGTGTGACTTGTGTGCGCATGTGTGTGTGTGTGAGAGAGAGAGAGAGAAACTTACGTTGCTGCTGAAGTAGAATTGTTAATGAAGATGATCACAATTCTCCCTTTTTAAATACGAACAGTTGGAACACCGAATCCTTGATTCGCAGTCCTACCAAGACTCACATTTTAGGCAATTCATAAATTAGTTGTTCTAATAATTTAGTTTTTGGATAGAATTGAATATACCTTCAACTAGGAACAGAAAACATCCCAGGGAATATTTTCCTCATAACCTTCACAATTAAAAACCACAGTGTTAAACCTTTTTGCACTTAGCCGTCCGGCACAAAATTTGGTCAACCTTGGGCAATTTGTAATATGCAGTTCAGTCAACGAAGGAAGCTCAAAATCAATCTTTTCGGAACAAAACATTTGGAAATTTTGCTGTCTAACTATTAAGCGTTTTAATTTCGGGAACTCAATTATGTTTGTGCTTTCTTCTTCATCTTTTTTCTTCACGATGTCTTTCTCAGATTCAATTTCTGAAATTACAGATATTTCATCCCTTGCAAAGATTGCTTCCATTTGCCCACACCACACAACCAATAGAGTTTCGAGACCTGGAATCATTTTGGCCATAGATGGTGAGATTAAATATCTTAAAGTATTACAATCCACAACTTCCAGCGATCTCAAATTTTTGAAACCATGAAATCCTTCTGGAAGCATCTTCCATATGTGCTTTAACTTGGGTAGACTGCAAAGCTTCAATGATTCTAGCTGACCAAGTGGAGTTTCCATATTTTTCCCAACATTTAGACCGGTGAAATCAAGAACTACTTCTAGTGATTCAGCCTAATTGACATCAATTTGTTCAAGACATTGTAACATTTGAATGAAGCCAGATGATGCGATATGCAGAAGACCATGGCAAGAAAATAATCTTATGGTTCGAAGCCTGGAGAGGGATCCAATAGGCATTTGGTCATCCATTATCCACCTTATGCCATTCATATGGGAAATATCCAGCGTCTCTAAATTGGGTAGCATGACCTACCAGAATATTCATAAACATCATATATGAGATGAGAATTTCTATGGATGAAAATCTTATATAAAGTTAATATAAGAATATTTAAAATATGATTTCAGACAATGTTTTGAATTCTCTCTACAAAATTCGTCACTTATTCCAACCCCAAGCATGATAAAGAAAAAAGAAATCAATAATAATAATTTTATTGCTTACAAAGAAATAAATCTAAACTAGCAGGAGTGATAAAGATCAAGAAGATAACAAAATTGTTGGAATTTGAAGATATTAGTAATAGTAAAGCACACCTTCTAAAAAAGAGCTCTAAGACTTACCTCTAGGCCAAAGCTCCTAAAAATTTTTAAATAACTGAGTTTCAAGAAGCCTAGTTTTAGAAACTCAATATCTCTTGTATCTTTTTCATCTTCTTCATCATTGGAAACAACTCTCTCCAGCATTGGACACTGACTTATGTTTATTTGTCGGAGTTGACGAAGGCACTTCAAGGAAGATTTTAGAAATAGACTTCTTATTGAACCACATCTTTCAAGATCAACAGTTGTAAGGTTGCCAAGGCATGGATATTGGATGGCACCCCACAAATGGCTCAATAAAGGCACCTCATATAGTTGCACCTCTCTTAATCTAGCAAAGGACCCAAGTGGAAGGTCTTCGTGACATAACTCTTCCAAGTTACATGCCTCGCGTATATCAAGAGCTCCAAGTTAATAAAGGCAGCACCATTACTTGTAAAGAAACTACTCACATCAACAAGATACTTTACATCACAAGACCGCAAATGTAGTTTCTTTAAATTGACGAAGCCTTTTCCATCCAACTCATTGACAAGATTCGTCAACCCTTTTACTGTAAGTGTAAGATCTTCAGTTTTCCCCAACAACAGTTGAAGTGAATGCTTTTTAAGCAAATCAACATTGACACTCTTTAGAGTTAAGACTTTGCTGAACTGGAATTCTTCAATATTTACTGGATATGCTGGTTTGGTAATTTTGAATCTCATTAGCTTCTCAGGATGCAATCTTTCTAGTACTTGTTCTAGACAATAATTGTCATATGCATATAATTGGATGGTCTGCAGATTCACTAATGAACTTATCTCTGTAATAATAACAGAATATGCTTCCTCTCTTTTACTCTTCCATTCTTGAAAATAAGAGCCCAAGTATAGTTCTTCTAACTTTTTCAAGCATAGCAAGATGCCGAATGGAAGTGGAGGACCTTCTTTAAACCTCAAATCCAGGGATTTTAGATTGTTTAGTTCTGCGATTTCATCCGGAAAATGTTGAAGATAAGAGTTGAAAAAGCTAAGAATTTCTAATTCTTTGAGGCCTCTGATAACTGATATATGACCATTCAAAATGCAATTATCAAGGCATAAAGCTCGAAGGCCCACCAAGAATTGAAGCGACAATGGAAGTTTACCAACTAACTTGAAAAGTCCCAAAACTTTGAGTTCTTTCATTCCATTCAAACAATCCTCAGGTGTGTGCAGCTTACGCTTTTCAAAACGATTATGAAAAATCAACCACATAAGCTTCAACTTTGGACACTCTAAGCCAGAGGGGATCTGATCTGTCTCATCAAAAGTCAGTGAGATGGCAGTACACAACGCGTAGCTATCATCTTGGGGCTACTCATTCAATCCAGCATGTCTTACCATATACATATGCTCATCGGAAGAGACAATCGACAACAAACATCTCGTATAACATCATGTAGTTTTACACACCCCTCTTTACCATCTAATAATAGATAGCAACTTTTCAGCCCATCCGTTAGTGAATATACTCTGTCTCTAACTCGTGCCATTGTTTCAACATTTTTGAACAATTGTAATCCCTTGGCATATCTAACTAAATCTTCAAGTGGAATGTTATGATCTTCAAGGAACAATGAGCAAAGTAAAAGCAGCAACTTGGAGTTATCTTCCAAATACTTTATGCTTATCTCTATTCTTGAGTTCATAAAATTATGCATTTATGGTATGGTAGTTACAGAGGCATCTTTTAATTGTTGAAGTACATCTCTCCATACATAGCTTTCTCTGTTCTTCAATGCCTTACCAACAACCCTGATTGCAAGGGGCAACCCGCCCATTCCTGCGCCACTTCTTTTGCAATGTCATCTACATCATCATTTGCTTCCCCGAAAATTTCTGCAGTGTCCTTGAAAAGATGCTATGACTCTTTTTCTGATAAAATTTTGACTTCAAAAATTTTTGCTCTCATGTTATTACAAACCCTTTTATACCTTGAAGTTAACAAAACTTTAACTCATTCACGCTCACCTTCAATAGGAATTCCAATTGCATGGAAATCAAGTTCTTGCCAAACATCATCCAATATTATAAGAGTTCTTTTACCTTTATTCATTAATCTTGTATAAAGTCGTTCTGCTCTTCGATGATCAGTCTTTTCCTCAATTTCCAATCCTAAATTTTCAGCAAGTTCATCCCAAATGTTAGCAAGAACTAGATCTTTAGACACTAAGGCCTCCACAACCTCATCAAATAAATTCGTAGCCTTTACTTTGTCAGCAATTTCGTGAACAAGAGTAGTCTTGCCCACGCCAGCCATGCCGCATATTCTAATTTTAGTGATTGAATCATCTCTAAGAGTTTCCATGACATCATTTCTAATACTTATTCATGATTCAAAACCATTAAAATATTGAGGTGATGTCAATGGCATGTGCCCTGGTGATGGTAGATATCCAATTCGTTCAAATTTGCTTGCATTTTGGAGTTCAAGAACTTCACTAGTCTTTATGGAAGCTTGTTTACTCAAGTTATATCGAACATGTAGTTTCGGACACTTGTAACAAAGATACACCATTTGGGCATTCCTTGTACGTTCCAACAATTCATTTGCCTCTTTCTTGATACAATCCACTTTTTCCATCCATCCTAATACATCTGGACCAATAACTTCAGCATTTCTTTCAGCTTCATCTACTTCTAGTTTTACTGCTGCTTTTTTAACTTCAAGTTCCTTGACTTTATCTTTCAGCTGCTTGATATTGTTGTTGTAATTGAACATATATCGAATTTCTAACCAAGTTTGACTAATCAAACTTTCTACTGCTTTTTGAGCAACGTTAATAACAATTTGCTCTGCCATTTTCCTAACTTTCTATCTCACTCCTATTTTTCCTCTTTCTTCTTCTGCGAATTGAAGCTTATCGCCCCAATAATTTTGAGAGACCTATAGGTAAAAATTATAACGAAAGATTAAAAATTCATTTGTAACAACTTATGTAAATACTTTAGATAGAAAAATGCTTATCTTTTCCTAAATTCAAGAATATTTAAATAACTATAAAAGGCAAAAGGCTATTAATTAAAGATTTGGAGCGACATGTGATCTAAGTAGGATGACATTTTCCTTACATAGCTTTGCACTATTTCATTTACATTTTAGTCTAATTTACAAAATCTTCTTTGTAATGACCTTGGCCTAACTTGAAAATACACGGTTCAAGCTAATAATTCGTTATAGAATTATGAGAGACATTATGTAAAAGATAATCCTTGTAATATAGTTTTAATCAAATAAAAGTACTAAATGGCTTTTATCTTTATCCCTTATACACTTGCATGATTGTATAATTGCATTCTATGTGTATTTGATAAAGCCCTTGGATATATTGGTATGAGATTGAACTATAAGAGTTTATGGTAGATAAGAATCGACACCTAAGACATTTATAAAAACTGTCCTCAGTCGTAGGATTTATTAAGACTGGAAATTAATAAATTTGCCAAGACCGACATGTAGTTAGTCCTACCAAGGTTAACTTATCAACCAAGCAACATGAGATTTCAAAGATAATGCATGGGTGCGTATATAGATATGTACACCGAACATTGTCCACCTAAAACACTCAATGGGGGCTTCATCCACTTAAGTCAAGGGGTAGGTTCTTAGCTAGTTGTTGTGCAAAGTACTCTTTCGACTCGAGAATACCATAGTAGCTTGTAAGCAACTCACTTTGGCCTTGGACAAAAAGGAGTAAGACCAGACCTAATTGAATAAGGATCAGGTGCAGTCAAGTAATTGTGAAGCTAGTGAGTGTCGCTGCGAGAATCTACTATCCTTGATGAAGAAAAAGATGTCCCATGTAATCTCATAAAGGTATTGAGAAGTCCATAGTCAAGATAGTATGATTCGATCATACGAGAAAAGTCAACATAGCGTCTACGAAGGCATAGGACGACCTATTAGGGTTTGACTAATATTCACCATACCCTAGAGTCAGTCTGAGACATCTAGTAGAAGGAATACATTGCACGCTAACTAACTGCCAAAGAGCTTCTGGATAAGAAATCTTGATTTGAGCATTCGCGTCATCTAGTCGTTGCGGAGTATTGCGAGATGCCAACCTCGATTGGTAACAACTAGAAAAAGTTCCAGTGGAGATAGGTTAATTTGTACTTGTCCTAAATGCTACCAACGTGGTACTCGAACCTACATGACCACACACAAGCTTAAGGTCTCCAAAGCATCCTTGACAAAAACTGTTTAATTGTACCAAACTTCATTGATTGGATCCAAAATTTGAAAATCATTATGCATTCTGAGAAAATTGAGTATGTACTTGATGGTTCTATTCCAGATGAGATTTTGAGGAGACAACAGAAGAGGAAATATTTTTAAAATGATGTGATGATACGCTGAAAGCTGGGAGCTATGTCTTGCCCTCCATGACTAATGAATTCTAACGCAACATGAGAACATAAAGGATGTCTTTGCCCTGATCAACTATTTGCAGGAGCTACATAGGATACATAAAAAGGGTACTAGATCTGACATATCTAGGAAACTGTTCCGACTAAGGATGACGAAAGGTCAGATATTAGTGTGCATGTTCTAAAGATGATCGGTTTAATCGAATGTTTTGAATTCTTGAACTTCTTCATGGATTCGAACTTAAAGATGATTGGTTTAATTGAATTTTTTGAATCTTTAAACTTCTTCATGGTTTCGAACTTGCAGACAATTCTGATTCTTTAGTCTTTTTTAGAGTCCTTATATCGGTTCACTTTGAACTTCCACATGAACAACATCCTATGTATTCTCCCAACTCTTGAACATGCTAGTGATGTATCATGGGCAGATGAAAAGAAAGGGAATAAAACAATTCTTGTAGTGACTTCTTCCTCAGCAGTTAGTAAAAGGCCAAAGAAAAAGAAAAAAAAAGGCAAGCAGAACGAGCAATAAGAGCTTTCAAGGCAAGCCTTCTGGTAGCATGTCCAAGAAAAAAAAGGAAGAGAGGAAGATAGCGTTTCCATTGCAGAAAGTAGGGACATTGGAAAAAGAACTATCCATAATAGCTCAAGAATTTGAAGGGAAATGGAAAGTCTTCGGCAAGTATTTCTCATTTTCCCATGTGTGAAACTAGTCTTTCTATTAGTGATGATTCTGTTTTTTGGTGATGGATTCCAATGACATATCTTTTATATATACTTATGTACAAGATTTGGAAAAAAGTTGAACTCTGGGATAAGGTGACGTGATCTTGAAGGTGGAAAATAGAGCAACTATTTATCCATTAACTGTAGGGGCATATCGTCTTAGTTTGCTATCAAGATTTACATTAACTTTAAGACAATTGTTTATTTTTTCCATTGTAATATCAACATGTTCATAAAATATCAGTGGCTGAGATGAGAATGTTGAGATGGATATGTGGCAAAATTAGAAAGGACAAGATTAGGAACGAGGTAATACTTGAAAGAGTAAGAGTGACCCCGATTCAGGATAAGATGAGGGAAAATCATTAGAAATGGTTTGGCCACGTCAGGAGACGACCTGTTGAGGCGCTTGTTAAAAAGTAAGAAGGTTTTAAAATAATACACCAGAAGTGGGGTAGAGGTAGACTTAGGATTATTTGGACGGAAACAATTAGACGAGACCTTGCGTGTATGAAGCTTATAGAGGAGATGACTTTCGACAGGAAGGAATGGTATAGCATGAACCATATAGTCAACCCAACTAGTGGGACAAGGCTTAGTTTGGTTTGTTTTGATTTTACTGTGATGAACATCATTTCTATTTCTATTTTAGTTAAAAGTAATTATGATTTTAATTTTTTTACATAATGAATGTTCAATTTTTTTTTTCAAAATAAATGAGTTGGACCAATAAATTAATGAATGAGATTTATATACTTGATGAAAAGCATGATGACAAAATAAATGAGCATAAATATTTCCAAAGATCTAGAGGTACAATTAACTTTAAACTATTGTAGCACTTAAGATTAGGTCATATTGGAGAAACAAGAATCACTCATTTGCGAAGGAAGGACTAATAAACCCATGTCACCCACAATCATTCTTAACATGTGAATCTTATATTCTCAGCAAAATAACCGAATCACCCTATGTATGACAAAGTCAAAGGGCCACAAATCTTCTAGAGTTAATATACACTGATGTGTATGGGTCTTTTAGTGAAATTGCCTGAGTAGGATTTAGTTAATTCCTTATTTTTATTAATGATCTATCACAACATGGGTATGTGTATCTTATGAACACAAATATGAATCATTTGAAAGGTTCAAAGAATTTAGAATTAAGGTGGAAAATCAAATTGAAAAAGGATTAAGACTCTACGATGAGATCGTGGAAAAGAATACTTTAGTGTTGAATTCCAAAAGTGTCTTAAGGAATAAGGAAAACCGTCATAGTCACTCAATCGACTACTCCGGTCTGGTCAATGATGACATATACTTATCTACTAATTGGCCTATGGACCCATGCCCTTCTTATAGCAGCCTATTTCTTGAATAGGGTCACTTACAAATTAGTCTCAAGTATTCTATATGAGATATAGAACAACAGGAAACCTAACCTTAAGCTTGTTAGGTTTTGGGGTTGTCTTATCTTTATTACAAGGCTTAAATCTAATAAGTTAGAAGCTAGACAAACAAAGTCATATTCATTGGTTATCCTAAGGATTTTTTGGGACAACTTTTATTCTCCTGCTAATCAAAGAGTCTTTGTCATTAGACATGTCATTTTCTTAAACGAACAGTTCATCTACGAATAAGGTATATGAATAAAAGAAGAACTCAATGAGGAAGTCATTGACCAACCAAAGGAGTAAAGTTAGATCTAGGATTTGATCCGAGAAGGGTCAATTGTTTTACAACCTTTTTACAGATCAATAAGGACTCATCATCCTCCCTCAAGATATAGCTAACTTCATAGCGAGGAACAAGAGTTGTTCACCTTGCATGATAGTGGTTATATTGATGATCCTATCAGCTATATATGAAGCTATCTATGATGTAGACTTAGAAAGATAGGTTGAGGCCATAAATTTTGAAATGGATTCCTTGCACACCAACCCACTTTGAAACCTTGTGGACTCAATGAAGGTATTGCACCTGTAGGTTGCAAATGGGTATAGAAGAGAAAAAGGGGTGCAAAAGAAAAGGTGAAGACCTTTAAGGCAAAACTAGTGACAAAAAGTTAGCGTCAAAGGTAGGAAATTGACTATGACGAACTTTCTCGCTCGTAGCCATGTTGAAATCCATTTGAATTTTATTGGGCATAGTTGCACATTACGATATATGAGATACGACAAATAGATGTCAAAACTGCATTCCTTAATAGCTTCATTGAAGAAGACATTTATATGGAAACCCCGAAAGGTTTTGAATCCAGTGACGAAAGTCAAAAAGTGTACAAACTGCAAATATCCATCTATAGATTCAAGCAAGCTTCCAAAAACTGAAACCTTCAATTTGATGATGCAATCAAATCGTTTGACTTCATGAAGACAAATCTTGTGTATACAAGAAAGTCAACAAAAAGGCGATCACATTCATTATTCCTATTTCCTTATTGTTTAGAGTTTTAGAATAAACCCTAGGGGATGTATACAATATGTAAAGGAGATTAATAGGAGAAATTGTGCTAAATGATTGACAACGCTATTGCACACACATACACACACACACACACACACACACACACACACACACACACACATATATATATATATATATATATATATATATATATATTGCCTTTGTTGACTATTGGTTGTTTTATCGTTGAGGTCAGCAAGCGTTGTCAATTACTACCATAATCTTCATAAATTCATAAGGTTCCTTACGTTAATGCCTTACTGATTTTTCTCATTCTTTAATTGGTTGTGTTTAACTTGACGTTAGTCATTGTTGATGCCAAAATTGGGCTTGGACCCACAGTCCTACCATGACAAGTCATATGACCCTGGTTGACACGCAATTTGGGCCAAGTTCTATGTGCTACACCATGGTTCGCGATCTACTCCTGTAATAGGTTGCTAAAGGCCGAAGGCTCTTACCTAAGCCTTCATGGCGGCACCAACCTACTTGTACAAATAAAGATGAACTCGAATAAAATAGGAGCTCTATCAAATATCTCCGGATAGATGATCAAGGAGACATTCCAATTGACTAGTCTACTTGTCGCAGATAAGGATCGACAAACTCGAGATAAAGGCTAATCCTATTTTACAGGATAAGTGATCACTCACTCGAAGTAGTCTACTCAAGATACAAGCTTCCAAGGTTCGTGACTCTTGGCTTACTCACATCTATAAGTAAGCCACGCCTACACAAGGAGAGGACATCAAGTATTAGTCGCACCTAGCAATACTCTTTTTTTCCCTTCTACATATCCACGGCTTATACTCCTTATATTGATTCCATTATGATGGTAGTTTCCTCTATCATCTCTATATTTTCCTTGTATTCTTACCTCTTTCGATAAACTACTAACTTGAGCATCGAAATGTCTTCAATCGATACTACATTGGTCTCTCGAGACTCACGTCGTTCTATCGCCTTTTGTCCTTGTAGGTTGTTGGTGGCCCGAAGTTCGTGATTATGAATTTTGACGTCTATAATTTAGCCCCCACCGTAGAGTCCTAGTAACTTAGCTACCCTAATAGAAAGCTATGAACCTTTGTTTACTCTTACTTTCAACAAAATCCATGGCTAAAACGAGCACTGAGAATGATCTCCAATCACAAATGGAGGCCTTGATGGCCGAGATGGTCCCTACAAAGACAAGCTGAAGGTACTCAAAGTGGAAAACGTCGTAATCTGCCAATAGAACCTCGAGCTAGAGGAGAAGCACCAGGCTATATCAACAAAAGATGCCACGCTACTCAACAGCGAAAAGTCAGTCGCCTATAGTTGAATGGTAGTTCCCATGCAACCTTTTGGTTCTACACAAAAGCAAATACCAAGTAATAGAGCACATCCACAAACTACTATCACACTAAAAGAGCCATATCTTCAACAACTTGAAGATGGTATACTAAACCAAGGCCTCCTCCGATGATTACGAGAGATAGAGTCCCTCATTTAAAGGATTCCTGGGGTTCCTATCCCCATTAAGAGAAGCACAGCAAACAACTTTGCCGATTCTTCGTTTGTTGATGCCATTTCTATGGTAGAGATGTCCGCCAAATTTAGCTTCCCTAACATGAGGTTCTATGATGGTACCACTGTCCCAGATGATCATATAATGTAGTACAAGAAAAGGTGTCCATCTTATATTGTAACATAGCTACAACTATATTTGCCTTCAGCACGGGTTTGCCAGCAAGTCGGACTTGTATAAAGAATTAACCAAGTATCCATGCAAGACCATAGAGGATATCCTCACCAAGGCGTGGGCTCAGATCCAGTGGGAAGAAGATAGGACCAATTATCTTCCCCCCTCACCGTGCTACAGTAAGCGAGACGATATATGAACTATGACATCTGATTGACATCATAGAAGACATGAGCCCTACCGTACAAATCAGTGGAGGAATAATTAGTCACGAGATGAAAGACAACCACACAAATAAGACCAAACCCACTGGAGAGGGATGACGACCCAAAGAGAAGAAAAGTATGTGACTCATGATACTACTTTGCCAAGGTCACCATAATATGAACACATCATCAATGCTATCACTGGTAGGTCATGGGTTAGTGGGATGGCATACTCAAAAGCAAAGATACACACTAGTCATGAGTTCAAGTCTGACTTTAGGCCACAAAGATTAAGGGAGTCCAAACAAGGTCAAGTCATCACATTATCTATCCACGAAACAATCTACTTTGATGGCCCATACCATGATGCCTTTGTCATCAAGTTGATGGTGGCTAACCAATTGGTTAGGCAAATAATCATAGACAATGGTAGCGCTGTCAATGTACTCATGCTACTTATAGTGAGAGAAATAAGAATTGATGGAACCCGCATCACGCGATCCACAACCATACTAGCATGGTTTAGCGGCAAGTGCAAGAGCACCATTGGGAAGATTATCTTTCCCATTGATGTAGGGGGTGTAAACCTCTTCACTCAGTTCTTGGTGATAGATTGTCCATCGACCTACAACATTATTCTATGAAGGCCAAAGATCCATGAAATGAAAACCTACTACCAAGTAGTCAAGTTCCCTACCAAGTGGAGGATCAGAGAAATAAGAGCGTAACAAAAAGGCTCCCAAGGGCAACCAGGCTACGATATCCTATACCAACTTGAGCAGGCTACACCACAAGCTCATTTCAACCAACTTACCATAAGCACTTTTTTCATGTAGTAGGTGAAATACCGTCCACCTCAAGAAACATTACTTTTAGTGTTAATGCCCTCTAGATAGTTTCCCTTTTAAGGGATTATTAGACTATATTAGCTGCCACTTTGTAGAGGAACTGTTATTATGATCGATGTAGTTTGTAACATGCCCAGAGGCATGTCATAGTTAGTTTTCATTAAATAAAGTTCAACTCAGGGTTTCAATACATTAATCTCATCTTTGGGTCAAGGTTTAAAGAACCTGCAAAGAAACAAACTAGCAAAACATAGTCGTACATGCCCATGTGCCCAAACAATGCACAAAATAAAGGTCTTAGTTGGCCAACCTACGAGATGTAGTCCATTGTGGTTAAACAGAAGTGCTAATAGGACGAGCTGGTAAAATATAGTCCATCCGGCTACACAAAAGTCCTATAAGGACTAACCTATGAAATATAACCGATTGCGGCCACACAAAAACATATGAGGACTAACCTACAGTCCTTTGCAACTACATGAAGTCCTATGCGGACCAATTTACGGTCTTACATGCCCATTAAAGTCCTATACAGACCAACCTATAGTCCTACGTGACCATATAAAGTCCTATGCGGACCAACCTACGATCTTTTATGACCATACAAAAATGCTATACGGACCAATCTATGGCCCTATGCGACCATATAAAGTCCTGTACAGACCAACATATAGCCCTTTGTGACCATACAAAAGTCCTATGTGGACCAACCTATGGTCTTACGCAAATATATAAAGTTGTGTGCGGACCAAACTACGATTTTACGAGACCATAAAAAGTCCTATGAAGACTAACCAACGGTCTTGCGTGACCATATGAAGTCCTATACCGACTAACTTACAGTCCTACGCAACCATATAAAGTCTTATACGGACCAACCTGTGGCTCTTTGTGACCATACAAAAGTCACAAGTGGACCAAACTACTATGGTAGAAGCCCACAGTGACTGAACTACTAATTCAAAGTCTTTATGGACAAATCACTATAGTTGAGGCCCGCAGCAACCGAACTACTAATTTGAAATCCTTATGGACAAACTACTACGATAGAGGCCCGTAGTGACTGAACTACTAATTTGAAATCCATATGTATAGACTATTATGGTAGAGGCCCATAGTGGCCAGTCTACTAATTCAAAGTCGTAAGAGACCAAATTATTATGGTAGACGTCATTAGACTAGACTACCAATTTGAAGTCCTAAGGGATCATACTACTAGGGTAGGAGTCCATAGCGACCAAACTACCTCATATTTAGAATCCTAAGAGAACCAAATTACTATGGTAAACGTTTGTAGCGACTAAACTACTGATTTAAAGTCCTAAGGGATCATACTATAAGGGTAGGAGTCTATAGTGACCAAACTACCTATTTGGAATCCTACAAGACCAAACTCTTATGGTAGAGTTCATAGCAACTAAACTACCCAATAAAAGACCTATGTGGACCAACCTACATACAAGTCCTAAGCGGACTAGCTTACTAAGGTAGAAGCCCATAGCAGCCGAACTACCAATTTGGAGTCTTGAGGGATGAGACCACTAAAGTAGAAGCCCATAGTGGTCGAATTACCAATTTAGAGTCCTAAGGGACTGCATTAATATGATAGGGGTCCATAGTGACCATACTACCTATTCGGAGTCTTACGGGATCAAACTACTGTTGCAGAGTCCATAGAGACCAACCTACCAATCCAAAATGCTAATGTAACCAACCTGCTAATGTAGTAGTTCATTGCAACTATATAAAAGTCTCAGTGGACCAAACTACAGATATAGTATCCATTGCGACCAAAATAAAAGTCCTAAAAAGATCAACCTACAAAACATGGCCCAATGTGACAAAACATAAGTCTGATGGCAACCAACCTATGAATATAGTCCTATGCGACCAAACAAGAGTCATATGAGGACTAACCTACAAGTGTTGTAGCCTATGGCTCCTAAGCTACCTCATCTAAATACCAACTAAAGTAGTCTATGAGGGTAGTAGTCCCCTTAAGCCAATCTTAACTAAGGGTAGCCCGATTGAGTTGACCTCGTATAATGGTAGGCCATTCCTTGGCCAACCAAATTGGAGACTAAATTACCTCTGTGGTAGTCCACTCTCGTGAGTCAAAAGTAAAACGCAACCGTCTATTCCAATAAATAAAGCCCCAAAGATCGAATGCTTGACGCAAAACCAACACCACTACAACAAGTGGGACAGAAGTATAGTTGAAAACCACAAGTAACAATGCGACAAAGAATAAGTAATTCATATCATAACAAAGCTTATAAAGAGCATAAATGAAGACAAAAGCAACACGACTGCTCCTAATAAAGCCGATGCCCTAAAATCGTACTTAACTTGCAGCCACTGTGCAACCAAAAGGCAAAAACGCAATATACGCAACACCTGCATCCTAAAGGTCAAGGTCAAAAGCGACCAACATCTATCATACATCATGGAGTACTAAAGGCATGCTACCTCATAGTCAACTGACGTCTATTACATTGCAAGTCATCATCAAAGGGTGAAGATAGTCAAACTAGAGAGATAGATTTCCCCTGGGCTCGCCACCAACTTTGGGATAGATAGCTTGTCTAAGTCGATCTCACCCTCCTACCGACCAAGTACGTGTGATTGTCACATCTCTGGGGCTATCGGAGGACTCTTCTCTCGAGGGCACGACAAATTTTCTCTCATACCCATATGGGGAGTTTTCTACCAATGCAAGTAAGTTCACGACCTCTCGTCCCAACATACCTATAATAAACACAGGGTTCCTTAGCAGGGGTCCAGGACGCATGACAAAGGAATGCTCTATGTCGATTGCTAGCTACTAGACTACAATCGGGTGCATCAACTCTATTTCGACGATAATAGGAAGGCCTAAAAGAGCAGCCTATCTAAGGAACGAAATATAGCAAGAATGTAGCTCCTCAGAGACAAGGGCATGAGAGTCGCACGTCTTGAAGTCTATTTAAATCTGCATTCAAAATGTGCAGGATGCTACTAATGAATGCCATTCCCATGCTGTGCATGAGGGTTCGTAGACTGCAACCAAGCATGTATTAGTGATGTTGGCTCTTCTAACTTAAGCACATTAACTCTCATGTAGTCTGCTCAAGGTTGCACACAAGGAATTATGATTGGCATGAAGTCGCACACAAGGACTCATAAGCCACTCATGCAAGGCTCTTAACCTTGTGGTATGCCTTGGAAGGCAGTACAAGATATAACTTACTCTTAACCATGGGCCAGAAGTGAAAAATAAAGTTCGCCCTTGAACGTAGCCCGCACAAAATGCCTTTCTATGGAAGGTCTAAGCCGGACTTGCGAACAAACAACTACTCCCTAACTTGAAGACTCTTCGACCTAGGGAGTGGGATACAATTTGTTGATGCCAAAATTCGGCTTGAACCCACGGTTCTACCATGATGGGTCATATGATCCAGATCGACACGCAATTTGGGCCAAGGCCCATGTACCATACCACGATTCGCGTTCTACTCCTATAACAGGCCGTTAAAGGCCTGAGGCTCTTGCCTATGCCCACATGGCGGCACTGTCCTACGTGAACAAATAAAGATGAACTCGAGTACAACAGGAACTCTATCAGATATCTTCGAATAGATGACCAATGAGACATTCCAATTGACTAGTCTACTAGTAGCGGATAATGATCGACAAACTCGAGATAAAGGTCAATACTATCCTACGGGACAAGTGATCACTTGCTCAAAGTAGTCCACTCGAGATACAAGTTCTAAGGGTCCGTGACTCTTGGTCTACCTACACCTATAAGTAGGCCATGCCTACACAAGGAGAGAATATCGAGTATTAACCACACCTTGCAATACTCTACCTTTCCCTTTGTTGAATATAACAAATAATATATTAAACCCTTCCCTAACAGCTTAAACTTTTAGATGAGGTGATAACTTAACATGGTATCAGAGATTGGGTACCAAAAGGTCTTGGGTTCAAAACTCATCGCTATCCATTTAAAACATTAAAACTGTTCAAGTGTAAGACTCAAAAACTAATTCCGCCTGCACTTGTGGGGGCGTGTTGACTATAACAAATAATATATTAAACCCCTCCCTAACTGTTTAAACTTTTAGATGAGGTGGTAACTTAACACCCTTATACATATCCACAACCTGCATTCCTTATATTGATGTTGACACGACGGTAGTCTTCTTTTTCATCTCTATATTTTTCTCGTATTCTTACCTCTTTCGATAAACTATTGACTTGAGCGTCATGTCCCGTGACTCACATCGTTCTATTGCCTTATGTCCTTATAGGTTGTTGGTAACTCAATGTTCGTGATTGTAGATTTTGACGTCTACCGTCATGTACCTTGAAATTCACATGTTAGGGATTAATTCTTTTAATTTTTGTTTTTCATTGTATTGATCTTGGTAATCTTTGTTATTCATGCTATTTATTGGATTTGCTCACTATTTTTATGTTATATTGTAAGCTATTATAGAATTCTTGTACATGTAAAGTTTCATTTTGTGTAAATACGCTTATGCAATAGAGTTGCATTGATGATTGATCGACCCGGGTAGGTGCCAAATCAAGAACTCTTTGTCCATTGCAGACCCACAACATCTACTGATCGAAACTATGCTAGTGATTGATTGAAAACCTATTATTTCGGCAATCTCCATGGCAATTGATTGACCCCAACATATTGTGAAGCCTGTTTGACCTACTTTTTCATATCTTTTGTTGTCAGTTTATTTTTTGCTACTTATCTGGGTCAATTTCAGTTTACCCCCTTAATGTATAAGTTGAAGAACATTTTACCCCATAAAGTATTATTTGTAACACTTAACCTCTTTTGACCTTTGTCCAACAGAAAATTGAATTAATAGGTTAATAAAATAATTTAAAATGACAAAAAAGCCCAAGCATCTTCATTACCATCTTCATCCTTGTTCTCTTCAATCTTGATCTTCATGCCCAACCTCAACCATCCATCATCATCACTATGTCATCACTATCTCTCCACCACACACCACCTCCACAACAACAATGTGCATCAGAATTTTGATGATATATAAGCAAAGAAAGTATTGTCATTTACGGATGCAGAACAAAGAGTTCAAGAATGAAAAAAAAAAAAAAAAAACAATTGAAGCCCTTCAGAATCTGTGAATTTTAATTTATTATTTTCATGATTTTGATATACATTCTTTGGATGTAAGAACATTGTAAAGCAAAGCGGGAGTCCAGAAAAGTAAGATGCTTGTGAGGTATCTTTTATGTATGAAAATGCATTCAACTTGCGGAATTGGGCGTCTTTTGTAGACCTTCTCGCCATTAATTTTAGTACAGCAGGGGTTTAAATTCAAACTCATGCTATATCATGCTACTGGACATTTTGTATATTGGGTAGGAACTTGAGAGGCTTGTTTTTAGATAAATATCCTCTGATTCGCCATAAGAAAATGTATTTAAAAATCAAAGAAACATGTATTTTATGTACTGCAAATATATCAAATCAGAAAATTTATAACTATGGTTGTTGTTTTAGAGATGTTGGGGTAGTTGAGGACACAGAATGATAATGGAGTTTTTTATTTTTTTTTTCAGAAGAAGTTGATGACGGAGTTGGTAAAGGTAATGAGTGCTTAGATTTGAGCTTTTAGTTGAAGTTGGACATGAGGCAAAGGTGAAGTCTGAAGAGGATGGACACTGAGATGGAGATTTTTTTTGTCATTTCATCTAATTTTCCAAACTTATTAATTCAATTTTTTATTTGACTAAAGGTTAAAGGGGTAACTGTTATAAATAATACTTTAGAGAGTAAAATGTTCTCTAACTTATATATTAAAGGATAAACTAAAATTAACCCTACTTATCTTTCTTGCTAAGTTTTGACTTTGCACTTGATAATCCTTCCATGGTGCAACACGTCTTATTTTAATGCCCTATAAGTTGTGTGTGGCTCAAATAACATGTATTTTTATGCACTAGTTTATTAGCCTCGTGAGGGCTATCATAGTCACCTAGATCACAGGGGACCGATTAGAATACCAATTGTAGGCCTTGTGGACAAACAATACTTGCTAAAAATTACTTGAGTTTTTGTTTTATTTGGATTTAAGAGAAGTTTATGTAATAAAATATATATTAAAAGACGTCACTTATGAGAATTGATCTTATAATAAAGAATATACATTAAATCAAAAGTTTGTTGATAAGTATTTGACTTTTCCAACTGTTTCAATTGTTGCGACTGTCATTATTCTCACATGTTCTTTTCTAGATGAAAAGGAGTACGTACCTATTGGCTTTTGGGTAGCTATGATGCTACTCGTGAGTTGAAATTTGTTATAAGGTTTAATTTTGATGCCTTGATATTGGTCACTGCATGACGTCCCTAACATGATCGCCTCCTTTGACCCAAAAAAAAAAAAAGACCGCTTCCCAAATTCAAAAGGTTTTAACCATTTTTATTATATATAGAACTTATTAAAGGGTCTAAGAGAAAGTGATTGTAGACCCGACTTGCGTGTGACAGCCAAATTTGTTCAATTGTTGTGGATTTAGATAACCCTTATTACAACCAAATTCTTACAAAAAAAAGTCACAACTGGACTCAATGCAGTATGCCAAGAAACCCTAAAATAATACCTTGAAGGGAAAATGTCACAAATGATCCTATTATTTTTAAAATTTTTAAATTCGTCCCTATTTAATTTGTATTACTTTTTTAAAAAAGATTTAAATCGTTTGTATTTTTCAAAATTAGTCAATTTATTACTTATTATTTTTCAAAAATATTTAATTTAATCCCTAAATAGAGATCACATGTAGGGACTAAATTAAATTTTTTTTAGGAAAATAGGACTGTATTGATTTTTTTTTAAAATAATAAAGATGAAACTTACTAAATTTGAAAAATAGGGATGACTTTAAAATTTTTAAAAAATAATATGAGTTAAATTAATTAATTTTAAATAATATAGATAAATTTAAAATTTTAATGAAACAATAGAGATCATTTGTATAATTTTTCCTACTTTGAAACTTGGAGGAAGAAATGGGAAGCGCCATACCTCCACCTATAGGCTCTAGCTATACTTAGATCCAGCACAAAGCAGGACAAAGACACTAATGTTGGCTTTTTTAATAAAGAAGAAAAGAGACTATCATAAAGGGAAGGAGAGAAAATGACTGAATCATGTTTGAATTAGATAATTTTATAAGAAGGTATGGCCATAAAGAATGATGATTTTTTTTTTTCTTGAATAAAAAAAATGAACAAGAAAAAATAAATTTTATATATAAAATATCTTTTTATGTCCTTTTTCTTCTTAAGATTACACCACAGCACTGATACATACAAGAAAACAGACATACACCTGCATGGTCAACACGCACGCAGACCAATATGCATCCAACCACTTTTCTATATTTTACTCTTCTTCTTTGGTATTACCACTACTGATACATATGCAAAACACACACATACAATACATGGTTTAAAACACACACACACACACACACACACACACACAAAACAATGGATATTCACACGCACGGCCTTATCTCATCACACACACCCAGCTGCACACACACCATACCCAGATATACACACTAATTTGTGGCTGTTTGAAGCAATTGAAAACAAGCAGGATTGACTTAGGTAAACAAATTAAAGATTACGAAGGGATTATTAAACTTATCCCCTCTTTACACCAACCTCTCTTTACCTCTCAAACCAAACAGAGAAAGGTCTAAACCCGTCCCTCGGCTACCATTCCCTTCTCCACATTCCCCTCAATCCAAATAGGCTGTAAGAAAAAACACAGCAAGCTACACAAAGGGGAAAACCAGCAGAAAAGAAAGGTAAAATTGGTATTGTTGTCCCTTATACTACAACACTCACTTATAAATCGCTTATATACTCTATCACCAACTGAGCTCAGGACATGACATTTATATATAAATCTTAATTTTTCTCACCTCACATTCTAATTTAGTGCAAGTCAAATATTGAACCATTAATATAATGGATAGCAATAAAGGCATACCTCGTTATTTCTCGTTCACGGATAGATCAAAGTTGCATAGAAAAAGATTTCAGCAATTAATAGCGGATGAGCAGCAACAACAACAGTGAGATAACTGCATCAACATCAAATGAAAATGAAAATGAAAATGGAGGTTATACTATGCCTTAGCTTTTGATATGCATCAAAGACCAACAATGAGAAATTAACTTGGCTATTTATGGTACCGTCTTTTGTTTAAGCAACAATAGCTGCTGAATTTACCTTCATGCTTATGTTTTCCATTTCCAAATTTGCGCTTCGATTTGTCATATATGGAGGGAAAGGAACAATAGATGGCACAACAACTTGGCCTTGATGAAGAACCAAATTTACTACAATATTTAGTTTTATTTCACTTCTTTCTTGTAAGTTTATTCTCTTTTGTATAGCTTTTTCGGAATCAACGAAATCACTTGCTTATATAGCAAAAAAACGATAGCTGCTGAAGTAGGTAAACATAATTGCACTTAAAAAAAAATAGATAAATGAAAAGTTGTCATCTGCTAAAGATAATGACTTGACACTAAGCCAAAAGAGAAGATATTAAAAAAAAAAAAGATTATTTCTAAACAAAATCCCCCACCAGCCAAAGTCGACTACACAATTTAATAGCATTATCGTAAGAAAAACATATTAGTATAGTTAGATCACTAAACATGACAGTGGATAGTATTTAAATTCAAAATTTGTGGATATCTGTTTCGATTATAATTCGATAAGAGAACCAATGGGTTATCTATAAGGGTTTGGTTTTTACAAGAGGCATCCGATGGATAATTCGATATGTTTTGGTTTTATATAAAATAACCGATGGATAATTCGAATCCGATTAATATATATATATATATATATAATTAATTAATTAATTAATTAATTAATTAATTAATTAATTAATTATATATAATATAATATAATGCACATGGACGTTATAGGCAAACTCACAAAATATTCTATCCCACTTATTTTTTACTACTTTTTTACTTTTTAAAAGATTTGTCCATACTTTAACTTAAAATAGAATAAAAGGACACCACTTTTATTTTTTTAAGTAAGCATGTCTGCCTTTTTTTTTTTTTGGTCGAGAGCTGAGCACGTCTACCTCGTTAATTTTTTTATTAAACGGTTCGGATTCGGATATCCATGGATTTTTTAATTTTTATCGGATTCGGTTTTGGTATGCAATTTTGAAATCCGACGAATATCCGATACGGTTTTGGTTTTAAGATAAATAAACGGATTCGGATTCGAATAACATGTTTTTCGCGGATATCTGATCCGCTCCCATCCCTACATGGAACTACGACATATGACCATGTATGATGGCACTCCATCTTAAAGAATCAGTATGAAGATTTTGTTGCAAATGAAGGAGTGACACATGAGGATGCCTTGCTGATTCTTGACAAGGCCATCTCCTACCTTAGTCAAGCTTCTGGAAACTGATACCATAGGAGTTGCTTTTGACACCTGAGCTCTGTTTGTTGGTCATAAAATGATTTGATGGTAAAAAATATTTATAAGAAAAAATATTTTTTCTAAAAAATAGAATTTGGTTAACATACTAAAAAATAATTTTTGATGTTTGAATATATCAGTAAAAAATATTTTTCGACAACAAATTTTGTCTAAAAGGAAAAGAAAAAAACACACACACACATATTTTCTAGGTAGAGTGAACGGAAAATGCTTTCATCTCTTCATATTTTTTACTCTTTTTAACTAATATTTTTCTTTGACCGAAAAATACTTTTTTTCTTAAACTAGAAGGGCTTTTGCTCGATCAGTTGTACATGTTTCAAAGCGACATAGAAAAATTAAAAATATATATATATATTTTTCAAAAAAATATTTTACGATTAACAAACGGAGCCCTGTTGTTCAAGATCCTCTTTTGTTTTTTAATATGTTTTCAGATTCCCACCAAAACAAAGCGTGAATTATGACATAATTGTGCTTATTAGTGGAGAACAAAGAAAATCAGTATGAACCTCGGAGGAGGAAAAAATTAATCCCAACAAATTAGAAAAAGCGACGTGTTTTTTACTAGGAGGAAGTTTTCGTCTGCCCAAGTAAACCCTTGATTATTGAAGGGATGGTGGGCCCATTTCATTGCCTGAAATCTCTTGCTTGAGGCTCACGATGTCACAATTTTTGAAAAATTTAGTAAATATCCCAAGCTATTATTTTTTTTATTTTTTTATTTGGTCATATCCCGAGCTACATTAAGGAAATGTGAAATATCAAATAAGTCTCGGATTACGAGAGCTATAAAAGACTAAGTTGGATAAGCTGAATTTAGTCGAAAATAATCTCCATTTTGGAAATGTCCAAAATAGTCTATACCTTCCGTACTACACACTTGCTCACAAAAGATAGGGTAAAATTGAACACCCCTATTACCTAATGTACATCATAAACCCACTATTAAAGTAACTAGTTAAATTAGTCTCGTGTTTTAAAGAATGTTGCACGACGAGGTTGTCGTTTTTTACCGTTCACTGACTCAAAATGAAGATAGGTGTTGAAGACTAAAGCATGCCTACTTCATTTATAGTTTAAATTATGCTATTTAATTGTCTCTATTTTATTTAATAGTTGATTCAAGAAATTAGAAATTTTAGTTGTTGATTAGATTATTTGAAAAAGAAAAAAAAAAGATAACTGTAATAGATTTTTTTAGTGTTTCATATAAGAATTTAAACATGTCAACTCAAAAATCTTACTTAAGATCAACAATGTTTCAAAAAGAAGAACGACGGTCAAACTGTATGCAATCGATAGCCAAAACAAAGAAGGGTTAGCTTTACTTATTCAACTTTCTTTATGAATGAAAGAATCACCAGTTGATGCGGAAGAAGGGGTTTTTGTTGATATCTTACTTCCTGACTTTCCTACGGGAGGAAAAATAAGCTCTTCTAGCTAACATTGAATCAACTTTTCTTCCTATTGTCAACTCGAGCTTGAATGAGTTGAATATGGGAAGGTGGTTAAATCATAAATGGATCAGGTGATATTATCAATTAGAAATGACATGTTCGAAGAGTTTGATTATAAAAAGCTAACTAAAAATTTTGCATCTCAAAAAGCTAGACAATAAAACTCTAGTAAAATATTTACATAAATTTCAATAGAAAGAAAATGGGCCTCATTTTAGTATTTAGATTTAGGCCTCTCTATATGTGTTGAGCTGCCTCTGTGTCGTCATATCATATGCTCCAGCAATAACTTCATGGTCTGGATCAGACTAGCTTTATGCATGTCTCCGAGATTAGGCATTCAGAAACTATTGTGGTTAAATATCCAGAAAATGTCTTTGGAATTGATACTTTAGATATTCTTATTTGTTATTCTTTTGTGTTCTTATTTCTCTCTTTAGTTAATGTTTCACATTTCCATCAAATTAGCATGCAGTCATCATATCCTTTCTTAGAAATGTTCCACCCTAATTAGCTTGTACTTCTATCTACAATAACCTCCTCCACTTGTGTATGTCTAATATGTTATTGGTGTTGGCTCACCTGTAAATCATGAGCCTTATTAGTTCTTGTCAAGGACAATTTTGTGAAGCAGGTGTTGAGACTTTCTTCTGGCCTTCCTAGTTTGCCAACAAATTTTAACATCTTACGAGATTTCACTAGTTATTGGTTGTGGTGTTATCTATATATATATATATATATATATATATATATATATATATATATATATATATATATATATATATATTATTCAAAGAATGTTTAGGTCGTACAACACATATTAAAAGATATTGCTGTTGAGAATTGATCTTGCAATCACTTACACTCATAATGTAGGGCATACCACTAGACCAGTAAGTTCCTTTTTTTTTTTTTTTTGTGCTAATCAGCGAGAAAAATTTATTAGAGAGAAAAGAAAGAAAACAAGCGTTAAAGGAAATACATTAAATTAGCGCAATCCATGAGATTCCTAATGATCATACAAGTAAACTGCCCATGGGTTTTGCAAGAAAAAACCGGGACAAAGCCCACAAAATGCCACTAAAAGCCATACAACGTCATGTCGATTGAGTATCAATATTTGCTCTATATAAAAAATGACTGTTAAAGAAATATATCTTGAAAGGCTTTCTAACTTTAACTCTCATTGTTACTTGTTCCCGAATGCACAAAAGAATTTCCTCCTCGGTCCAGGCCTCATCCTTGAAAAGCCGTCTGTTCTCTCGATCCAAATATGGTAAATTGAAGCGCAAAGGGTCAACCGGAAGAGGTATTCTTTGATGTTGTTCCTACCTACAAGGGAAGAGCCAAGATTAATGATATCATCATAGATAAAAATGGGTGCATCAATAACAATTGGCTTTATACTTCTCATTCAAATTTTTCTTGTGAAACAACATTCAAAGAAGAGATGATCTTTAGTCTGCAGAGCTTGGTAACAAAAGATACAATGTGCACTGTTGGTAAGTTCTTGATACTTTTACAGCTTGAAAATGGATCCATCTGTCACTATGCAATCAATTCAAGCATTTATGCTCTACTAGTTCAGTTTTCATACATGTTATTATATAATTATGAAGAATTTTAATAAATTCAAGTTACAGAGTCTAAGGTTATATGACCAAGGGCAAATGCCTGAAATTTCTTAGATATAACGATATTTTTAAAATATTTATATTTTGAAATATTAATTAACCTCCCTTAAGAAAAATAAAAATTATATATGAGTGGTGTTTATAGTCCCCACTAAAAAGATATTATTGATCTAACCTGCCCCTGTATATTATAAATCATTCTCTAAAGTCAAGACACAGACGAACTTATGAAGAATAGAGAAATGTCTGATGTTATCAGTTTGAAGATCTATGGCAAAGGATGCTATTAATGCATGCATTATTCCACGGCAATATTAATTAGAAGTTTTTTTTTTTTTTGGGACATCGAGGTTATATCACGATGGTTATTCTTCTTAACAGAGAAAAATAAAAATAGAAAAATCTCCACATTTAGTTGCTTTGTAATAAATGTGCATTGATTTGTCAGGTCTGTCCTAAGGAAAAATCTATATACCAGCTTCTACTAAACTAATCAAAGTCCCTACACTTACAGGATAATCATTGTTATTTGAATCTGAAATATTCATGAGGGTAAGAAAAAATAAATATTCATAAGCTTAGTTACTAACCCTAGCTAGGCCATAAGTTATCAATGAATGTAAGCTCTTAGTCAAAAGGACATCATCAAAACTCTTATATAAAAGATTATAATATCAGTTTTAACCCAAGAGAGCATAACTGAAATTACAACCCAAGAAACATAACTTGAAATTCTTACCCAAGAGTTTATAACTCGAATTCCAACCCAAAAGATCATAACTTGAGCTCTAATACCATCTTGTAATGTTTTCAATTAAAATCGACCTAGACAAATCTAACAAATGCAAATACTGTGCAATGATCTTTCTAAATATGTAAGGTACTAAATCTAATAAAACTAAATTGACAATATTGAATACGTGACAAATAACCAAAGAATAGACACCAATCGTAATCACAATAGGATTAATTAAGTCTCCAAAACTAACAAATAAAACTCCAAAATATGGAATTCCTTACAAGTCTCAACGTATTGAAAGTAAAAGTCACAATTCTAGGCGAAAAATAAATTGTTAAAAACTAAAAATAGCTCAAACACTTTTTTCTGATCCATTCAAAAGGGTCTCCACCTAAACCAAGCCAAAGTCCAAATCTATGTTTCATCTTCTGCAAGGAAAACTTTTTTACAAAAATAAGATACAAAACCTAGCCTGTTGGAGTCGATTTCCAAGAAAACTTCTTGAGACCTTTTAAAATAATTCTTATAATACAATAAGCATAACATCAAAACTCATTGTTAATGTAAGAAATCAGATTAGGGAAGTGGCCTAGAAATTGCCTTCCAAATCACCTGCAAAATAGGAAAGAACTGCAGAGGTGGTGCCCTGCGTAAGTACCTAGTTAGTTGGGTGTTTTACGAAGAAAAAGAAGTATATGTAATTTCAGTAGAATGAATTAGATACCTTTCCTGAAGAGTGTATTGGTTTTTTTTATATTTTTTGGATAAGAAGGAATGTAGCATCTCTGAGATTTCCAGGTTGAGCTGGTATTATGTTATTCTATTAGAATATCCTAACCTCATTGGGACAGTAACGCGTCGAGATGTAATTTGAGATAGCATCAGGTCGGGTCTCATGGGACATCATCGGGTTGAGGCCTAGAGGTCGAGCTCCGCATGAAAGAACTGACATGTCCTCTTGGCTGCGTACCTATTTAAGGGTAGGTTTGTCCTTTGGCTAAAGGTCCGTATTTCTTCCCTTATCACTCATAAAAGCCATATGTCAAAATCATGTGGTTCATGCAAGGTTCAAAATAAATCATACAAAGATAAGTTCAAATATCTAAATTTTATAAATTCTGAACACCAATAATCTAAAAAGTCTAATACACAAATCTACTGAGGAAATTGTGGCTATACAGTAGCACTATTCTAACGTAATGTGATCTGCTAGGCATAAGACTACCAAAAGTCAAGTAGACTTTTCGTTTCTTAATTATGATACTACACTATTCTTTAGATATTAGTGTTTTAACTCCCACTAACCAAAATTCTAAAAGATCATTTAAATTCTACCAATCAAAGATTTGGAATTCACAACACTTTCTAAGCTTCATGGATCAAACAATACATAAATATGTGTGATAATCATTTTTTTCTTGAAAAAAATTTCAAGTGCAAAATATCTTCATGATGCTTACTTGTTTGAAATCATGCTAAAATTTAGTACCAAAATTTTTATTTGAATTTTGAAAATCATTTAATGCATTAAAATGTGTAAAACTTTAATGAAATGGGAGGATGTAATATCTCAAACATTAGATAAGGGATAGATAATTTGTTCAATATAAGCCATTTTGTAAATGTCATATATTCTTATTTTATCTTGTGACCAAGAATGAGTTAAGTGATTAGAAAAGGAGAAGCAACATAACATCTTTAAATTAGTAGCCCTGGGACCACCTAGATTCTCACTACAAAAAAACAGCCAAATGCAATGGTCACAATCCGTTTTCTTTCCGTCGCCAAAAGGGTCTAGGCGACGGCTAAGTGATGGAAATCGTCCATCAACAAAATCAACATCGCCAATTTTCTGTGTTATTGCCAATTCATCTCCTTTGGTGACAGATTTTAGTCCATCTCCAAGCCGTCGCTAATCACATTTCATCTTCAAATCATCTCCAAAAAATTGTCATTTGCACACCGTCGCCAATAAAATCCGTCTCCAATTCATCTTCAACCACATTCTATTTTCAAACCGTCTCCAATCACATTCTGTCTCCAAATCGTCTCCAATTATTTCCAACTCCAAATTGTCTCCAACCACATTCCGTCTCCAAACCATCTCTAAAAGTTGCATTTGTCATCTCCAAACCGTCTCCAAAAATTATCTTCTCCAACCTATCTCCAAAAATTGTCGTCTTCATTCCGTTGCCGATTTTTAAATACTTTTTTAGGCAATTTTTATAATTAGAATAACAAAATGAAAAGTTTTTTTTTTGAAATGTCAAATTCATTTAAAAAATTTAATTAAAATGTTGACAATCAAAATTTAAATTTAAATTAAATACTCATAAAACATAAATTTAAAATTACAAATTGTTTTAATTACATATGTAGCGTGAAATATTCTTAAACAATCACATATGTATAACTAAATGCACGAGTCCTAACTGACATTTAATAATTTAAAAAAGACACAAAGGGGGTAGTGTGATGACTTTCTAATAACATAAGGGGCATTCTTGAAGTTTTAGGAACACAGGGAGGTAGGGTGATAGTTTCACAAATCACAGGGGGTTATGTGATATTTTCCCTAAAATTTTTCAACAAAAGTAGGACAATCCAAAATTTAACACATTTAACCTTTGGTTGCTATCCAACTCATATCACATAAAAGTTTTAGCAATAGCAGGAATTTACTATTTAACATTAAATTAAATTATAGAAAGTATGATCCATAAATAAATAGGATGATTAGTCAAAACTAATCAACAAAAGTACTATGTTCAATAAGTTGCAGTTTCTTCACTAAGAAACCCTATTTAATTACGGTATGCAGGGCATTTGTTTGTTAGTTTCAATACTATACCCAAAATTTGGGATACTCAAAAAACTAGTACTTAAGTATTTTTACTTTTACGATCCAATCATAAGGCACAAATACCTTTTTCTATACGAGTCTATTCTCAAATAGCTCCAAATACATCAACATGTACTAATCCAAACAATCCAGTAGTTCTAATCCTTTATCAAACAAAGGATGACTTGGTTATTATTCCAATAAACACTACAAGAAAAACTGTGAAAAGTGACAGTCCGTCTCTTTTTTGTCACCAAAAAAGTGACGAAACTTTCGTTACATGAATAGTAACCATTTTGAGACGGTTTGGAGACGACTTTGGTATGTCGTCTCCAAACCGTCTCCCAATTGAGACAGAACATGAATGTCATCTCCAATTCGTCTCCGCAAATAGAGACAAAAAATAATTAATAATTAATTATTAAATTTTGCTAAACAATTTACTATAAACTTGTAATTAAATAGTAAATAAATTAATAATAATAAATTACTAGTTATCTTTATTAATTTAATTCTTCCATAAATTTTTTTAAAATAGCACAATATTTCATTTTTCAAAAAAATATCCACAAATTAAATACTTTATTTTAATCTAAAATTTAAGTTAAATTAATAATTAAAGTATTATTAATATTTTACTCTAAACTTGTAATTAAATTATTAATTAAATAATAAATAAATTAATACTAATTAAATAAATAAAAAATTCCAAAACCAAAAGAAGACAGATCCGTTGGTCCATCTCCGAAAAAGGCGACGAACCAATGGTTCCGTCTCCGAAAAAAGGAGACGGACAAATGGACCCATTGGTTTGTCCCTAAAAAAAAGGAGATGGACCCAATGGGTCCGTGCCTTTTTAGGACCGTCTCCATAAAACGTGGTTCACGTGGCTGTCAGCCATTTGAACCAATTCAAAAAATTTTCCCAAAATACTTTTGGGGGGAAATTGTTTTTTTTTTTAAAGTACATACAATTCCTTTCAAAAGGACTTGTACCGGTTCAAGTGGCTGAAAAATCCAGCCACTTGAACCATTATTTCATTTCCCCCCAAAATAATTTGGGGGGAAATACAAAAAAATAATAATAAATTTGTGCCAAGTCCTTTTCAAGAGGCTGAAAAATCTAGCCACTTGAACCATTTTTTCATTTTCCCCCAATTAAATTTTGGGGGAAAATTCAAAAAAAAAAAATTGAGCATAGTCCCCCCTCCCCTTTCTCTTAACTCGTACTTCCACGTGTGAACTCATTATTAGTTTACCTCATTTTAAGGTAATTCATTTTTTTCCTCTTACTTAAATTTTTGAATTTGTTTTGGTTTAGTTCATTATATATATATTTGTATATAATGTCAAATATATGTATATAGTGTTCTTTTATTATGATTTTAGATTTTATTTTTATACTACCACGTTTGTTTGGATTATATATGTATTATGTATATATGTCATATATATGTATGTATAACTAATAGATTTACATAAATATATATAGTTTTGGTAGTTTTTCTTCATGATTTTAAGGGTTTTTTTATAAAAAAAAAATTCAGCTTTATTTAGTTTTTTTTTCCCTTTCATATATATGTGTGTGTGTGTGTGTGTGTGTGTGTGTGTGTGTAATAGATTGAGGTAAATATATGATTTTTTTGTACTTTTATCATGAGTTTAGGGTTTTTTTTAAAAAAAAAATCAGATTTATTTTTGTTTTTCTTTCATATTTGTATATATAAGTGTATAAGTGATAGATTTAGGTATATATATATATATATATATATATATATAATTAGTATAATTTTTGGTAAAAAAATTCAAAATTTTATAGTAATTTTGACATAATCCGAATTTATAACTTTGTTTGAAAGTTTTTTTTTTTAAAAAAAATTTTAAAAACGTGATGGAAAGGAAAAAAAAGTGAGGGAGACGGAACGGAGATGAAATGTGAACAGAGACGGAAATGAGATGAAATTATAAGGAGACGGAAATGAGACGAAATGTAAGGGAGACGGAACGGAGACGAAATGTGAGAGAGACGGAAAGGTGATGAAATGTGAGAGAGACAAATTGGAGACGAAATGTAAGCGAGACAGAAAGGTGACGAAATATCTTTTCGTCTTCATTTGAGACGAAATTAAAAAAAGGAAACGGGTTGAAAGGTAACGCCCAATTTTCGTCTCTGTTCTGTCACCTTTTTAGATTGGAGACGGAACGGAGACGGAAATGTGCCATCTCCGAACATGAATTTTTTTGTAGTGAAATAAGATGTATAAGTAGATCAAACCAACCTAATCATCATCTTATTACTAGAATAACCTAATCACTTAACAACTACAATTGACTTGGATTATTTGAGTAATCTCAAAATTTGGTAGATAGTTATAATAGTTAATAATATGTTTGCAATACATTTTTTCATCCATATTAAGATAACAAAGACTATACCATAATGTCTTTAAACGAGCTTTAGGAATAGACACTTTATTCCGAACAACATTTAGGTATAATCCTTAAAATAAAATATGTCTAGAAAGCATTCAAACATATTGTTCTTAACTAATGAAACAAAGGTTAACTAATGCAACAACCTTTGTTTCATTTGCTAACACCGAAATCATTTCACGGTTCCTAAAGTGCAAAACTGTGATTAAGATTCTATTCTCGAACACATTCACTAATGTTTCACTAGAATCAAAAAACACAAAGAAGTACCAATCACAATCAAAGAAGATTTATAATTCATAGTAGCTTTATGGCATTGACTTTCAAATTATAAAGATACATTGAACTAAAATCTCTCTTAATGTCCGGTTTTTAGGCTATGAAAGCACTTTTATATATGTCTTTACAATCCTTAATTATCTTCTTAGATATGTTCTCACTGACTAATATAAATCATCTCTTTTTGGCTTTCTTCTTTATGTTACCACTAACCAAATAGGAAAAACAAATACGAGAAAGAATTTCATTTATATATAATATCATGCCATTACATATGTTTACCACACAACATTTTGCTAATGTAGAATCATATTCTTTATATTGCATACCCTTATGCAAACTATGAAAGAATACAAATCTTTAGCATATTTAAGTTATTTTACTTATCAATCATAAGTACTACAAATTTTCATTTAGATACATTATCAAGATGAAAAACAATTGAGCATATAATTCTAAGATTTGATTCAGTTTCTAAGAACCATTCTTAGAGAAAACATTTAATCAAAAATTTGGTCTGGTTACGTGATATAAAGTCTAGATAATTAAAAATGGGTTCATAGTTGCAGCCATAAATATATAATGCTAGAACTACATTCCTATCTTGCTAATTAGGGATTTTTCTACCTGTCGTTTTGCCTTTATTTTTACCAAAAAAAAGGTGAGGGATTTTCTAACCAAGTTTTCAAACTTCATTTTTATTGATATATAATGCTAGAACTACATTCTTATCTTGCTAATTGGGGCTTAGAGAACATGTTTACTGATTATTAGCTTTTATAAAACATACTTTGTTGAATTTGATTATTTTGAGTTATTTGAAGAGTTTTGTGGCTAAATGTTTGTTTAATCTTGATTCCTAGCATTCATATGAAGTCTATATACATTAACGTATCGGCCTAGCTTAGCAAAATTGATTTCACATCGCGAATGATGCAAAAATTGGGGGTGTGTTGGGCTGAAGTTTTCCAACGTTGGATAGTTTACTGTCCAATGTTGGTTAGCCTTTTTGGTGGTCCCCTAGGACTGCCCTCCTGTGATATAAAATGTTTGTGAAGTTGGTTTTAGGTTAGGGTATGAACGGGGTAGATTTTGAGTGCGTTATTACATGTTTTGTTGCCAAGAATTGAGTAGAATGTTAACTTATTTTACTTGGTTGTTGTTTGTGTTGTCTAAACTTAATTCTTGCCAATGTGACTAGTTATATGTACGTGCTAAATGTGGCATAGATGCTCGGTTACTTGGTTGATGTCTTATGAAATGAATATGAATTGTATATGTGTTAAAAAACAACCTACTTTGTTGTTCTTCCTTATTTGTCTTGGTTGGTGATTATGATTGTCTTGAATGCGTGACGTGCTTGTCTTGAATGCAAATGCAAAGTGTCATGAAAGGTTACAACCTTTAAAACAGACACGATAGTGTCATGTTGCAGTGGACAACATAGGGCTTGCTAGGTGATTACATGACTACTGAGGTTCTAATCCCTATCTCATTGTGAACAGAGAGCTTCACAAGGGTCTGGGTCTTAGGTTTGATGTACATCCGGAGTACATTTGTGTTGGCGTATAGAGGATGAGTTTGTGAAAGGGGTTATAAGGAGACAGCATCAACAACGTGTATATCCTTGCAACTTGGTTATTTACATTCTTGCATTATTGTCATGTTTTTAAATGAGTTTTTGAAACCTAAAATGTTTTAAAAACTTTTCATATTCCTCCCTCATTGAGTTCATCGAAACTCACCCTCGTTTGCTAACATTTCAGGTGAGCCTGAGGTAGAATTTATTGAGTATATTCCCGTTGAGCTTGTTGTGGAGCTCGTGGTTGATCCTGAGGCCTAGTTGTTGTCTACTTGATGTTTATGCCACTCGAACATGATTATATGTATTATGACTACTTGGATTTGCAAATGTTATGTAATGTATGTTTACTTTTAAGTCTGTAGACTACGTATGTAAATTCATAAGTCCGTTTTGATTGTATATTGGTGGGTTAGGCTTATGAAGTTTTTGTATATTGGTGGGTAGGCTTATGAAGTTTTTGTATATTGTGAATTATGTCTTGTGGTATGTTGAAGTTGAGACGGATGACTTTATTGTGGTTGTGGTTGGACGGTTGAGTTGCTTATTGGTTGGTTGTGAAATATATATGAGTTTTATGCAAGTTAAATTAATTGGTCGTCTATATTATAGTCGTTATAATGTCGAAATGCTGTCGCATTCTGACTTGGTTCTAGGTGGGGTTGAGTTGGGGTGTGATAGAAACTTTTTAAAAAAACAATAAAGACAAAATTAAAACTTTTGAGAAATAATAGGGATGAAACTAAAACTTTTGAAAACATAAAAAAGATAAAATTGAGAAATTCTACACAATATGGACAAAAATGAGACTTTTGGAAAAATAATAGGGATGAAATTGATAAATTTTAAACAATATAGACTCAATTAAAACTTTTTTGAAACAATATGGACTAAATGTGATATTTTTTCTTTATTTTATTCTTTGTATGAGTCCACAATTTGTTGGCTAATGAAGATTGCAAGATAAATCCTACTAATCATTTTTCCATTGTATTATACTATGTTTGTTTTACGAGATAATTATAACCATGAATATTCAACTACTAATATGTCAATTCATTAAACTTAATCAACCATTACAAAAGATTAAACATAAAAGCATTGCTCTAAAAATAGTTGAATTATAGTCGGGGATCAACCAATAGAGGAAAGAGCTTACATTTTGGTCTAGTAATGTGCTTTGCTACCACTTGAAATAACGAAATTGTACACGAGCGGGATTAGTTTAACAATTTTTTGTTAAATATTATTAATTTTTATGACAGTAAAAATAACTGCAAAATTTGAATAATTTTTTTTTATTAATTCGAAGAAAGGTCTAAAAATTGCACACCTAAATAATTGAGTACGAGATCATACATATTTAAAACGATAATTATACTACTACAACAAATCCCGTTGTAAATTCGATTAACTTGAAAGACGGCAAATTTGTGCAAAAACAAAAACAAACAACGTATGAAATCATCTCGATCTCCCCGTCCAAACCAAACGCCAAAACAACTTTTTCCCATCACTACATGTTCTTCTTGTAAATGCAGATAATTTAATTTGAAATTTCTCTATTCACCAAAAGGTACATTCTTGTTCAATCTTCAATCTTCTTCACTTTAATTTTCTGCTCTTTTATTTTTTATTTTTATATTTAAATTCATTACAAGCTGATTACTTTTTTGTATGATTTTTTAAAAACCCATTTTGCCTTTTGAAGTTTTGTACTCTATGATTAATGGAGTTAGCTACGTACAACATGCCCACATTCATTTCTTGTCATGTTGGATTGTTTATCTATACAGTGTCCGTGTTTTTGTGTTATATGATAGTAATCACGTCATCTAAAAGTTTAGAGTTGTATTTATTCTATTGGTGTATTGTCTCTAACATGTCGCGCACGTGCAAGCAAGATTCGTTTCTAAAAGTGAACTATTAGAAAAAAAATTTATTTTGCTGGTTTATTGTAACCAATAATATGGGTCTATATATACATGTGTGCATGTGAGTAGTGTATGAATATATTGAGACGTTGTTTTTGTTGTGTTATATGATCATATTGGGTTGTGTGTTAATTGACCTGGTCTACCAGCTTATAGGTACGTTTATTTTATTAGATTATTGTTTGCAACACATCCCCACCTATAAGGAAATTCATTTCCATCGAGCATTCCACATGAAAATATTGTTAATGGTGAGACTTGAACCGTTTTAATACCATATTATGTTCTCCAACATGTTCAAACAAGATTGTTTTTAATTACAAGTTTACATGAGAATATTCTTTTCAAATGGTGGTGGTGGCTAGACTTGAACATACTCTGATACCATGTTATTGTCTTCTACATATCCCTTCATGTACAAGCTAGACTATTTCTAATCAAGTGTTGCACTTGGGGATATTCTTTTTGAAGGTTACTAGTGGTGAGACTTAAACCAGCTATCATACCATGTTAATAGACCATCTCGTCTAGAAGTATAAGCTATTAGAAAGGGGTTTATTTTACTGGTTTATCGTATCCAACAGTATGTATGCATATACATGTGCGTCCGAGTAATGTATGAATATGTTGAGATGGGTAGAGAGGCAGAGTCAAGGCCCAGGACCAGGAGTCAACGGATATACTCATACAGTGACAGGGGTTCAATATAATATCTTACCAAAAAAAGAATTTTTCTTTTTCTAGTTGAGGGTGTGCACATCTCAAGACCATGTGGCTATGCTACTGGATGTCTGTATGATTGTGGTGCGTGCGTTAAATTTACAGTGAGTTTACATTGTCCAATAAAGCATTTCTTGATAATAAACCTCTACAGGAATCTAACATATGCTTGAATTTCTATGTTAAGAGTTACATGTTCTACTTTAGTGGGGTTTTCTTCTTTGCTTAATCTGCAACTTGTATATGCCCAGATGTGTATGTTTTTGGGTTGGTCGACTGTTTCCCTTTCTTCCTCATTTTCCTTTTTTTTTTCTTCCTGTTCTAAAATTTCTTTATTTTTCTAAATATATGTTTTTGATTGCTCACCCTCCATTTTGAGGTCGTAAGCTTGAAAAAAAGAACAATTGAGATTCCGAATGAAATAACTTAGCTAGCTTTGATGGTTAAAAATTGAATATGTGAATCAGCTTGTCTTTTTTGTTGGCTAATCTAGGAAACATACATGAATACACAAGGGAAAGCAGGAGAGGCTGCATTATGCATTCTTGTTCTTTTTGCTTTCTGGTGGTATTTTACATGAAATAGAGAAAAATTTAAGAATCCCTTTCACTTTTGTTTCGTTTAGTTCACTTTTTGGCCTGATCTGTAAACAGATTTGTATATTAAGCCTTATTTTTTTGTGTATATGATTGATATTTTTAATGTGGAAAGATAAGGCATGTTGTTATACGCGACATAAATATGAAACATTAATCCATTACTTCTCTGTAACGAACTTGAATTTTAGGGAGAAAGAGTGAACGAGAATTAAAGGAAAAATTGCAGAAATTGAGTGCTGTGTATTGAAGTGCAGAAAAAATAAGAAAGCAGTTACAGTAAAGAAAAGTAAATAAGATGATAGTTGATAGCTTACTCTCATCTACCTATTCTTTAGCTTATATAGCATTCCCCTTAGGTCACATGTCCAATGCCTTAGCCAATTCAAGTTACAACTAACTGGGCACGTATTTGACTTGGAACATCAATTGGGCTGACGAGATGTAGAGTCGTTACATTACCTCCCCCATTCGAAAGAACCTTGTCCTCAAGGTTCAGCCTCTTTCTCATTGAGCCAATTCTTCAACTTTTCAGCCTCAGTTGGAACCTCATCGATTCTTTCCCTCGGAAGCCAAGATTTGTCTTTTTCCCATTTTTTTTTGTACAATCTGTTCCACTTCAGTAAGGTATCTTCGAGCATATGCTAATGCCACAGGCCATGTGGAAAGCTCGTTATATCCCAAGAATATTGGATCACCAATTAACTTCAACTTAGACAGGCGTTCTTGAAATTTGATGGCATATGCGTCTTCACCTTCCATGTACAACCATTCTTGCACCTCGTCAAGCCTTTCAATGAAAGAAAAGAAAGCAAAGTAATAGAAAAATAATAATGGCAGATTCTTCTTGTATGCAAAACCCAAAACACGTATTGCACTTGAGGACATTTCGTCGAGGCTTTGCAAAATTCTATCCCTTGAATTTTGATCAAGTTGCACAACAGTACCATCAGACAATTGAATGAAGGAGCTTCTTTCCCACCCATTTTCTACTGCACCCTTCACAAGCAATGATTTTCTGCGTGAGTTCAATTGAATAAAAAGTTTAACTCGAGCTGTGAACACCAAGCCAACAACTATCAAAGGTGTGAACACCAAGCCAACAACTATCAAATAGGAATGCCTATCTCCTTCAGCACAATACGGAACCAGATTTTCAGGTGGATTTAACACCGCATGAACTTTCATGACTGCCCCTGCTCTAAGAATGCCAAGCTCTACCGCATCACCTGCATATTTTGGACTAATCAAGTAGCAAAATGCAATGTGTTCATGTGAGCGGAATGGCACAGTCCCGTCCCTCCCTACTTGAAGACTATCAAAGCTCAAAATCACATCCCTGTTGTCTGGATCAATTTTAAAAGCTTTGTGGATATCAATCTCCGCGAGATCCAGATCAGCCATGGTCATGTATGCTTGAGCCCTTCTGTAGAGTGCCTTCGCCTTCTTACTCTTGAGTTTCAAGACCTTAGTACAGAGCCTTTCAGCCATCTCCTTAACCACCTTGATTTCAAAGAAGTCAGTTGTAAAAAGAGTGGTTATTAAACAAACAAGGATTCCCATGGAACTTATTAGCGAGGGATAACACACTGCAGTGAATTGATGGTTGTTCGTAAATGAAGAGATGGTGGCAACAACAAGAGTAGCACATGACGCTTCAGCATGTGAGCCAAAAATATCAAACCCCATATCATGTTCCATACACAAGGTAAGGCTATAATAAGCTGCGACAGAGTTAGTAGAAAGTGAACGTCTTATGCCTTGGTACAAAATGGGTTCCAATATCACATTACCATATCCTTTTAACATGACTTCTGTTCCCTCGACTTGAAATTGCATCGTTAACTTCAAGTAATTGTGGATAATTAGTCCAAGATTAGAATCTAAATCAGTAGAATTCACAACTTCAAACCATAACCCTTCATCCAATGGCAAAGTTCTTGAAACCGGTAAGATCAAATCAGCAAGAAAATCATAATTATTCCTTAAACTATCTGAATCCGCCTCATTACAGCTATATTCCACTTCAGCAGGATAAAAATGCATATAAATCTTGACATGATACACACCTATGCAAGTACTATCAACAAGATTACCAAGATAAACAGCAAGAGTGTGATTACGCGTTAGCAAAGAAAAATACATAGTAATATCTTTCTTAACAGTCCAAGCAATGTCAGTAGTTTTATGCTCAGCTGTACAACTTCCTAAAACCTGAACAACTGAAAGAACCTTATTGCACATCAAAATTACACAACCAGGCTCAAGCTGATCCTGATCAACAAACGATAAGATCCCAATGTAGTACTCCGACCCAACCGATGACGAAACAATCGTGTGATTCTCATCAATAAGAACAGTCAACAACAAATTATAACTAAACGTCCCGGGTTTAAATCCAAATTTTTTTTCTATATCATCAAGTATACGAATACTGTCATCATAAGATTCAAATTTCGCATAATATTTGATGAAGAAGAATAAGAAAGTACCATCACTTATGTTAACCTCTGAACCCTGTTTCATGTCATTCATGCCTAGAAACTGTTTGCCGAAACGCTCAACCCAGAGAATGTTCAAATTACCTTCGAAAGCCGAAATGATATCGTCACTGTCACTTTCAAGTGTTGGTGAGTCAAGCGAGACCTTGCCAAACGTCATCGATGCATACCGCCATTCACTATCACCTCTCTTCGATGAATTAAACCCTTGCTCAATGACAATTTCCTCAATGGAATCAAAAACTTGCTGAATCCCATACTTACTGAAGTCATCGTATGAATTATTGTCTAACTGCTCACCGCTTATGATTGGCTTGCGTTGCTCATCGCCGCTGTCGTTGGAAGAGATCTCATCGTCGATCATCTGTCCTAAAGTATCTTCGTCGGATTTCATTACCACGTCGTTGCATGAGGTATGGTCTTCCGACGTAACAACACTTGGTGGAAGAACTTGAGTACCCATGATAGTGGTGATTGGAGAGCTTTGTGTAGAAGGGGTCGTCGTCACTGTTGACGAAGTGGATGAAAGGGCATTACGCGCCACGAATTTCTCCGCGAGGAGAAGCAACTGATCGAGTTTGCCATCAATCGTCATGAGCTTAGAATTGAGGGTGCCAAGTGTTTGTTGAAAGTCATCGGTCTTTCGAGTAATCTGTGTTGTAGTTTGCAAAAGCTTCGTGACTGCGTCATCCATAGCGTTGAGTTCGACTCTCAATGAAAGCACTAATGTAACGAACTTGAATTTTAGGGAGAAAAAGTGAACGAGAATTAAAGGAAAAATTGCAGAAATTGAGTGATGTGTATTGAAGTGCAGAAAAAATAAGAAAGCAGTTACAGTAAAGAAAAGTAAATAAGATGATAGTTGACAGCTTACTCTCATCTACCTATTCTTTAGCTTATATAGTATTCCCCTTAGGTCACATGTCCAATGCCTTAGCCAATTCAAGTTACAACTAACTGGGCACGTACTTGACTTGGAACATCAATTGGGCTGACGAGATGTAGAGTCGTTACATTCTCATCAGGCCAAATAATTTGTCAAAGATGGATCCTTACACGGTTGGCATCCTGGTTCCCCTTGTGTTTACTCTTATAATTCGAAGAAGGGGAAAAAGTGGGGCGTACCTGTTGATGTTGGCGGGGAAACCGGGTATGCAATTCGAAATCATAGGTTTACTTCTCCAATTGAAACATCATGGGCTGGGATCATGACTCTTGCTTAGCTTTTTGAGAGTTCATGCAAGCAGCATTATAGCAAGGGTTTGTTGGGAACTCGAAGATTAATTTCTCAAGAGACATAATTTTCCAAAGATGGAAGATCCTTTGAAAAGCTTCATCTAGGTGAGTTTTGAGTGGTTGAGTTATGGCCAAGTGTTCGAAGCAGTGTGCAACTTTGCCTCTGGTTTAGCAAAGCTTGGGCATAGAAGGGAAGAGCGTGTAGCCATCTTTGCTGATACATGTGACAAATGGTTCATTGCACTGCAGGTATTACTTTGTCCTGTGGCATCAGTGCCACCATGCATCCAAGCACAAACCTTTACCCCCACCCCCAAGAAAGAAAGATGAATAAACCAATGTTGGTTTATGGCACAGTTCACAACACTGTGCTCACCTATGGAGATATTCTGTTCCATCATTGTTTTGGTGTCATTAAGACAATCTTCTCTACTGGGTCTCATATGATCCTACCCAATCATGCAGTTGAATTCCATGGATGTCATGATAATGATCTGAGATTGTTTTTCTGAAAATGCCTAATCAGCAATTTGCTTCTTGGCTCAAGGTTGCTTCAGGCGCAATGTGACTGTAGTGACCATTTATGCATCTTTGGGAGATGAGGCTCTTTGTCACTCATTAAATGAGGTCCCTCACTATCTCTCTCTCACTCTCTCCCCCTCTCCCTCTCCCTCTCCCTCTCCCTACATTGCAAATGCTTGTTTCTGTTTCAATTACTTATACTGATTTTATCTGTGATTGCTGTGACATGTATCACTAATAATGCCGCTTACAGTGAACTGTGATAATTCGAGAAGTGCACTAACTGAATTTCTGTCTAATATGTTTATACCTGTAGCATTCTGGTAGGCCTAAACTTGATCTATATAAACTGCGTCTCTGCTTATAATCATATATGTTCAAATGATGAGTCCAAAGAAGAACAAAAGAATCTTTGGGTGATAACGTTTGTTGATTGTGATTCTACTTGTAGTCCTAGAATACAAACTTTATCTCTCCTGACTTGGGACTCCTTGACAAGTTGGTAATGTTGCAGCTACTTCTATTTCTAAAATAAGGAACTGCTGAACATTTTCTAGAATTTGAGCATGTTCAATATGATTAGACTCAATCCGTGAGATATTAATATAGGAAGCACATGTTGATTGAAAGTTCTCCAATCATATCTAAAAGAGTTAGAAAATAGCTTTTAAGATGCATAGAAAGTTCAATTTCTTTTAAATCATGTTTAAGATTATGCAGATGATATTAATCATGTTTTCTTAATTGTAATCAGAATACTGTAACAAAAAAGCTTCCAAAATCATGCGGAAGACTATTTGATTACTGAACTTAGTATTTGTTTTATATTTCCCAGATTTTCCAAGATCTGGAAAAACTCATTGTTTAGGTTTATGCTTTCTCATACAACTCTTTTGTTTGACGAAATTCTAGTGGACCTGATTCATCTAAATTTATGAATCCCACTCTAGCATATATTATCCTGCACTGCCAACCACTAGCATACAAGGTTGTCTCTATTAAGCTTACTATTCTATATGGCTTGTAAACAACTACACATTAGAATCCACTTTATCTATAAGGGATTACTTAATCTTTGCAACACTGCATGTGAAGTGTGCAAGATGCCTTCAGGAATCATACTAGATCAGAAGATCCTTGAAATCAACCAAGGTTTCTGTGCCCGAGTCAACTTTACATCAGAAGGAAAAAGTTCTTAGGCACTATATTAATTCGTTGGAATAGGCATATAATGCCTGATCAGTAGTATTTGGCATCACCTACTTCTTTGCAAAGAGAGAATGTTGTACATCATATAGCTGCAGTGACTTAGACAATGGGAAGATATTTTTACATCAGAAGGAAAAAGTTCTTAGACCTCTCTATATGATTTTGATAGCAGCAACTCCTATTTTTTCGTGTTCTTTTTTCTTTTTCATCTCTATTTTCTTTTTAGTTTTATTATTTATTTTATTTTTTCTGGTGATGCTAGTTATAATTTTGGTGGGAGACTTTAGAAGCAAAGGGCCTTAGATACAGTGTATGAAAAACAAGATCTGTAAGAGTAGGTCAAAGAGTAAAGTAGAAATAAGATTGGACTTGGAAAGAATACCCGAAAAGGCAACAAGATGAGAATTTAATGCTGATGTTGGTCATTGAGTAAAGGCAAAGTGTGTTAGGAGTCTTGAGTGATAAAAAAATCACCCCTTTAGTTGAACAGGGAGTATTATAAGATTGGTATAAGACTGGTTTTCTTTGTATAGATCAGGGAGTTGGGGGGCAATGAAGTATCTGCCCTTTCAGTTGCTGAGGTGAGAACGTTGAGATGGATGTGTATCAATATTAGGAAAAACAAGATTAGAAATGAAATAATACTAAACATTTGAAATGGTTTGGACATGTTAACCATTTGAAGTGTTTAAAACAATAACTAAATATTATATAATAAATAGTATTTGTTAACTTGAACTGTATATTCCTTCAATTTGAAACTCTCTACGAAAGCAGAAGAGGAGCTAGAATCCAGTGTCAATGCTTCAACCCGTAGCCATTTGGTTACACATGATTAAACATAAGAATTCCATGGAAAGACCACATAGAATGCAAGTCCTATGTTTACATGATTGATCTTGCGTGCTATGACCACTCAAAGTTTGAAACAAGAGACGGGCAGAGCCAGGATTTTAAAATTAGAGGGGCCAAAATTTATATAAAAACATTCATGATAAGGGGAAAAAAAATAGAAAGGGCCGTTAACTTATTTTTAATGATACTACACAGATTTTTTTAACGACAATAATTATTTTTTAACAATATTATATATATTTTTTCGGAAAAAAATAATATTGGAAGGGTCGGGGCCGGCAGCCTGACAAGAGACATCAATCAACGGTTCATGCTCAACGTCAAAGTGAAGGACAAGTCAAGAGAAAGGTAGGAAGGCTATAAGGGATAACAAAGTATGCATGGTATAATGTAACAATACCTTTGAGTTTGAAAAAAACCTAGAGACGATGCTTTTGTAGCTAAAGAATTCTTCAAGGATTGCATAGATATATACCAAGTAATATATGAAAGCAACTTTCATATTTAAAACATAGCTCCATCCCCTATGTTTCATATATGAGATGCAACATGATATGATGCCAGAACAATGAATACATAAACAAAACCAAGCATTTCAATGCTTACAAACATTATACAACACAAACCAATCCTCACAAACATTATTACAATGAGCTCCAAGAAAAGTAGCGTATATCGAACCTTAAAACATACTCTAACATGAGAAGTTTAATGATAGATTTGAAAACAAGTCCAATGCAAGAAGAATGATAACCAACCAAGAGAGATAGTAGACTTCAATTGTCAAACATAATCCAACGTAAAGCGTACTTGGACACCAAGGAAGAGAGTGCACTTTAGTCCTCAGAACATAGTCCAATTCCAAAATGATGTACCCGAGACCTATCCATAAACACGTGCAATCCTATTTCTAACTGAGACCACTTGACTGATCGACGAAATGGGAGTTCCTGTAACTATGACTGCACTGTTAAGATGAAGAGCTTTTCATTCACAAATTGAATTATGGCTTCTAATCTGCGCAACGACTTTCCACAGGCTTCTTCATAGACTGTAAAATTACTTGGTGCAATGTATAACAACTAGTCAACTTGAAACTCAAGAAAAATAGAGCAAGTATGTGTTAATTAAAAATGATAATGAACAAATGATCAAGTCAGCATTTGAACATAATAAAACAGAATACTAAAACCTGCAAATAAATAGCACAAAAATGATCATAAGTGCAATTGAAATCAACATGTGAACCTAATTTTTCTGATAGCATCTAATAGGTTTTGGAATCAAAATAATTAATTTATTATTTTTGTAAAATAATTTATTTTATTTAATCCATTAGAATTGATTCTTTGAAATAGCTTATTCTCCTTTTTCGATTGCTGTCATATACAAAAGAATTTGACTTGTTTCCTGAATTTATCGTTTGTCAAGGTTATGCTTGAGTGAAGAACTGAAAAGCCATCAACAAAAGCCATGATAAATCTACTTGTCAAGTTGAAACATGTATATATCAAAATAGAAGTCTTTAAGGGACATCTAGGTGGCAAAAGACAACCTCCGAACATAAAGATTGTGAGTTCGAATCTTTGTACCCTTACCCTTCTAAAGACTGACAAAAAGAATAACAATAAATAATGAAAATAATGAAAAGTTGCTAAATTTCTCTTCCCTTTTCTGGTCCTTGATACGACAATCAAAGTTTCTGGTTGAATAATAAATATGCTTGAAGATGTCAATTTTTTGAAGTGACAACCAACAACACTGAAAATCTAGCAAACCAACAACACTGAAAATCTAGCAATCTTGCTCAATCTATTGTGAGTTTTATGTATTTTACTCTTAAACTTTTTCCATCTCACTTTCTAGTCTATTGCAAGTCAAAAATTAAAACTCCAAGATAGTGGATAGCAATAAAGGCTCACCTGATCAATATTCTTTGTCAACTAATAGATCAAACAACCATTAATAGTAAGTTTGTGTGAACAAGTCAAAATCAAGTCACCATTAATTATATCAGATAAGACTTATGCTTAAAACAAGCTGGTTCTTTCAGTATTAGCAAACATCAATTGAATCTTCATTCTGTGTTATTAATCTCTTGATAGTTTAAACTTATTTTTTCATGAACCAAATAATAAAAGACAATAGCACTACTTTTAGAGGCAATAGGTGCACATTAAAGTCTACGTCTCCTTATCTAGAGATTGGAGTATATCCATGTATCTCTTTGATTACCCAAAACAAGCCTTGACTACGAAGCAGAGCGATGTGTGAGCATGTGTGTGTGTGTGTGTGTGAGAGAGAGAGAGAGAGAGAGAGAGAGAGAGAACTTACGCTGCTGCTGAAGTAGAATTGTTAATGAAGATGATCACACTTCTCCCTTTTTAAATACGAACAGTTGGAACACCGAATTCCTAATTCACAGTCCTACAAAGATTCACATTTTAGGCAATTTATAAATTAGTTGTTCTGATAATTTAGTTGTTGGATGGAATTACATATACCTTCAACCAGGGACGGAATACATCCAGCGGAATATTTTCCTCATAACGTTCACAATTAAAAACCACAGTGTTAAACCTTTTTGCATTAAGCTGTCCGGCACAAAATTTGGTCAACCTCGGGCAATTTGTAATATGCAATTCAGTCAACGAATGAAGCTCGAAATCAATCTTTTCGGAACAGAACATTTGGAAATTTTGCTGCCCAACTGTTAAGCGCTTTAATTTCGGGAACTCAATTATGTTTGTGCTTTCTTCTCCATCTTCCTTATTCACGATTTCTGAAATTACAGATCCTTCATCCCTTGCAAAGATTGCTTCCATCTGTCGACAATATTCAACCTCTAGAATTTCCAGACGTGGAAGCATTTTGGCCATAGATGGTGAGATTAAATATCTTAAAGTATCACATTCTTTAATGATTAATGATCTCAAATTTTTGAAACCATTAAATCCGTCTGGAACCATCTTCCATATGTGCTTTAACTTAGGTAGACAATGAAGACTCAATGATTCTAGCCGACCAAGTGGAGTTTCCATATCTGTCCCAACATTTAGACCTGTGAAATCAAGGACTACTTCTAGTGATTCAGCCTCAAAAATATCAATTTTTTCAAGACTTTGTAACATTTGAATGGAGCCAGATGCTGCAACATGTACAAGACCATGACAAAATCTTAAATATATGGCTCGTAGCCTGGAAAGGGATCCAGGAGGCAGTTGGTCATCCATTATCCACCTTATGCCATTCATATGGGTACATTTCAGCGTCTCTAAGTTGACCAACATGACCTATCAGATTCATAAACATCATATATGAGAATTTCTAAGGATGAGAATTTTGTATAAAGTTAATATTAGAATATATAAAACACGATTTCAGATAATGTTTTGAATTGTCTACGATACTCGTCACTTATTTCAACCCCAAGCATGATAAAGAAAAAGAAAATAAAGTAAGTGACGTTATGAAAAGAAGTTACCAATTATAACACTAGAGGTAAAAAAATAAAAAATAAATAAATAAAATCAATAATAATAAAAATTTTGTTGCATATAAAGAAATAAATCTAAACTAGCAAGAGTGATAAAGACCAAGAAGATAAGAAAATTGTTGGAATTTGAAGATATTAAGAAAGTATACCGTCTTAAAAAGAGTTTCAAGACCTGCCTCTGGGCCAAAGCTCCTAAAACTTTTTAAGTAACGGAGTTCCAAGAAATTTAACTTTGGAAGCTCAATATCTCTTGTATCTTTCTCATCTTCTTCATCATTGGAAACAACTCTCTCCAGCAATCGACACTGCCAAATGTTTATCCATCGGAGTTGACTAAGGCACTTTAAGGAAGATTTCAAAAATAGACTTCTTATTAAATCACAATTTTGAAGATCAAGAGTCGTAAGGTTGCCAAGGCATGGAGGTTGGATGGCACCCCACAAATGGCTCAATAAAGGCAAGTCATATAGTTCCACCTCTCTTAATTTAGCAAAGGACCCACATGGAATTTGTTTGTGACATAACTCTTCCATGTTCTCTGCAAATAATATGACCAACTTCTCCAAGTTAATAAATGCACCATCACGTGTAAAGAAACTAGTCCCATCCACAAGATACTTTACGTCACAAGAGCTCAGATATAGTTTCCTTAAATTGACAAAGCCTTTTCCATCCAACTCATTGACAAGATTCGTCAACCCGTTCATGACTTTAAGTGTAAGATCTTGAGATTTCCACAACAACACTTGAAGTGAACGCTTTTTAAGCAATTCAACATTGACACTCTCTAGAGTTAAGACTTTGCTGAATTGGAATTCTTCCACATATTTTTCATATGTTGGGCGGCTAACCCCTACAGAGACACAATTAGTAACTAAGAGTTCGAGATACTTATATATACAAAAATAATATTTATTATGCACATTATAGCAATTATAAAAACATAAGCATACAAAAGAGAAAAATAAATTATTATAGTAATAGAAAAAATACTTTTTATAATTATCCTTGGTGTAACTTCAGATTTTGAAATCGGTTAATTAACTCATTGTCATGTAATAACTATAGGCACTACCTGAACACTTCCCTTTATCCCTTTCATCCTGCATTAACACACCAGGTTCGCATTTAACTTCCAAAATCATTTAAATTCCCTTAGCAACTTAAACCTCAAAATCTCCTATAAAGAACGAGTGATGACTATATGAAATTCAGACACCCATGCTTCATCCCACCGAAACCTTCACATAACTTTACATCATATTGAATTTGAATTATATCCAACTCCACTCCTTATATTTGTTCATGAACCACCCTGTACTGGAACGTGGCCCATATTCCATTTACAGAATTCAAGGAGATAAAAGAATAACAATCGTATCAATTAAAATAAATATATAAAATACACAAATTAAAAGAAAAAAATATGACTTTCAGCTATTAAAAAATAATTTAAATTAATATTAAGCAACTAAAACTACCCCCCCAAAAAAACTATACATTAAATCTAAACTCATAATAAACAATTCATTCTGAAACTAAAACTAAATACAAAAATAACTTTAACTAAAAGCTACAAATAATAACAAATGTAACTAAAAATAAAATTAACATATAACTAAAATTAAAAGTAATAAACAAGTAAATAAACAATTATAATCCAAATTCAAATTAATAAACAAGAACAACTAAAAATAAAAAGTGAAACTAAAAAACAAATAAAGAAATTTAAGTGTGTGGGGGAGAATGACTCGTATATGGGTTTAATTTTTTGTTGGATCTTGATAGTGAAATTTAAATTGAGAGTTGGTTGATAAATAAAAAAAAGAGAGAGAGTTTGAAAGTTTTCTGATTTATAAGTAAATGAGGTGGTGGCAGAGATGAAGAAGATGCACATTTATTTATCATTTGGTGAAAACATTCACGCAACGCGAGATATCCAATCTCTCTGTAGAATTGGAGGAGGGAAAGTAAGAATGGCAGCTGTCTTGTTGTGTGATTTGCTTTTTTATTTTTTTCAATAATAATAATAAATGTGAATTTACTAAAATACTCACATTCCTCCACACTGCTTGTTCTTTTTATTTTGAATCTCATCAGCTTCTCAGGATGCAACTTTTCTAGTACTTGTTCTAGACAATAATCATCATATGCATTGAATTCGAAGGTCTGCAGATTAAGCAATGAACTTATCTCTGTAGTGATAACAGAACAAGCTTCCACCCTTTTACTCCCCCAAAAATAATTGCCCAAGTATAGTTCTTCTAGTTTTTTCAACATTAGCAAGACGCCGGATGGAAGTGGAGGACCTTTTTGAAACCTCAAATCCAGGGATTTCAGGTTGCTTAGTTCTGCGATTTCATCCGGAAAATGTTCAAGACGAGAGCCGTAAAAGCTAAGAATTTCCAATTCTTTGAGGCCTCTGACAACTGATATATGTCCATTCAAAGTGCAATTATCAATGCATAAAGCTCGAAGTTTCACCAAGGATTGAAGCGACATTGGAAGTTTACCCTTTAACTTGATAAGTTGCAAAACTTCGAGTTCTTTCATTCCATTCAAAAAATCCTCAGGTATATGTAGCTCACGTTCCTTTTCAAGATGCTTATGAAAAAACAACCGCATAAGCTTCAACTTTGGACACTCTAAGCCCGAGGGGATCTGATCTATCTCAGCAAAAGTCAGTGAGATGGCAGTACACGAAGCATAGCTATCTTCCAGGGGCCACTCATTCAATCCATCATGTCTTACCATATACATATGCTCATCAGAAGAAACAATCGACAAACAAACATCTCGTACAACATCATGTAGTTTTACACACCCCTCTTTACCAGCTAACAATAGATAGCAACTTTTCAGCTCATCCGTTAGTGAATATACTCTGTCTCTAACTCGTGCCATTGTTTTGACATTTTTGAACAACTGTAATCCCTTGGTATATCTAACTAAATCTTCAAGTAGAATGTTATGATCTTCAGGGAACAACGAACAAAGTAAAAGCAGCGACTTGGAGTTATCTGCCAGATACTTGATGCTTATCTCTATTCTTGAGTTCACAGAGTCATGAATTTCTCGAATGTTAGTCACAGAGGCATCTTCTAATTGTTGAAGTACATCTCTCCATACATAGTCTCCTTTCTTCTTCAATGCCTTACCAATAACAACGATTGCAAGAGGCAACCTTCCACATTGCTTCATCACTTTTACTGCAATGTCATTTGCATCATCATTTGCTTCCCCAGAAATTTCTGCAGTGTCCTTGAAAAGATGCCATGATTCTTCTTCTGATAAAACTTTGACTTCAAAAATTTTTGCTCCCATGTCATTACAAACCCCTTTATATCTTGAAGTCAACAAAACTTTAACTCCTTGACGTTCATCTTGAACAGGAATTCCAATAGCATGTAAATCAAGTTCTTGCCAAATATCATCCAATATTATAAGAGTTCTTTTACCTTTAATTGTTAATCTTGTATAAAGGCGTTCTGCTCTTGAATGTTCAGTCTTTTCTTTCAATCCCAATTTCTCAGCAAGTTCATCCTGAATTTTAGCAAGAACTAGATCTTTAGACACTGAAGCCACCGCGACGTCATCAAATAAATTCTGAGCTTTCACTTTGTCAGCAATTTCGTGAACAAGAGTAGTTTTGCCCACACCAGCCATGCCGCATATCCCAATTTTAGTGATTGAATCATCTTTAAGAGCTTCCATGACATCATTTCTAATACTTATCCGTGATTCAAAACCATCAACATATTGAGGTGATGCCAATGGCATATGCCCTGGTGATGGTAGATATCCAATCCGTTCAAATGTGCTTGCATTTTGGAGTTCAATAACTTCACTAGTCTTTATGGAAGCTTGCTTACTTATGTTATATTGAACATGTAGTTTCGGACACTTGCAACAAAGATACACCATTTGGGCATTCCTTGTACGTTCCAACAATTCAATTGCCTCTTTCTTGATACAATCAACTTTTTTCATCCATTCTAATACATTTGGACCAATAACTTCAGCATTTCTTTCAGCTTCATCTACTTCCAGTTTTACTGCTTCTTGTTTAACTTCGAGGTCCTTGACTTTATCTTTCAACTTCTTGATATTGTTGTTGTAATTGAACATATATCGAATTTCAAACCAAGTTCGACTAATCAAACTTTGTACAGCTTCTTGAGCAACGCCAATAACAATTTGCTCTGCCATTTTCTTAACTTTCTATCTCTCTCCTCTTTTTTCTCTTCTTTCCTCCTCCGTCAAGTTGAAGCTAATCACCCCACTAATTTTGAGAGACCTATAGGAAACATAAAACGAAAGATTAAAAATTTCATTTGTAGCAACTTATGTCAATACTTGAGATAGAAAAATACTTATCTTTTCCTAAATTCAAGAATATTCAAATAACTATAAAAGACAAAAAGGTATTAATTAAATATTTGGAGTGACATGAGATCTAAGTAAGACGACATTTTCCTTAGTTTTTCACTATTTTATTTACGTTTTAGGCAAATTTACAAAAGTTTCTGTGTTATGACCTTGGCCTAATTTGAAAATGTCATTCAAGCCAGTCATTCAGTGTAGAATGATGAGGGATATTATGTAAAAGACAATCCTTGTAACATTGTTTTAATCAAAATGTACCAAATGGCTTTTTCTCATTATCTCTTATACACTTGCATGGTTGAATAATTACATTCTATGTGTATTTGATAAAGCCCTTGGATATGTCGATATGGGATTGAGCTATAAGAGTTTATGGTAGATGAGAATAGACACCTAAGACATTCTTAAAACCTGTCATAGGTTGTAGGATTCATTATGATAGGGCATTAATGAATCCGTCAAGACTGACATGTAATTAGTCCTACCGAGGTTAATCTTGTCAACCAAGTGGCATGAGATGTCAAGACTAATGCATGGGTGAGTATAGAGATACGTACACTAGACACGGTCCACCGATAACACTCAAGGGGGACTTTTTCAGCCTAAGCCAATGGGTAAGTTCTCACGTGACAGTTGTGCAAAGTACTCCTCCGATTCAAGGACGTAATAGTAGTTTGTAAGCAATTCACTATACTTTGGCCATGGACAAAATGGAGGAAGATAAGAGCTAATTAAATAGGGATTAGGTACAGTCACGTACGTGTGAAGTTACTGAGTATTGCTGCAAGAATCTACTAGCTTGGATGAAAGGAAGGATGTCCTACATTATCTCATAGAGGTGTTGAGATGAAGTCGTGTGATTGGATCATACGAGGAAAGTCAACATAGCATTCTGTTAAGGCATAAGGATAACCTATTAGGGTTTGACTAACATTGACCATAGTTTAGGGTTAGTTTAGGACATCTACTAGAAGGATTAACTGCACGCTAACTAGTCGTCAAAGGGCTCTTGAATGAGAAAGTTTGATTTGAGCATTAGAGCCATCCGATTGTTGAAAAGTGTTACTAGACGTCAATTTCGATTAATAGCAACTAGAAGATATTCTAACGGAGATGGGTTAATTGGTACTTGTCTCAGTTAGCATTGGTTGGTATTCAAAACCAACAAGATCGCACACAAGCATAAAGTCTAGACCTACAAGGGGTGGAATGGAAAAATCATGCTAACACGAGGATTATCACGTATTTTATCTAGAACAAAGTTTTGGCACATTACTTATGGTTAGAATTGGTTTTGAAAACCATACAAGTAGGCAATTGAGAGAGAATGTTTAATGGTTAAACAAAGACTTACGGTCAAAGTCAATTTTAGAAGTTGACTTGTATAGTAAGTTAATTAAACAATAATTGATAATCAGTTATTTGTTGGGGTCAATGTGTAATTGACTTAGAGTCAATTAGAAAAGGTTTCATGCTAATTTATAAGTACGCCATAATTTCTATGGTCAAGGTCTGAATTCTTTAAATAGTCAAGAACTTACAAATAAAGCATTATAAGGAAAATCTGGAGACACAAGAAAAACCCTAAGCCCTCAACATCACCTCCTTCCTCTCGTGCGGTCGAATTCCTTCTCTCCTCTCTTGGTTTTCGTGCATGCTTTGGAGTGCGCAGAAAGAATGGCTAGCCTCATTCTAGACTTTTACATGATGTGTGCATGATCATAGAGGGCTACTACATTGTGGTCTGATGTGACTGTATTTGCAGCACTTAAACCTTGGTATTTGTACTATATTTGCATCTTTATTTGGAAATTATTGTAATACTTTTATATTTTCGATGCAATGTAGGATGATACCAAAAAGTGGAAAATCAGACTCAAAATGATCCAAATTACAAGTGAAGAAGTCAAGAATGGGGAAACACGGGAAGCGGTTGAAGAATAAAGCTCATAGAGAAGAAATTTGGCTGAAACTAGCACGAAATTGGATTCAGAGCATTGAACCAGATGATCTCAAATAGTGACCGATGTCCGTTTTTGGCAAACCATATCCGTTTTTTGGGTAGAAACAATAGTCTGAGCAAAACACAGGACTTTTGTCCTGTGGGTGGCGTGATTTTAGCCAAATTTCATCGTTTGGAGGGTCAAAACAGTGAAAAATGCCCAAAGATCCTGCGGTCAACGAACTGGTCAAAGTCAAAGACAAACTCAAGTATTGACCAAGAATTGAAGCCCGTAGAGGAAGAATTTGGCCAAACGGAGTGCAAAAACGGACTCAGAACGCCGAATAAACTTGAAATAGCATTGGTCAAAGCGTGAATAGTATCGGTCAACGCGTGAATAGTGATGGTCAACGCTTGAACAGTAAAACTGCATGCAGAATATGTGAATAGTAACTACGTGAATAGTAGCTATGTGAATAGTAACTGCGTGAATAGTAGCTAAATTTTCCTATAAATAGACATCACCCCTCTTCATATTTTCTCACAAATTTTTGAGAGTTTTGGAATATTTTTCCAATATTTTTAATTTTTGTCAAGTTAATTTTATAGTTCTTATTTAGGATTTTGCCTAAATAGATATATACGGAGGAAGTCATGCCTAGTGGCTCTTATTCAGGGGCATTCTGCCTGAATAGCTACTGTACAACGGACATCCTAACGTTCATTTTTGAGCATTTACTCGAAAATAGCTCTTATTCGGGGGGAAGTTCTGCCCGAATAGCTATAGAATTTCTGTTCAGACCTGGAGTTCAGAAATACGCGTTCGATAATACGGGGGAGCCTTTCTTGACTCTCTTTTATTTGTATAAACTCGTATTTATTATGTCTGAGTAGAATTCTTATCTAGGGTAGGATATTGTAAATAATGGTTTTTTAATATATGGTCTCAGATTCGGATAATTTAGTTTTAATGCAATATATGACTTGTATTAATTAAGTATTGTCTTTTATACATAATGCTTTTAAGTAGATGATATGATTGCTTTATTTTCGTGTCATATATCTATGCTTTAATAGTGAATCAATAGCTTGACAACCTTAAAGATTCCAAGAAATTATAGGTAATGCTTTGAAGTAGACCATAGTTTCTAGACTAGTAAGGAGATGTTGATTACTTATGTTGAAACAGACCTTTTACACCAGGTTGCAAGAACAGATCCATACTATGGCTATACGCTTGTAGATGGAACGGCACCTACATCAGAGTTAGTAATCGGGATTTTAATAGACTAAGATAATTGACTAGGTTAATGCTTGTAGCTTAACCTCTTATATAGAATTTGAGAATCTGGATGCCAAGCCTACATTAATTGCCTTATTTACATATTTGATCCCTATATATTCTTCCGTACTTAGCTAAACGAAAACCTTAGCTTTTAGTTTACATTTTTTACTCGTTACTCAAACGTCATTTCAAACTGTCACTTACCGCTTTAAACACTTTCACATATTACACTAACTAACTAACGAGCTTCCCTGTGGATATGATTCCGCACTCTTTGCACACTACACTACAAGACCCGTGCACTTGCGGGTTATTAAAACTTGGTTATTTTGCACATATTTATAACACACACCAAGTAGCGATCATGGTCTATAATCAAGAAATCTGAATTCCAAAACTTCACGAGGCAATGTTTAGATTCACGTGATTGCTAGTATATGTAATGTTTCGTTTATGTGCATTGATTGGACGATTCTATTTAGGTTCTCTAAAATTCTAATTGTTAATAGTTCATCTCCACTAGTGTATATGCCATATTATACAGATGGGAACCTTCAATTGCTATCAAAGCCACCCAATCAATGCATGAGAACATGAATTAGTTTAATTGCATGCGGAGATACTTTTAATGATTTATCATGTTAAGTCTCATTGTTTTTGGCTAAATGTTTTATATGATGTTCTACTGTGATTGTAGAATAAATTAGGCCTATACCCACTTCATAAAATCGTGGTTAGATTGTTCCTTTAAATCAATTACAACTTGTTTTTGTATGAGACATCGATCTGGACAGACTACGCAGTGTCTGTTCCAGAGGATACACCTCAATAGATTCAAATCTTTTTTTAACTCTGTTTTGATTCTAAAATTCAACCACTTAAATATCTATGAATTTATAAAATTTTCATAAACTTTGGAAACCTGTAGCTAGGTAAATAAAATCATTAAAATTAGTACATTTGCAGCAGGTCTATTATGGACAAATTTTTGGCAAACGATTTTTGACCTTTATGGTGGATATTCCACCTTCCCTTGGTGGTGACATGACTTCTTAGGTGGATGAGAAGGTCCATCGAGAGTCATGGTCAATGGTTTGGTTAAGCCGTAGTCCTAGTTTCCTAATATGATAGTGAAATTGAATTGGATACAAATTTGAAAAATTAAAATCAAAATTTGACTTTGTAATTCAATTTCTTGAAAATTTAATTTCTAACCAAAATAATTAATTAGGTAAGTCATTAAGATACGTTTTATTAGAATTGACTAAAAAATTGACCAACTTTGACTTAGTAGTTAATTTTTTTACTTAGTCAAAATTAATAGAATTTGGAACGCAAGATTAGTTATTATAGTGAGATCACAAATTAAATTGCCATGTCTAATCAATTGGATTTTGGTTAAGCCTAATTGGACCCAAAAATCCGTGTGCTTTGAGTCTAATTAGATTATACAGTTTTTTCGTGGAGAAAAATAGATTAAGCCTAGGAGCTTAAATAGTTTTTTCATGGGCTAAGGGCTATATTTGGCCTTGTTCAACAAGTTATCCAAGGGATGTAAGATGGGCTCAATTTATTCCTTAGAATATTTGAAGGGGTAAGAGAATGAGAAAGTACAGGTATATCAATGTAATTCATAGAAGATGCAATATAATCAAAAATGCTTATTTTTATGAATAGTCAATTATTTATTATATTTCATAAATGTGATGCATATGACGATTATGGAGCTTAGAATCATGTATGAATTCATGATTTATATCGTTCTCGTAAATAATGTATATATGAAAATTTTGAAAATGGGGCCTATGCTCTCGTCTTTTCTTTTTAAACTGGTTGTACCTTTTCTCTCAACCTATGTACCTCTCCCCAAATTAGGGGTTTATATTTCTAGAAAGCTATGTAATGTAGTGTGTTGGGATTGGAATAGGAGTAAAGATACGATAGAGATCAAGATGGAAATTGAAGATGGTGAGGGCCTAGAAGAGCAGCGGTTTCTATATTTGGAAAGTATAGCACCTTCTATTTTTAGAAAGTTGTATCATTTCCAATTCTTTCATTTCCATTCATTTTAGAGATCCTCTCTAGGTTTGACTAGTGGTTTGGTGAAACTTAGAAAAGACAAAATCTCCATAACCAATCTGGTAGTGTAATATAGATTATAGTTGTGCAAAGTACTCTGACTCGGGAACACTATAGTAGCTTGTAAGCAATTCACTGCACTTTGGCCTTGGACAAAAGGAAGAATGATAAGACTTGATTGAATAGGGATTGCGTCCAGTCAAGTTCTTATAAATCTAATGAGTGACAATCCACTACTCTCGATGAAAAGGAGAATGTTCTATATCGTCTCATACAAATGTTGACACAAAATTCATGGCCATGGTGGTATGATTAGATTACACAGCAAAAGCCAATATTGCGTCCATGAAAACAAAAGAACAGCCTATTAGGGTTCGACTGATGTTGATCATAGGGTTGGTTTGGTACATATAGAATAAATTGCACGATAACTATTCACTAAAAGATCCTTGGTTGAGAAATCTTGATTGGAGCATTCAAGCCATCCGGTCGTAGAGGAATGTTGCTAGACGTCAAAACCTCAATTAATAGCAACTAGAAAGTGTTCTAGGGGTGATGGGTCAATTGGTACTTGTCATAGCCACTACCGGCTTGGCACTTGAACCTACAGGATCATACACAAGAGTAAAGGTCTAAAACTATAAGGGATAGAATGGGGAAGTCATGTTAGCATAAGGATTTTACCTTTGTTCTCTTTTTGTAATGTCCCACATCAGTGATAGTTAGTGTACACGAGTGGTTTATAAGTGAATTTTATGGGTATAAAGAATAACTTGAATTAACCAATTTGGACTAATTATTTGATGTCTAAGTAGTTATTATTTGATGTCTACAACACTAATCTCACCTGTGGACCTAGAGTTTTGGGGTTGGGACATAACAAAACAGTATTAGAACCTGGTAAGGACATGACGAAATGGTAATTAAAGCCTGTAACTAGTTAAATGCAAGAGTTAAGTGATATGAGGGGCAAAATGCTACACCAAGAAGGCGGTAGTCACCTCTAGAATTCTACATTGCTTGGTTAGTCTTAAGTACATAGACCTCTAACAAGGATGTTAGGTCCTTAACATGGGAGGGAAAGGTGTATGATGTTCTATGTGGGTGGGAGATGGTGTATCTGAGTAGTTTAAAGTCAGTGTTGTAATATGACTTAGGTAACTATTTTGGACTGGTCGATTTGTTGATTTGATGCCCAATTAAATATATCTTATGTTTACAACACCACTTTCGCTTGCAGACTTGAGATTCTGTGCCAGGGACATAACACTTTTAGCATGATATGCTGATAAAATTTCATAGACTTTGTACTGATCCTATTCATTAAATCCTTTAAGTTTTTCAATTTTGAAAGTACTCTTAATCCTATTCCATGTAGGCACCATAAAAAGTAATGTGTAAGAATTCCTATATTTCATTTCGAATCTTGTATAATTTCAATTGAATTTTTTGCTTAAACATAATAATATTTGATATCAACTTTTATTTGTTTGTCATCTAATTTAACCAATCATGTCGCTTTATCATTCATCTATGATACTATTCCTCCATAAGTGTCAACCATTTCTATGGTGGAACAAAATATCTCTCATTTCAAAATCTCCAAATATTGTAATGTAACCAAATTGGTATGCATTAAACATGTGAAGATGGGTTTTACCAATTTAGACAAATGGATCCAAAATCATGTCAACAAGGGGTGCTAATGTAATTGCCGCGTATTTAACCCTAGCCATAAAAGCCAAAGTTTGGCAATTACAAGCTTTTAGGCTACAAAATTTATTGGATAAAATTATGGATCTTTTTCGAAAAGGAAAATTGTAGAATAAATAAATAGAGGAGTTTGTAATAATAAGTTAAATTTTTAGCAAATTTTCCTTTCTTAGTCTTCTACAAAAACACGCAACTTTTGAACATTATTCTCTTGTATTTTTCATGTCCATTTATATCTTATGAAACACAAATCTAAATCATTCGAAAAGTTCAAAGAGTTTAGAGCTAAGGTGAAAAATCAAACAAGAATAAGGGTTAAGGCTTTATGATCCGACCATGGAAGAGAATACATTAGTGCCAAATTCCAATAATATCTTAAGAAAAATCATATAGTCACCCACTTGATTACTCCTGGCACATGAAACTCAATGGAGTATCGTGGGACATCGTTCAATCAATGACGATATATACTTATCTACTAGTTGGCCTATAGAGCCTTGCCCTTTTTACAGCAGTCTACATCTTGAACAGGGTCAATTCTAAATCAATCTCAAATACTCTATAGGAGATATGGAATAATAGGAAACCTAGCCTTAAGCGGTTTAAGGTTGTCTTGTCTTTATTAAAGGCTTAAGTCTGATAAGTTGAAAGCTAGATCAGACAGAGTCAGATTCATTGGTTATATCAAAGATTCTTTGGGATACATCTTTAATTCCTCTATTGACCAGAGAGTCTTTGTCATTAGATATGTCATTGTTTTGGAAGAACAATTCAACCAAAAATGAGGTATATGAAGAGAAGTAGAACTCAATAAAGAGGCTGCTAAACAACCAAAAGAGTAAAGTCAGATCCAAGATGACCAAATCCAAGAAGATCCGATTGTTTCACAACCTCATCGCAGATCAGTAAGGACTTGTCATCTTCTTGCAATATATAATTATCTTCATAGCTAGGCACACGAGTTGTTTAACTTGGATAATAGTGATCATATTGATGATCCTATGAGCTATGATGAAGCTATCTCTGAAGTACCCTCAAAGAGATGACTTGAGGCCATAAAGTATGGAATGGATTCTATCTTGAATCTTTAAGGCAAGACTAATGGCAAAAGGTTATCATCAAAGGTAAGGAATTAACTATGATAAACCCTCCTCACCAATAGCCATGCTGAAATCCATTAGAATTTCATTAGCCATAGTTGCACAATACGATTATGAGATAGGACAAATAGATGTTAAAACGGCATTCTTTAATGGTTTCATCGAAGAAGATATTTATATGGAGCAACCAAAGGTTTTGAATCTAGTGACGAAAGTCACATAGTGTGCAAGTTACAGAGATCCATCTATGGGCTCAAGCAAGCCTCCAGCTTCAATTTGATGAGGCAATCAAATCGTTTGGCATCATGAAGACAAGTCTTGTGTAAAGTCAACAAAATGGCAATCACATTCATTGTTCGTATTTCCTTATTGTTTAGAAATTTAGAATAAACTCTAGGAGATGGGTTCAATGTGTAAAGGAGATTAATATGAGAAAATTGTGCTAAACGATTGATAAAGCTATTGCATATATGTATTATATGGAATTTTCCTTTGTTAACAATTGGCTATTTTATCATTGAGGTAAGTAAGCGTTATCAACTATTACCGTAATCTTCATTAATAGAGTTGCAATGATGATTGATCGACTCGTGTAGGTGCCAAATTCTCAGTAACGATGGTCACTCTCCTCGAGCTTGATAAGGACCATTAAATACTCACGGTTGACCATTTTAGGCCTTGTGGACAAACAATACTTGCTAATTTCTGCCACGGTTGTATTCAATATGTTACCTTGAGAAGTTGGACCTCATTCAATAAGCCCTTATGATAGGCTTTCCTCAATAGGATCTCTAAAATCCAAATAATTAAAATTTTTAGAGAGCCCATTAAAAAAAAAAAAACAACATCAATGGGGATTTATAAGACCCAAATATACATGTGTCCACCAAATTTACCATCATACACAATTTTTTAAGCAAAAATAGAGCCTCAATCTCTATTTTCTTCAACAAATTATTCTCCATTTTCTTTAATACATTTGTGAAAGAAAACAAAGAATGAGGCTCTATTGTTGCTTAAAAACCTTAATATGATGGCAAAATTGTAATTAAAATTTATAAAAGAAAATGAAGACTGAGACTCTTTTTGCTTAAAAACCTTGTATGATAGCAAAATTGTAATTAAAATGTTTATTTAGATCTTACAGATCCCATTGGTTTTTTTTTTCTTCCATTGGCGCTATTAGTGATTGTGGAGGCCTTGTATTAAGTACTTGAATTTTTTTTTTTTTTTTTGGATTTAAGGGAAACCTAAACCGTATAAGATATCACTTACGAGAATTGATTTCGTAATGTAACACACTTATAACGAGTATCATTCCACTAGACCAAAAGCTTGTTAGTAAGTGTTTGACTTTCCCATACAATTACAATTGTTGAGACTGTCATTATTCTTCACATGCTATCATTATTTGATGCCTAATCACCTTTGGAGCAACCCTTATTTATCGATGCTACACCCCGTGAGTTGAAATTTATTAATCTTTGGGCATTGGCAATTTTTCTTCATGTTTACGTTTACGACTACGTAATGCATTGAGTAGAAACTAAAAGAGGGGTGGCAGGGGACAACTATCTCAGAAAGAAAGTCAAGGGACTGAAGGAGTTGCTCGAAAGCTTGACGAACAAGAAAAAAATAGATTTATTTATTTATTTTTATTTAAGAAAAGGGCTATTTTCCAAAAATGAGAAAGATGTCAGATGTTTTAAGCAACTTACTAATAATGATGTTCACGTATGCAACCTCTACATATGTTTGATACATAAAATCAAGATGAAATTGGTAAATCATTTGGTCACCAGTCACAAGTATTGAATTAGAACGTGCACGTTGATGTCTTAACATGTTTATTTTATCTTCTAAAAGCAAAATTTTATTTCTTTTTTGGATTAACTTGTTTTTTTCTAAGTACGGTATCCTTTTGAGGACAATAATATTTAATCTAGTTTTAAAATGTAAAGGTTGCCACTTTATGGCTGATACTTGATACAACAATCAAACCTGGAATAATATTTATACCTGCAGATATCAACAATTTTGAAACAATAATCCACAATATTAAAGATCTAGGAAGCAGCTCAATCTATTGTGAATTTTATTATCATGGCTGGAGTTCAAAATCCCAGGTTCGTGGGTAAAGTTGGTGTTAGAAGCATAAAAAATACTACTTGGACATCAAATCAACTGACCCAAAATGATTAAATCAAGTTATCCTTTATCTCACAATACTCGCTTATAAATCGCAATGTGAGACATTACACACAACACTAGTCTAGCCGCAGGCCTAAAATTCTAAGCTCAGGACATGACATTTATACATAAAACATTTTTTCACCTCATTTTCTAGTCAAGTGCAAGTAAAATATTGAGACATTAACATAATGGATAGCATGAATGCGTACCTCGTTATTTCTCATTCACGGATAGATCAAAGATGCATAGAGAAAGATTTCAGCAATTAGTTGCGGATGAACAACAGCAACAGTGAGATAACTGCATCAATATCAAATGAAAATGGAGGTTATACTATGCTTTAACTTTTGATATGCATCCAGAAATGAACAATTAACTTGGCTATTCATGGTACCCTCTTTCGTTTAAGAAACAATAGCTGCTGAATTTACCTTCTGGCTTATGTTTTCTATTTCCAAATTTGTGCTTCGGTTTATCATATATGGAGGGAAAGGAATTAATAATAGATAACACAACAACTTGGCTTTGACAAAGGACCAAATTTAACACAATATTTGATGGATATTCGCAAGCTCAGTTATAGGGACTGTGTTATTATATCACTCCGCACTCCTGTAAAACACATATATATATATATCAACATGACCCCTATTTAGTAGGATTATAGAAAATCTCCCTATGCTTTTTGAAATACGATACTCTGCCTTTCTCCATTTGCTATCCGTCTCTTTTACAGTCAAAGGTGCATGTCACATGCTATTTCCATAGCTAGGATTGTGATTTTTCTTTATATAAGTTAAGTTATTGACTAAAATGCCTTTGTACCTCCTTACCCAAAAAAAAATTGAAAAATAAAAATAAAAAATAAAACCCATCTTCCCCACCTACCACCGCTTCCCCCATCCGCATCCCCAACCCCATCAGCCCCTGTACAATACACATACACATACACAAAAACACACACAACACACATAGCACGCACAGCACACATACACACAACACAAACAGCACGCACATACACGACACACAACACACAACACACACACACATGACACACGATGGGGTTGGGGTTGGGGTTAGGGGGACTGGGTGGCGGGCCGGGGGTACGGGTGGGGTGGGGGTGTGAAATGAGGAAGATGATGAAATTTTCTTTTTAATTTTTTTTTTTTTTTGTGTGAAAAGAATGGGAGGAGAGAGAATAATAAAAAGGAAAAAATGTAGAATATAAAAGTAAAAATGTCATTTTAACAAATTTTTTAACGGCATTAGCTTAAAAGAGACGAAAGGGGACGATGTACTGAGTTTTAAAAAATATAGAGGTGTTTGATAGTTTTATTGACATAGGGGGTGAGCTGGTATATACAAGTTTTACAGAAAAGCGGAGTGATATTTACCCTATTACTGGGCGTATACTGTTCTAAATCAAGCTAGAAAATCAAAGAAAATCTTGAAAGTGAGAAGATTCAAAAATTACAGAGATTTTCAGATCTAAAGAGATTACACAACTTTAGAAGATCTGAAAAAATCAAAATCAAGCAAACAAGTTTAAATCAATAATTGGAAGTCAACTAATTCCAGATCAAATTCAAATTATCAAGCCAGAAAGTTCTAGATAAGAATTTTCAACTTTAAACATGAGATGTATATCACATTTATAATTTGAACTAAAATTCTACAACTAAAGAGAGCAAAAGCTCCATAACTATGAGCTATAGAGCGAAAAGAGAAAAGAGAGCTACACAACTCCCATTCATATTTAGGAATTATAATAACCATGATATCTTAATATGATTAGAGTTATTACTCGCAGAGGCTGAGCCAAAAATCTAGCGTTGGAGGGGCCGAATTTTTTTTTTTTTTTTGTATAGTAGTTTTTGCACTGTATTTGTTGAATTTGTAAAAAAGAGACTCAATTTTTACAGTTATAAAAAAAAAAAAGATCAAAACAAGTATAGTACTAAATAGTTCAAAGTTATATCTATTTATCTAATATCCAAGTATAACACCAATTTTTACACAAGCCAAGCTCTACGGGTCATGTTACCCAATACCCAAGTATCACTTACATAAATAATTTTGTTAAAAAAAAAAAAAAAACAGAAGATGATAGTTTTGTTTAAAAAAATGGTACAATAGTTAGAATATACATTTTAATTTGAGATTTGTAGGAAGATGTGGTATAATAAAGTTGAGAGTTGTTGGGAAATTTTGAGAAGAAGATAAAATAATGATAGTTTTTTTTTTTTTTTTTTTTTAAAATGCACAGCCTTTAAGTTTTTTTCTCAGCAAGGCATTTGGCAACTTTCCCTTTTTTTTTTTTTTTTTTCTTTCACCCACTTACAACTAAGCTGCTGCCTGCTAGCAAAAAAAAATACAACATGTAGTCTTAGAGATTCAAACTCGCGTCCAACATATAAACATTCTTGTGTCTAACCACTAAATTAATCCACATCTTGTGAACTTTAGCAACTTTTATAATATTTATTGGAGGGCCAAATCTATTTTTTTTAAAAAAAATACATAAAGTATACGGCCCCCTACCTCCACCCCTGATTACTCGTAACTAGGCATCAATCAACGAGCTTCCGATGAAAGAGAAGTCATCAGAAAGCCCCCGACAAAGCTTCAACAAGCTTCTGCACAAGAAATTCACAAACTAAGAAGAATGAAAAAAGGAGTACAAGAAAAATTAAGCAGCAAAAGCCCAAGTCAGCAAAAACAAAATCTTACCAAAAGCAGTATTGGAAGCAGGAAGAATATAAACAAAAAAAAAAAAAGAGCAGAAAATTTTCGGAGAATATAAAAAATGCTTGAGATGATCAAAGAAAATGGGCATTCAACAAGCTTCTTTCATAAAGAGAATTTTGAAGACCCTAGAATCTTCACCCAAAACAAACGCAGTAAAAAGGAAAAAACATTGATAGGCACCATTCACATATCAACCTAATCTTTTCCAACGTGTCTTTGTTTTGGCACATCAAAGAATTTCAAACAAATTTAGGCGCCTTAATTTAAAAACAAAAAAAAACAAAAAAGAATGGGTAAGATGTTTGGCCTAAAGGTGTTTTAAGTAAAAAATAAAGTTAAAAAAAATTAAAAAATAAGAAACTCCAAATTAAAACTTTTTATAAAAGGTTTTTGTGAAACTGTTTTTACATAATTCGGGAAGTCGTTTTCTTTTTCTTTTTCAAATATACCCGTCATATTTTTTAAAGTCTAATATTACCTTCAAATTTTTTAAATCTCAACATTACCCAATATAGGCTAAATAGTTAACAATTTTTTATCATCAATAAATAACCAAAACTCTACTATTAAAATATCTACAGTTCAAAAATTAAAATTTCACAGTTAGGCCAAACAGAATCATAAATCAAACTAGACTGGATCCCTCTTATATGAAAGATTAAGATCGGCCTAGACTAACTCTAAAATTTTTTCATTTTGAAATATGTTATATTCTTACTTTATATTTTTAAAATATATACTTAAAACTTCATGTTATATTGACCTTCAAGTCACTTTTGTATGCACGACAATAATACCAAAATCTCATGGGTCCACTGGGATATAAGGTCTGTTCGATTCATACCGTTGCAGATCTAGTTCCCATGACTTGTTCCACTGCTGGTACGTTTGTTTTCTTTTCAATAGTTATGACAGCATTTGATGAATCAACTCATAATTAATACTAGTCAAAATGCATGTTATACAAGAATTACGTGCCTCGATTATGACAATAAACATATCTCTGTAACTTTAAATTTTTTTCTTCCTTTATATAATAGTAATTTACCAAATTATTTATTCTTTTATTGCGATTTACGTAAGAGAATTTGGGAGTTTGGAATACATCACTTTGGATAGGTTTTTGCGATGAACTCTTATAAATTGATATGAGTTTGATTTTAATGAGAATGATTTGCGTGATTAGCAAAAAGAAAAAAAAAATTATCAGATTTGCATACATTTTTAAAATCACAAGAGAAGTGTTTGGTAATTTTTGGACCACAAAAAGGTCCTGTATAGTTTCGATAAAACACGGGGTTGTGATTGGTTCACTCTTACTTTTTCTAATTCAAGACAGTACTGACTGATAAAATATTTTAAATTCGTACTTAATTATCCAATAAAAAATAATGTGTATGCTTTCCTGTTAATTCTTTTTTGTAAATTACCCGAATCAAGATAGAAGCATCGACGAATTCTAAGAAAAGTTAATTATAGGAATGTCAGCATATCTTTTTTATTTTTTTTAGGAATGTCAACATGTATGTACCTGTCCAAATTCATAAATCAATTCAGTTATATCTTAATTACTTTCTTTTTTATTTCGACCCAAGAAGAATCTTGACAAAAAAAAAAAAAGGACCCAAGAAGAATCTTGCTATTTTTAATTAGTAATATGCTAAGGACCATGTGCTTCCAAAGCAACCAGAAACTCTGGCATGGCTTTTTCGATTTTGTTTCTAACCACGAGAAACTCATATTGAATACGATTAGGTTGTAAGACTATAAATGTTTTTAGTATAGTAGTGCATTTTATAAGTACATATTTTAAATTAATTAAAAGTTAAAAGATATTTATAATAAAAAGACAAATCTAAACATAAGTCTTTAACCGTCTACACTACCCAATCATTGATAACTTTTCTAATTTTGCATTGAATGCTTCAATTCGATCTAAGTTCGTTGTCCATCATCATTAGCTAATTCGAGAGTAATGATTATTATGATTCAACAACTCTCCAAAGTCTTACACGTGTCACTCATCAAGTGGCTATGACCAATAACTAGATAGATCTCAAAGTTGTCATGAACATCATTTTCAATAAAACAATGGTTGATTTGTCATTGAAACATCGTAATTACTACTTCTAATTAATCTATTGTAACAAAACTATGTATGACTTAAAAAAGTGCCATCATACAACACGTGGATTCACACTTTTAACATATTTATGACCGCAAGTAGAAAAAGAAAAAGGCAAGAAAGGTCAAAATCATAATTGTATGGTGTGTGTGGGTGCAAAGCTTTTGATCTCTATGGGTAAGTCACTCTCACACTTCATAGCGAAGTACCTTGATTGTTATCTTTCTTGTTCTTTCTTGGCACACAAGCCTGCATGGGTACATGTTCATTTTGAACGGTAAAATAATTAAATAGTAATTTATTATAATTAAAAGTTTTAAGTTTGATCTTATGTTCTTTTATTATAAATGCTACTAAACTCTTGAGTTATCTTAGCATGCGTTAAAGCGACCGTTGCATTATAAGACTTTTAATTTTGTGATCCATTCAATATAATTTTATTTAAAGTAAATTTTTATTTATAGAAAAAAAAACACGAATGGGTACATCTCGTGTGCAGTGGCAGACCCAAGTGTTGGGAGTCAAGACATGCACTATAGTGATACAGTAAAACTTTCAATGAGTATTTATACTTCGAGTAATTCATTATACTAAATATCAATAGTAGTCCCCTCCCATCACAAATTTGCTGCACTTTTCCAATAAACTAGAATATATTACATGATGTTGTACACTAAGTTACAACCATCGTGTAAGCATTAAGCTTAGAGCTAAGGGAAGAAACCATGTACCCTACTATATAAAAAATCTCAACGAAACGCGACTAATAAAATAATCATTCCATAGGTGTAATATATTATTAAATGCCATAAAAATTGCAATAGCTCTATTCAACTGCATCCATAGATATACACACAAAATATGTATCTATATGAAGTAACACATTGTTTGAAGGAGCATAATTATTCAATTTTTTACATTCTAAGCTATAATCAGTAATAATAACCAATTAAGTAATCTATACAAAGACTATATATAATGATTATTTTTAACTTGATAGATTTTCACTACCTCCACAGTTGAAAAAAAAAATCACATATTAGCATATGAATATATTTAAATTTTTCCTAATACATATAAAAATCTCCATTATTTTGAAAATATTCCACTGAAATAAACAAAACCAAGATGAAACATTCTTCTTTTCAATCAAACCCAATTAAATGTTTTAAATTATTAGTAATGATAGAAATACACAACATCTCAGGTAGCAGGTTTAGCACTTGAATAATGAAACTTACCACGTAGGTTTAGCACTTAAAGGGTAGGTCCGCCACTGCTCGTGTGCCTTCTAGATGATACTCCTGACTACCCAAAATATTTGTAGAGTATTTTGTGAACAATCTATATTTGTACTTATGTTTGGTCAACAATCTATATTTGTATAAAACTTCTAAATTGAGAGTATATGTTTGCTTAGAACGAGAGATTTGGAGTTGAAATTAAAATCAAAATTATATTCAAACTTGCAACTTTATTGGAATTTCATTCTTTGAAATTCTATTTTAACTTTAGAATTTTTGCAAATTAACTCAACCAAGAGGGTTAGAATATGTCAAAATGTAAATCATTCAATTAAATCATCTACAAGTGGTATGCCTCCACTCGCATTAATCTCTTAAGTATGATTTGCACAAAATAAAAATAAAATTTAAAAAAAACTATTGCATGGCCATAGCTTTTTATGTCTAATCAACTACGTAAGTTTCGAATTTTAAACATCTCCTCTACGAGATACTTATATGCAATATACTCTTGCAAATACTTGAGCTATCTAGATTTAGGATCTCTTAAAATGATACATTTACTCTAATTTTTTTAAGAAGCTTAATTACCAAAAGGATCAATCTAAATTAAACAAATCTAATCACATTACAACGAGTTATACTCCCAAAATAAAAATAAAAAATCATACATTATAAACGAATATAAGATGTTTTATTAGAAAGAATTAAAAGAGTAGTTTCAAAAACTAAAATGACTAATTAGAAGACTTAAGTGACTTTACAAAATAAAAATATCAAAATATTTTAATGTGCGTGAAGTGCACGTTCCACTAAAATAGTTTGTCAAATGTATAGTGTAACCAAAAAAATGCTTCGTCTTTACACTAACAAAACCTAAGTAGGGAGTACAGTAGAGTAGGAGGCAAGTGAAGAAGCATGCTCATCAAGTGAGAAAGTTGATAATGGAATTTTGGGGTAGCCTAATTGGTAGGCTACTTCTCGTCATCATTAGCATTTTGACCAACAAAAGCTCACGCCCCCACATGCAATTTTGTATTTGGTTGTGGTCCTGAACATACGGACAAACAACTTAGGCTCGGTTTGTCTATTGTAAAATAATTTATTAATAAAAAATATTTTTTGTAAAAAATAAAATATTTTATAAGACTCTATTTATTTGTCGTAAAATAATTTATTAAAAAATTATTTTTTGATATTTAAATGTATCGTGAGTTTTATAAAATATTTTTTTCTTTTTAGAATTTTGTACTAGTCATAATAAAAAAATATTTTACAATTAATTAATTTTTTGATATTATTAAACATTGTAAAATTAAGTAAAAATAACTATAATTTTTAATTGAAAAATATTTTATAATTAATTAATTTTTTATGTTAGTAAACATTATAAAAATCAAAAAATATTTTTCAAAAAAAAAAAAATTTACGGCCAACAAACGGAGCCCTTATTCTAATTCTTCAAATTCGGATGTTGGTTTTGAGAATATGCCAAATTCAAGTGGGGAACACGTGGGCCCTATTGCACATGTGCATGAAGAAATTGCCTAATTCTTCAAGTACGTAAGTTTCAAGTGGCAACCATTCCAGCTAGCAAACGCGTGGACCAGCAAGCAATCAATCAACTTCACGTGAATAAGCAAAGCAAGCTTTTCCTTCAAAATCGGAAATGCAAGTGGCAAAAGTGCAGACCCCATTGCACATGCAAATCAATATACTTATGAGTAACAGTCGGACCCCACCTCACATGGTAAGGACCATTTTCCAGCCGATTTTCCACTTGGAATTGCTACTCAAAATTCAGCCATTGCCCCCACATCCAGACTCACACGGCTTTTCTCAATAAACAACAAAATTTGTTGGCCAAGCCTCTAAATAACATACTTCTGAAAAATATTTTTTTACAATATTTTTCAAACCTCCGTTTATTTACTATAAAAAAATTTATTGAAATTTTCTTTTAAAAAAAAATACTATAAAATATTTTTGGGTAAAAACCATTTTGGTCCCTAAGGTTTGGTATAAAGCCCAAATTAGTCCCTGAAGTTTGTAAAAAGACTAAATAGGTCCCTCCTATTATCTATGACTTAATAGTCAAAGATTTGACTAAATAAAAAGACTTAAATGCCCTTGCTTTAGTGGTTAGAGATTTGGAGGGAAAGAAAAAAAAAAGATTGAGATCATGCAGCAGGCACAACTATTTAAACACTCAAGCTATTTTTTTTTTCTTTTCTCACTTTCAATTCATGCTCTTTCTCACCAAAAAATAAAAATAAAAATAACGACAACAAATGTTGAATTTAGTATCGGCTAGCCACTAATTGTGGCTTTTAAAGTCTTAAATTTTAGATATATGTCCTCCAATTACAAATGTTGTCTGACTTTTAACTAACTTAAAAAATATATTGAGGTGCAATATTAGACAATAGAATATATAATCTTGTAATAAATTCACTATAATTCACATGTAATGAATTTCTCGTCATTTGAAAACAAAAAAGAAAAAATAATAATAGACGAGAAATTCGTTACATGTAAATTATTTTTTCACATTTAATATTTGTATTTTTTTCATCTATTATTATTTTTTCTTTTTTGTTTTTAAATGACGAAAAAAATAGCTTGGATGCTTAAATAGTTATGCTTGTTGCATGGTCCCAATTTTTTTTTTTCCTTCCCTCCAAATCTCCAATCATTAAAGTAAGGGCATTTAAGTCTTTTTATTTAGTCAAATATTTGACTATTAAGTCATAAATAATTATAGGGACCTATTTGGTCTTTTTGCAAACCTCAGGGACTAGTTTGAGTTTTATACCAAACCTCAGGGACTAAAATGGTTTTTGCCCAAATATTTTTTAATGTTTAAATCTATCATGAATTCCGTAAAATATTTTATTATCCCAAAGAGCATAAAAACATTTTCCAAAATTTTATGCAAGCTACAATTGTTGACCAGAAAATATTTTACAGTTGATTAGTTTTTTAAAGTTATCAAATACCGTAAAATTAAGTAAAAATAACTGCAATTGTTGATTAAAAAATATTTTTTAATTAATTAATTTTCTGATGTTATCAAACATTGAAAAATCCGAAAAATAATTTACAACAAACGGAGCCCAAATTTCAACAACTGTTCAACCTCCCATTACACCTTCTACTGCCCGAACTTTAACAAATTCTCATGCCTTTGTTTCTAAACAAAATGTGAATAATGTTGATTTGGAGAACTTCCCTGCTCTTAATCTCGGGCAAAATGCTACCACTTCAAATGGTATAGCTTGCTTCTGCTATCAATTCATCTTCAAATGGAGCCCCTTGGGTTATAAAATCTATTGATGATATCAAGTTGATCACATCTGAAATTGACTAGGTTAAATTTTAATTTACAAAGAGGACAACAAATCGTGCTACAAATTGAGTGACTAAACAAGCTTTATCTGATAAGTTAACAATTGATTGGGTGTCTGTTAATCTCCCAAAACTTTATGATATTTTTGTAATTGACCATAAACCTACTGGCGTAGGATAAATATTTTGTACTTCCAAGTTTCATTTTAATAAAATTCTATTGTTACCAAAAAAAAAAAAGGTATGGCTTCTAACCCTCCCTCACTCGGTAACTCTCCTCCTGAAGTTACCACGTCCACCAATTGAAAAGGTCTTTTCATGGGTGAGCTCAATGACAATTAATTCTTTGATTTTGAAACGAGTGATGGTAAGAATATTGTCTCTCCTCCAACATCTGTTTATCATGCAGGCGACTCTCACTGGCAACGATGTCTCATTGGTCAGTTGATCGATAAGCCACCCCCATTTTTCTTGATTCAAAGAATGGTTAACACTCAATGGAAAAAATTTAGGCCTGTGAATATTAGATCCACTGAATCAGGTATGTTCGTCTTTCAATTTGAAATTCAAGTGAGCTGTGACCGTGTTCTTGAAGAACTCTGGCACGTTTACCATCGTCCACTACTTCTTAGGCGTTGGGAACCAGAAAGTCGTTTAGTCAATTTGAAATGTGATCGGATTCCAGTGTGGATTAAACTTGTGGATATTCCATTGGGATTATGGCATCAAGATGGCAAAAGTTGATACAAAATATAAAGATCAAGCTATGAGATAATTGCCAACCTTCTTGATTCACGCCAAACAGCTTAATATCTTTATACTTTGAGGACTCTTCAATCGAATTCTAATCCTTCCATCTTCAACTTTTCCTAGTTGTTCCTCAACTACATACAACCAAAGAAAAAGCAAAAAACCAAGCCCCTAGACTTCATCAAACAAAATAAAAATCTAATCTTTACAAATAAAACAATAAACCCAGATAATATTTCCCCCTAAAACCTCACCAAACCCAATAAAAATCCAGTATTTGACAACACAACAATAAACTCAGAAATGGTTTTCCTTCAAATTAACAAAGACCCAGAAACATTCTTCAACAAATAAGTCAAATATGACCCATAAATTTCATTAGCAGCACCAACTTTTGCATACCTTAAACTCAAGGTGTAGGTGCAAAAGACACATTTCTATTACATCATTTCATTCAGGCAAAAAATCAAACACTTGTAGCACATCATAATGAATTCAAGAATGGAAGAATTGATAAGAAATCATCACAATTCTGTTACTCTTACATTCTATTGCTAATATGTCTCAATAGGCTTTCATTCAAGACTTAACTCGAACACCTATAGGGCAAGGTATAGCTTCCAATTGAATACAGAAAACTCAACAAATTCAACTCCTCCACTTCTCAATTCTACAAACCAATCTTTAAGCAGATAGATGATGGCTATGTTTATTTTTGTCTCTTAAATGGACTCGAATTATGTACCTGAACGACACTAAAAACCAAGTGAGGCCAATGAGACTGGAATAAGTGTTTGGATTTCGGATGAGGTCATCACACTAGCAGGCGGCAGAGCGGAATATGTCTCAAAAAAGGAAATAATACCATCACAAAAACGACAAAACATAGAATTATATTTGAGAATTCTCAGTATATCTAACTTGTTCTGCATCCATAAACACTTGCCCGCAGTGAGAAACAGAAGATTTCACAAACTTTGCAATCAAGAAAAGTTCGACGTCAACATTTCCTACATCATCATCTAGCTTTCCCTCGAGCAAAAGAATAAAATTGGAATAATGCTCTTCAGCAATATTACAGGCAAAATTTTATAATCTATTAAAAAAAATTTAAATTTAAATTTGTAGCATATATCGAAACACAAATGTTTGAATCAATTAATCTGGGTAATAATAATACATAATAAGCAAACGGAGGACAAATATGAAAGAAACTCTAAACCCTAACCCTGAAAAAATCTAATTAAAATGAAAGGAACCCTAAAATTGAATGAATCCCTAACCCTAACTGTAACTATACAAATAATAAATAAGAATAAAAATAAGATAAGTGAAAAAAAATTTAAAAAAGCTTACGGGACAAGGTAGCTTGTTCCTGGAGAAGGAGAAATTCGGCGGCTTCACGCTTCGAGGATCTGTTTCTTGAGCAATTTCAACTTCTTCTGTTCGGCTTCATGTGTCTATTCTGCTTTCCATACCCACTTAGCCACCACTCTACTCAACAGATTACAAGGATGGAAGATATGTTTGGAGATGGTGGAGGTGTCGCCGGCGGAGAGAGAGAGTGAGAAGCGGTGGTAATGGTGGAGGCAGAAGGAGATGGTGGTAGTGTGTCGAAGAGAGAGAGAAAAAAAAGTTTAGGGATTCGACTTTTTTTTTTTTTTTAGCGTAATAGGACTTATATTTTGTAAAACTTACTTATCTAATATCCTCGCCGGACGAGGGAACCCGGCGGCCGCCCAGCGCCCTCTTCCGGCTAGGAAAAAGTTTTTTTTTGTCATAGGAAGAGTGTTAAATTTTTTAAGGCTACGATACTTATATTTAATACTTACATACTTATATATTTTCTTTTTTGGTGTCTACACTAACAGTGTGTTTGGATTGGGGGAAATGGGAGGAAGGGAGTGGTAATGGAGGGGAGGCAGTGGTCCTTTCTGCTGTTTGGTTTGGAAGTTGATGGGTGGTGAGGGTAGAGAGGGGAGAGTGTTGACTCTTTCATTACCTTCAAACATCATCCCCCAATTTGGAGTAAAATGAGAGAGAAGAAAAATATTATTTTATGTGAAGATTATGTTACCCTTCATCATTACATAAATTATATTAAAACCAATCATATGAAAGTTTATATAATTTAAGAAAATGTTATAAAAGTCATTTTACACAAAATAAATTTTTCCTCCCTTCTATTTTTCTTCTAATCCAAACAAAGAACACTCATAATCCTTTATAATACATTCCTTTATAAAATTATGTAATTCAAACATGATTTGACCCCATCCACTCATTTTCTTTATGATACTATCCCTTCCTCTCCTTTATTAAACTTCCTCCCCCTCAATCCAAACACACCCTAAATCCTTTATCACTTTGAAAGTATTATACATACATATATATAAAATAATAATAAAAAGATAACATTATTATTTATTATTACTATTATTTATTTGTTCGTCATCCAACAATGCTCCCATCTGTTTGTTTCCGCATTATCATTTATTTTCTACTGAGAACCTTCTTCCATTGAAGCTTTACGTCAATATCAATCGTTAGTTAATTAGTATCACGAACCGTTCCTTAACCTTTTACGCTCCTGTGTATCATTGTTGGTTTAATTAACATTTTTCATATTAAAAATAATAGGAAGATATGCAATAAGATTCATGTACTTGTATTTAATCGATAGATAATGTAATATACTCTTTTTTAACTACCGATTTAAGCTGGTATATTAATAGCTATAATGTTAAGTGACCGAAAGAAAAATATTGGAAACAAAATGATGTTACATGTTGTCATGGAAAATGCTAGTTGGACTAATGGAGACTTTTTTTTTTTTTTTATAGGGTAAATTGTGCCTAGCCCCTCTGTGGTTTACTATAAGTGCACGAAACCCCCTTGTGCTGATCAAATTAGCACATTACCCCCTGTGATTATTCAAAAAGGTGCACGAAACCCCCCTCCGTTAAGAAAATCGTTTAATTTAACTGAAAGTGTGATGCACGCGCGTCCTTTGCAATTTTGCAACAATAAACTGACGTTTCCCACTTTATTATTGATTTTTTAGACCAAAATACCCTCACACAAAGCCAATCCTCACCTCGAAATCCTAAATCCCTAACTCCTTAATCCTTAATCCCAAACCCTAACCCCCAAATCGTGCTATGTGTCTATGAGTGTGCGTGAGAATGTGTTTCATTTTGATTGCTTTCTATAATTAACCTATATATATATGTATATCAACTATGTATGTGTATATATAAATATATATAAATATATATAAATGTATATATATGAACATTTGTGATGATTGAGGCAGGTAAATGAATAACAGTCCAGTGTAGCAAATTGCTTTACTTCGTCTTTTATATTATAGAATCTATACCCTCAAATCCCCCTCCACCTTATTGGTTGGCATCAAAAAGCTCAACTCATAACGCCAAAATCCATCGTTGAGTGTGTGAGAGACTATGTGTGTGTACACATTGGTGTGGTGTTGGCAGCATGGTGGGTATTGGTGGTAGAGGGGAGTGGTAGCGGGTTGGTGGTGGTAGTGGTGGGTTTGGGTGTGGTGGCAAGTTTGATGGTGGTGGTGGCTGGGTTTGGGTTTGGGTGGTAGCGGGTTGGGTGGTGGTGGTGGCTGGGTTTGGGTGTGGTGGGTTTGTTGGTGGTGGGTTTGTTAGTGGTGGTGGTGGTTTGGTTTGTATTTTTTTTTAAAAAAATTTGATAAGGGTATATTTGTCATTTTAATATTTCTGTTAAAAAACTAACAGAAGTTAGCTAATGGGGAGAGTATGCACCTTTTTTATTTACCATAAGGGGGTAATGTGCCAATTTGATCAACACAAGGGGGTTCCATGCACTTATGGTAAACCACAGGGGGGCTAGGTGCAATTTACCCTTTTTTATATTGGAACCAATATGAATGGGTCTCAAACTAGTTTTAGATTCCATGCTGAGATGCAAATTTTAAGCGATTGACTACTTCAACCCACTTAAAGCATTATTTAGTTTTAGACTGTGCAACAGGTGAATGGAGTTTGGCGAGAAGTGTGTAGAAATTTGAAGAAAAATTAGAGTTGACATAGTAGAAATTTGAAATTTGGGGCTATATAGAAAATATCTAATAATTTGGATGTTGTTTTATAATTAGTTAGGATATCTAATAATTTGGAGGTTGTTTTATAATTATTTAGGATAATTTTACCATTTTATGCATGTTTTAGTGTTCTATTAGTGAGTTTTGGTTAGTTAACTGATAGAAGGGCGATTATGAGACCCATTTATATTAACTAATGGTCATTTTAGATCCATTATTAGTTCAATGGACAAAACAGGATTTCAGTATTAATTTAATGGTCCTTGGAGTCATTTACCCTAATTAATAAATACCAAAAAATATTTAAAATGTATTATCTTATAAGTTTATGAAAATTATTAATTTAAAACATTAGTTCGAAGTCAAGAGTGGTCAAATTTATTATTTAAAAGAAATTATTAACAAATCCAATATTAATTTAAAAAGATTCCAATATATTTGCTCCTAATATTTAAATTATGTGAGAGAGGGAAAGAAATAAGTCGAGAGTCAGCTAGAGAGCAAGACAAACAAAATTTTGTCAATTGCAACATTCAATTTAAATTGCATTCACAAAAAGTAAGAAAGAGTCCTAGGAAAGTTAGCTTGTGAATTTGGGTGGACTTTGGCCAATATCCATTAAGGTTAGTCTTCTTGTTATAATGATTTTGTTGAAATGTTGGGTTTTGACATAAGTGAAAAGAGTAGTTTTTGGCCTAATTTTAAGTAGCCCCTACAAGATTAATTGGGAAGGTTCGGGTATCAATGCGTTGCTCTGTCATAGTAGAAATTTGAAATTTGGGGCTATATAGAAAATATCTAATAATTTGGAGGTTATTTTATAATTATTTAGAATAATTTTACCATTTTACGCATGTTTTACTGTTCTATTAGTGAGTTTTGGTAAGTGAACTGACAAAAGGGCAATTATGAGACCCATTTATATTAACTAATGATCATTTTAGATCCATTACTAGTTCAGTGGCCAAAACATGATTCTAGGATTAATTTAAACCCCTGGAGTCGTTTATCCTAATTAATAAATACTAAAAAATATTTAATCTTATAAGTTTATTGAGATTATTAATTTAAAACATTAGTTCGAAGTCAAGAGCGGTCAAATTTATTATTTAAAAGAAATTATTAACAAATCAAATATTAATTTAAAAAGATTCCATTATATTTGCTCCTAATATCTAAATTATGTGAGTGAGGGAGAGAAATAGATCGAGAGTTAGGCAGAGAGTAAGACTATAGAAACAAACAAATTGAGGGCTAAAAGCTTGATTGTATTGCTTGGTTGTACTATGTATTTATACACACGCTACAAAACAGAGATAAGGAAGAAAGTTTGAAAATACAACAAGACATCCCAAAGCTAAGGAGATACAAAACTACAACTGTTTATCTTATGAATTTATCCAGTTGTTGCAAGTCTGTAGCTGAGAGGAGTCTTCCTTATCATTCCCCTGCAAGAAGGTGGAGCCATCAACTACGCCAATCTTGGAACGAAGCAAGTCAAAACGCACTCGAGGCAGTGGTTTGGTGAGTAAATCAGCTAATTGACTAGCCGTAGAAACGTGAGCTACCTGCAAAGAGCCATTAGCCAATTTATCACGCACAAAGTGATAATCTAAAGCAAGGTGCTTCATTCAAGAGTCGAACACTGGATTGGCACATAAGTATGTGGCACCTATGTTATCACACAAAAGTCGCGGAGTCTGTGATGGAACAAAACGAAGCTCATGAAACTGGTTTACCAACCAACAAAGCTCAGCTGTTGTTGAAGCAACAACCCTATATTCGGCTTTAGTAGAGGAACGAGCCACAATCCGTTGTTTTCGAGAGCACCAAAAAACTGGAGTACTACCCAAAAACACTACATAGGCAGATGTGGAGGCGAAGTCGTCTCTGTTGCCTGCCCAGTCGGCATCGGAGTAGGCCGTGAGAGCAAGCAGAGGTGATTTTCGAACTTGAAGACCAAAATGAATAGTTTGTTTCAAATATCACAGTAGTCTTTTCGCAGCTGTCCAATGAGGCAATCATGGACAATGCATATACTGAGCTAACCTATTGACAGCATAGGCGATATCGGGCCTAGTCAGTGATAGATACTGGAGTCCGCCAATCAAACTCCTAAACTGTGACACATCATGAAATAGAGAACCATCATTAAAAACCAGCCGAGTAGAAGAGCTCATGGGTGTGTGTGAAGTTTTAGCACCAGCCATGTCAAATTTATCCAATAAATCTCGTATATATTTCTGCTGAGAAAGGAATAAATCTGTGTCGCTAGATAGGACTTCAACTCCCAAAAAATAGTTAAGGCTTCCGAGATCTTTAATTGAAAATTTGCACGAGAGAGCAACAATCACCTCACTTACAAACTTTGAAAAGTTACCAATAACAAGGAGGTCATCAACATAGACCAACACATAAGCAAGAACAGATTTCTTGGCATATACAAACAGAGAAGAGTCAGACCAAGTACTAGCAAAACCAATAGATAGAATAAAATTTTTAAGTTCTAGAAGCCAAGCCCTCGGAGCCTGTTTAAGGCCGCAAAGAGACTTCTGAAGACGACACACACTTTATGGGTGAGAAGGATCAGAGAAACCTAGAGGCTGATGCATGAAGACTGACTCAGTGAGGTGGCCATGCAGGAAAGGATTGTTTATATCCAATTGATTAATCCGCCAATTATTTGACACAACAATAGTTAACACAACTCGAATTGTCGAAGATTTGACCACAAGACCGAATGTTTCCTTGAAATTAATGTCTGGTCGCTGGTGGAACCCCTTTGCGACTAGCCTCGCCTTATACCTTGCAATACTACCATCAGGATACCGTTTAATCTGAAAGACCCATTTGCAGCCGACTACATTTTGATGTGGCTCTCTTGGCACCAACTCCCAAGTTTTATTTTTTTCAAGAGCCTGAAGCTCCTCAAGCATAGCTTCTTTCCACTGATTATGAGCCAACGCCTAACGAATCGAAGTAGGCTTAATTGAAGGAGGTAACTGGTGTTTAGTAGCAGAGAGGGACTACATGTTTTTGGCTTAAATTCGATCTTGTTACCATGGAGTGAGTTGAGCCAGTGAGTGGAGGAGGTGAGCATTAAGATGACGGCAAAGAGGGTACGAGGGACTGTTCACAGGGACCATCGCGAAGAGAATAGCAAGGGACTGGGTTGGTGCAAATTCAACGTCGGTGGTCATGAGGTCCACAGTTGTAGTTGGCGTAATAGGCACAGAAGTAGTGGACTGAGGTTGGGACGAGGAAGAAAATGACGATGGAGACGGTTCGGGATGAAAAAAAGACAAGGTTGTGATGAGATACATTAAGGAAGGGACATCTGATGGACGTTGCATACTGTTGGGAGGAAAAGATCTATGAGTAGGTGGAATAGAGATCTACTGGAGATATGGTTTATAAGTAATAAACCCAGGAGAAGAAATAGGAGAGAAATATAGAAAAATACTCTTAACAAACCTCACGTGCCTCGAGTAGTAATACTTATGGCTGATTGGATCAAAACAAATGTAAGAGTCATGAACATTTGAATAACCAAGAAATTGACACGGCTTTGAACGTGGCTCTAATTTGTGCTTCGCATACAGGTGCAACCATGGAAAGCACTGGCACCCAAACGTGCGATGTTTAGAATAATTTGGGGAGGTTTTAAAAAGAGACTCAAATGGGGATTTCTCACCAAGTATTGGGGTAGACAATCTGTTAATTAAAAATATGGCAGTGCGAAAAGCAAAAGACCAGAAACTTAGAGGCAGAAATGCACGATGCAGTAGAGCCATGCCACTTTCTACAATGTGATGGTGGCGTCGCTCTGTCATGCCTACATGCTCAGGAGTATAAGGCGGGGAGATTAAATGTTGAATACCATGACTTAAAAAAATGGTTTTTAAGCCTTGATACTCAGTTCCATCCTTAGAGTAAATTGTGGCAATATTATAATTGAACTGTTTTTCAACCATATGTTTAAATTGTGTAAAAACTGTAAAGACATCAGATTTAAGAGCCAGAGGAAACAACCATGAAAACTTAGTGTAATGATCAACAAAGAGTACATAATAAGAAAACCCATCTATAGAGCGAATGGGAGAAGGCCCCTAAACATTTGTATAGAGTAACTCTAAAGGACGACTACTACTGAGACTGGATTCACCAAATGGCAGTTTATGTGCCTTATTACAAAGACATGACTCACAAGCTAAGAAACTCAAAGAACTAAAAGCAGAAACACAGTTGTTGGTGACAAGACTCTTGAGAGTTTTAAGTGACGGGTGTCCAAGCCTATCATGCCAACTCGCCAGCGAAGTCTTGTTGGCAACATTAACCTCTTTATGCAAAGGCGACACATGAACCCCAGACCACTCATATATGTGAATCCTGCTCCATCCCACCGCGAGTGATGCCCCCGTGGAGAGATCCTTCACACAAAAAGAAGATGGTGAGAACTCAACAGAAGCATTGTTAGAATGACAAAATTGATTGATAGAAATTAAATTTTTATCCATAGAAGGAACGTAAAGGACATTTTGTAAAGCAAAATCATAAGACGAAGAGGAAACACTGGACTGGCCGGTATGAGAAATATGCAAACCAATTCCATCACCGATAATAACGTCATCTGGGCTATCGTATGGTTGACTGAGAAAAAGATTATTCAGATCAGCAGTGACGTGATGAGAGGCGCCATAGTTGAGGAGCCAAGTTTGATTGGAAGACGAGTTTGTCGCATTGGCTTGGGGAGATGAGCTAGGGAAGAAAAGGCATTTGGTAGTAAAACATTGCCTTGTAGTATGACATTTCTTCTCATAAAACTAGCAGATAATATGAGACTTCGAACTGGAGGAACTATCATTAGTATTGCATTTCTGACCAAAACCTTGGGAAGACCACCTGTTTGATGAGTTGTTTTTATTGGTATTGTTGTTTTTCTTGCCAGAACCTAAGCCATGAGGGGAAGAGGTGTGTGCAGCATTCACGGTAATAGACCCAAGAGACCATGTAACATGTAACTCTTCTCGCTTGAGAAATGCCTCATTTTCAATGAGTTTTTCATATAGTTCGTCAAAAGAAATAACTGTATCTCTGGCACGGACAGCAACAGCGAGTTCCTTGAACGCAAGGCCAATACCATTAAGTGTGTGAGTTATGAGATATTATTGAGGGACTAGAGCCCCTATGAGTGCGAGTTCATCAACAATATCACGAACTCGAGCTAGATACTCAACCACAGGCTGATTACCCTGAGAAAGAAGAGTTAACTGCTCAGCGAGGCCCATAATGCGTGAAGACGACGGATTGGCATAAGTCTTTGCCAAGCGTCGCCAGGCATCTGCAGAGGTGGTGCAGGATCGAACGATTGAAACCACATTCTGGCTGAGAGAACCAATGATGCCAAGAAAGAGGAGCTGATCTTGGCGCATCCAATAATGATAAGCAGGGTTAAGTGTGGATTTGTCACTAGAAACAAGCAAAGCGGAGGGGGGAGAGGGGGCAGAGAAGGGGGGAGGGGGCAAGGCATAGTACCATCAATGTACCCAAGCAAATCATACCCATAAAACAATGTGTCAAACTGAATTTTCCATGAATAATAATTGGTGGGTATCAATTTTAGTGGTAATTGGCTTGCAACATTAATGGCTATGAGAGAAGATTGGGACGTCACAAACGGAGAATTAGTAGGTGGAAAAGTATTTGGGATGACTGTAGGAGATGCAGTTGTTTAGGAAGTAGAGGGAGTGACTGTAGGTAGCGTGGCCATGCTAGGAAAACAAACACACCAGGATCGTTACTCGTGGGAGTCTGTTAAAATCTGATACCATATAAAAACAAACAAATTGAAGGCTAAAAGTTTGATTGTATTGCTTGGATGTACTATGTATTTATACACAAGCTACAAAACAAAGATAAGGAAGAAAGTTTGAAAATACAACAAGATATCCTAAAGCTAAGGAGATACAAAACTCCAACTGTTTATCTTATGAATTTATCCGGTTGTTGCAAGTCTGTAGCTGAGAGGAGTCTTCCTTATCAAAGACAAACAAAATTTTGTCAATTGCAACATTTAATTTAAATTGTATTCAGGAAAAGTAAGAAAGAGTCCTAGGAAAGTTAGCTTGTGAATTTGGGTGGACTTTGGCCAATATCCATTAAGGTTAGTCTTCTTGTTATAATGATTTTGTTGGAATGTTGGGTTTTGACATAAGTGAAAAGAGTAGATTCAGGCCTAATTTTAAGTAGCCTCTACACAATTAAGTGGGAAGGTTCGGGTACCAATGCGTTGCTCTGTCAGAATAGATGAATGTAGTATATTTATATATCAAAAATGGATTAAAGATGAATGTGAAATTTGGGATTAAAATGGATGATATGTGGGTATCATTCTAAGTTGAAGCAGTGTCAGTTACGAGATCATACTTAACTCATGAAAAGAATAAAGCCTAGAAGTTCATTTTATATATGATTTCTGTAACACATGGTGAAAACCATGCGTTAAGTGAAAAGACTGACCATGTGAGCTTGGACTAAGTCCACCACACACACGTGCGACCAATCGGGTTGGGGCATAGGCGTAGGCCGAATTTTACCTGACTAGCTTTATTTTTTGGATATTTTTGGCTACAATTTAGCTCTTTACTGCAATTGAATTCATAATGAACTTAAATTCTTATTATCACCAACATTCTGTAAAATAATTACAGAGGTAATAGTCATGCACGTTTTGATCCAATTGACGACCATGATCAAAGACGGAGCCTGGGGGTTCGGGGGCACCCAGGCCCCTCCCGCCAAAACAACAATTTTAAAAAAATATTTATGTAGTATATTTAGAGGGGAAAAATAAAAAAAAAATAACCTCCTTGGCCCTTCATTATTTTTCGTCATTCTTCTTTTTTTCATTCTACATCCAACTTTTTTAAAAAGACAATGCGACGTTCACTTTTCATTTTTTTATTTATCAGATCATTCACTTTCCATCTCAACCTTTCTTTCCTCATTTTCCACTTTTCTCTCACATTTCTCCATATTCTATCTCTTTCTCTTTTTCTTAATTTTACTAAAAATTTCACTTTTCATTCGAATATTTTTCCTTCACTTTCCTCTCACGCTTTTCTAATATTCTTTCTTTCATTTTTCTCCTTACGTGTCTTATCTACCCTATCCGTCTCTTCTCTTTCTCTCTCTCTTTCAAGAAGGCTCCGGTATTTGTTCCCAAGTCCCAGCTCCAATTTCCTACTTTTTAGGTAATAATGAGAAAGCAAATGAGGAAAGATGAAAATCTCTTTATCTTGGAATTTTATGTTTTGGGTATTTCTAAACTAGTCAAATGGAACAACATTTTTTTTTTTTTGGGGTTTAGGCTCTTGTGCGAAATGGAGACAAAAATAGATCTAAGAAGTAACAAAAATCTAAAGATAAAGTTATGGGATTAGGACAATGGGGGAGAAATAGAAAGATAAAAACTTTTAGAGAGAAGTAAGTATGTTTTGTGTGTTTTCTTTGCAACTTTGGATTTCTTGTACGAATGAGAATGAGTTGGGTACTTGGTAAAATTTGTAAAACCAAATTCGAACTCGTTTAAATTATTATTTTTTAAACCTGTAACGGAACCTCATCGGGTTTAAAGTTTGCTTACCAAACTTGAACCTATTAACTATTCAAAAACTTGCGGGTACCTGAACCGACCTGTTATTAAATTAAAAAAAATATATTTTTTTTTTAAAAAGAAAAGCTTAAAATGTTTTTAAAAGTAATTAAAACAAATATTAAACTAATGACCAATAATAATAAAACTAAAAATAATAAATAAGCTAAATAAACTAATCAACATAATACAAGTATTCAACAAAATTGTTATATTGAGAAGTTATCATCCTTCCATCAAATAATATGAAATAACTTGAAGAAAAAAAAAACACAAACACTCATCAGAATTGTGAATTATCATTCTAGTTTGTAATATTCAAAGTACATAAAATATTATAAATATCTCAATCTACATCTTCCTCGGCACAAGTACTTTGATCCAGTCTGGAGCTGTACTAACACCAACAAAAATTATATACATGTAAATGTACGTTGAATTTCATATAAAACACAAGTGAAATATTAATTTCTTATTAAAATAGTATTATTTTTAAACAATATGCTATATGTGTATGTATATAAATATATAAATAATTTTTTATTAATTTTGGATCAATATTAAAAAATTATTTTTTTCTTAATCAATATATATGTGTATGTATATAAATATATAAATAAAATGCCACGTCTAATTCCGGGCTCCGCTCTTGAATTGAGTCCATGATGCTCCATAACTCTGCACGTTTTCCCACAGTAAATGACGATTAAGGTTGGTGAGATAACAACTTCCATTTTCTCCTATAGATACCAGTTCCCTTTGACATGCACGTCTCCTATAAATGACAAGTAAGGCATTTGTCATACACCTCGCAATCTAATTTTGTACACGTCTTCTCTGCTAAACTTCTTCTGGGAGAATTCGCCACTGCCAAAACAGATTTTGTAGGAGGGAGTGCTGCCACAAAGCGGTAATACTTTAAGGAGATGGAGCCCAGCTTAGGACTCGATTTAATTTTTTCCAGTTTATTTTATATGTATTATTTCCAGTTTATCTCAATTTATAGTTCATATTTCGTTTTTCCTTGTATGTTCTTTATGTTGTATTGTTTGGTTATCATTTTTTAAGTTCTTTTTCAGTTTGCTGTTTAATCCAATAAAATCGAGTTATATGCTATAACAGATTTAACATTAAATTCTAGTAACTTTGGACATTATCTTGGTGGATAGAAATATGTGATTTATTGAGCTTACACACTTGAAACAATTCCAATAAATAACTTAGTTGTTGCACAAACCACCAAATACAAAATAATGTGAAATTGTGAAGTGCATTACTCCAGAAATTGACGTATAAGCCTCACCAATTATGGGCCTCTAAATAAATGGCACAAGTGTCTAACTATTTCTCATAAACTTTAAATAAATGGACTAATCGAGAGTTTTTATGTAAATTCATGCTCACAAATACCATTTCATTGGTCCCAAGTTTTGGAACCAATGTGATGCATTCAAAAGAAGCCTGTTGGTCTTGAATCGTTACTCTTTCCAGAACAGTGTCAATACGTGAAGAGGTCTAAGTTTGGGGAAGAGACTTCAAAATGTCAGTGTGCTGGACGTTTAGAACGTTTTGAAGACTTTTCACTAAATTTGGTCATTGTTGACGTGGAGAGTGACCAATAAATTCTTTTTTTATTAGAGTTTAGGTGAGGAACTCTGTCTTCACTATGGTGTTCTTTGATATAATAGTGGCTCCTTCGGGTTCTTGCTATAAATTGTAAATCGTTACTTCATCATGTTGTTATGGGTCACTTGACCAATTTTTCAAATTTATAGCATTCTTTTTCTTGTTGTTTCTTTTGCACCATGAAAGCTATTTTTGCTGAAAATTCGGATTCTATCTTGCCTCATTGTTGCATTGTTCTAGTAAATGCAATTTCTTTTAGTTTCTTCAACTTCATCGTTAAATTATTATTGTTCCTTACGTGTTATAGATAATATGAAGTTCCTTCATTAAAGCAACTGCATTTTTATTGTTCTATATTATCATCAGTGATCATTCTTATAGCTTCTTAATTTTTTCTTTGTCTAGTAGTTGCATTATAATTTTTCTATATTAATTCTCATAGATTCATTCCTCTATAGCTCCTTAAATTTACCTTTGTCAAGTAATTGCATTTTTATTGTTCTGTATTCTCATTGATTCATTCTTATAGCTCCTACATTTTCCTTTATTAAGAAGCTCCATTTTTCCTTTTTAACTAGCTCTATTTTTGTTGTTCCTTATTGTTATGGATTTACACTCATTGCATCCCTAGCATATTAAATATAACGTGATCTTTCTGATTGGCTTTAATAACATTAGTAATCTCAATATAATTAACCCTCACCTCATTTCATCAATTTCTTTTAGTTCATTCAAAAGTTTATGTTATCCATCCTACTCGTCTCGTATGCGTTTATATACCTTATGAACCTTTGCAGTACCACTGTGAATGATATATATATATATATATATTCATGAGTATTTAATTTATTGTTATAAAGGTGAACCTATGTGTTATATAAGCCACGTATAGGTTTATTTCTCAAATGTGAGGGGCTAACTGTTACTTGGTGAGAGCTTAGTCCTTACTTTGTGACTGGCCCTACAAGGTAAATGTAGTCACAAGTTTGCAAGTTCGATTATGATATACATGCGATTATATATATATATTCATTGTGGTTTAGATGCTCTGATATGGGAATTGCGTATCCAATATAATTTTATCTTCTGAGGTTGTAGCATATGAGTTTGAATAAGAATGTTTTTCTCAGGCTTATAACAGTCGCAATATAGGATTGCCTTGGTGGTGAATTTAGGACGTTACAGAAATGGTAATGTATTGTATTTGCATTTGGAGAAAAAGATTAGTTTTAAAGGCAAAGAAACTGCTTAACCACTTAACGTGGTTTTTTCTTTTTGTATGTATGATGAGAATTCAATTCAAGTAGAATCACATTGAATTTTTTTTTTTTTTTAAGTTACAAATTTTTTAGTGCAGTAATTTATCCTAATATATGTTCCAATTTGGTTAATGGTGACAAAGGTGAGTGACATTTTACCTTATACACGTGGTTTGAATAGATAACGGAGTAAGGCTTAGAAACATTTCTTGCGTTTTGCTTTTTAGCCATTTCACTTTTGATTAATTGCAAAAATTCAGTCGGGTGGCTATTGGACTTAACAAGGCAGTTATTGGACATGCCCAATCGGTTTTTGTTTCTACTCAGATGACTATTAGACCTATTTGGGTAGCTACTATACCTGTCCGGACGGTTATTAAATTTGCCCGGATGGCTATTAGGCCTTCCCAATCAACAATTGAACCTGTCCGGATAGCTATCATACCTGTTCGAACGACTCAGTGAGGCTTATTCAATTGACAAAAGTCCAAGGATTGCACGTTCAAACTGTGCGGATGTTTTGAAGACAATCTCCTTTCTTGAGAATACTCAAAGCGTTAATTTTAAAGAGTTTCAATCCAAACTTTGCTAAACAAAACAATGAAATGGTTAGGATCATGCATAGCAGTTTCTTGTAGGTGGATTTCATGAACTTCTCCTAGGAAATAATGAAGGGAAAATTGCATAAGTGGTCTCAAATAATTTTTTCAAAGTTTAAATTCATTTCTATTATTCAAGAATAGTAAATTTAGTCCTTATTATTTTTTAAATAATTTTAATTTCACCCATATTGTTCAAAATTAATCAATTTAGTCCCTATTATTTTACAAAAAAATTTAGTTTTGTCCTTGCAAAAAGTTAGTCAAATCTAACGAAAAATTTGTCACGGACATCGTTTCAGGGGCAATACTAAGCATTTAATTTTCTATCATTTTCATATAAAATTCAAATTATTTATTGATGTTTAAAATAAAATCATAATAGTCCCCAAGGTTTGCATATAACATCAATTTCCTCCTTATTGTTTGCTAACATTTTTAGTTTAACTAGTCACTCTTACCAAAACATATTGTTAGCACTGCAAAAAAAATGTTTTTTTTTCCTCGATCCTTAATTCAAAGAAATGCATAATAATAATATAAAACAAAGTTAACAAAGTCATCAAAATGCATATAAATATTAGAAGTCATAAACATAAATACCATTGAAGAACAACGTCAATGAAGGTGTATCAATGCACTATTTAGTAGTGGGTTTTGACTTTCTATATTTAGATGATATGTAGGTAATTTTGTTAATTATTAAGGGGCAATTTAATTTCACATATTTTTCTTTAAATTTTACTATTTTTTTTACCTTAGGGACTAATTTGAAATTTTTAAAAAAATAATAAGAACTAAATTGACTAATTTTAAACAATACAAACTATTTGTGCAATTTTTCCAAATATGAATCTAGGTAACATGTGCGATAATGTTTGTTTTATTTTTATTTTATTCTATTTTTTGTATGAGTTCACTAATTTGTTGGCCAATGAAGATTGCAAGATTAATCCTACTATTCAATTTTCCATTTTATTATACTATGCTTGTTTTACAAGATAATTATAACGATGAATATTCAACTACTAATATATGTTAATTCATTAAATTTAATCAATCAGTTCAAAATAGTTAAATAAAGGGTTAATGACCTATTAGGTCCTTTATCTTTTTCGCTATTGTCTAGTTGGTCCCTTATTTTTAAAATGACCATATGTCAGTCCTTCATCTTTGAAAGTTGTGTTACCGTCAGACCTTCCGTCAAATTTCTAACGGAAATAGTATGTGCAATGCATGTGATGTATTTTAGCAAGGGCAATGTGGTCTTTTAAGGGCAATATTGTCTTTAATCTTTAGCCAAAGCCACGGTTGACCCCAATTCCCTTATTAGACCCAATTGAACTAAAATCCCTAAATCCCATTTGACCCCAAAGCCCTAAATTTGCAAATGCAGCAAATGCAAGCTAAATTCGCAAAATTAGTCGATTTCTCGTCTCAACAACTACATTGCTGCCTACAAATTAAGTTATTCTCCATCAGCATTAATCAACACATGGACTTACTAATTAGCATCTTTAACAGCATTAACATGCAACAAACACACAAAATCAGCCACAAGAAGCACAAAAATCTGAAAATGGTGCAGTTGAAAATCTAAGTTTTGAAAGTGTTGCGAAAATGGTGTGACAAAACAACAAAACTCCAAAAATGGTGCGGCTGACAAGCTTCAAATTCGAAAATGGTGCTTTCTTCACGGCTCAGGTAAAAAATCCAAAATATTGTGAAAATGATGCTTTTTTCACAGCTATTGTGACAACGTTATGGGTTTTGGGGGACTGTGACGACGACATTGGGGGACTGAGACGACGTTGGGCAATTTTGGAGGACTAAAAATGGTGCTATAGTGGGACGATGATGACGACAATGTTGGAGGATTTTTGGGATTTTTCGACGGGTTAGGGATTGGGGGCTTTGGTGATGGGTTAGGAATTTGGGTTTGGGAATCGGGTATGGGTTTAAATAAAAGAAGTAAAATGTGTTTTTATTGCTTTGACTATTTTGCCCTTGCTAAAATACATCACATGCATTGCACATGCTATTTCTGTTACAAATTTGACGGAAGGACTGACGGTGGCACAACTTTGAAAGATGAGGGACGGACATATGGTCGTTTTGAAAATGAGGGACCAACTAGACTATAGCGAAAAAGATAAGAGACCTGATAGGTTATAAACCCTTAAATAAATTTTAAAAAAAGTAAAATTATAGTCGGGGATCAACCAATAAAAGAAAGAGCTTACATTTTGGCCTAATAACGTGCTATAATACCACTTGTAATGACAAAATGGTACACAGGGATTAGTTTTAAGAATTTTTATGACAATAATAATAACTACAAAATTTGAATAATTTTTTTTTTAATTCAAAGAAAGGTCCAAGTCCAATCTATATTGCAAAACGAGAATATACCACGACAAAAGACAGCAAAATTTGTGCAAAAACATAAACAAACAACGTACGAAAACAGCACGCTTAGTGCTCACTTGGGAAGACTTCGAAACCTCTTCACTCTCGATCTCTCCATCCAAACCAAACACCAAAACAACTTTTACCCATTTCTCATTTCTATATGTTCTTCTTGTAAATGCAGATCATTTGAAATTTCTCTATTCACCAAAAGGTACATTCTTGTTCAATCTTTCTCACTTTTAATTTTCTGCCCTTTATATATATATATATATATATATATATATATATATAAAATTAAATTCATTACAAGCTAATCACTTTTTTGTATTTTTTTTTGTTTTAAACCATATTGCCTTTTGAAGTTTCGTTCTTTATGTTTAATGCAGTTAGCTACATACAACATGCCCACATGCATTTCTTGTCATGTTGGATTATTTATGTATATAGTGTCTGTGTTTTTGTGTTATATGATCGTATTGGATGTTTGTTAATTTACCATATCATTTAAAAACTTAGAGCTGCATTCATTCTATTGGTGTATTGTCTCCAAACATGTCGTGCACGTGCAAGAAAGATTATTTTCAATAAGTATTGCACATGATAAGGGTGTTAGCGACGAGACTTGAACTAGTAGTCTTATCTAAAAGTATGAACTATTAAAAAGAGGTTTATTTTGCTGGTTTATTATAACCAACAATGTGCGTGTATATATAAAAACATGTGCATATGAGTAGTGTAAGAATATGTTGAGATGTTTTTGTTGTATGATCATATTAGGTGCGTGTTAATTGACCTCGTCTACAAGCTTATAGTATAACGCCCCGATCCCTCACGGAACCGGAACTACTATTAATCTTGCTGTTCTCAACCCAATTCCAAACCCCAGACACGAAATTTAGGAAAAAACGGACAAAGTTTCCCCTATATATAGGACTATCTAGAAACCTGTAAATAGTCACATACAAGTCCTGAACCACAATCAACTGTTCATACAACCTAGCTTTTAAGATTCAAAAAGCCAACCAGTTCCTCAAGGCCATCCGAGCCTTGGAACCCAACAACATATCATACAAGCATGCAAAATTAAATCCATTGAAGTTCTATCTTTTTAATCCATTTATCATACCACTCTACATTATCAATCAAGCTTTCTTATAATTTGTGTCCAACCAACTAACTAGTTTTCATCATCCACACAAGCATGCACTACTAAGTAATAAAGTAAAGCAAATAGAAGATATTACAAGCCCACTAGTACCTAATCATCAAACAAAACTAAAACTTTAATATTACATTCCTTGATATAACATAAATAAATACATGGGCACAAAGTCTCAAATAAAATACAAGCATATCATGATCACATTCTTCCATGTTTTACACACTGATAGAGCAAGCAGACCACACAGGAGGCAATCCAATCTTCAGCTTTACCTGAAATATGTTGAAAAGAGGAATGAGTAACCAAGTTACTCAATGAGGAAGGTGATGCAGCATATCGAGGAATGCTTTCATGAGATGCAACAAAGATAACAACATATACAATCCAAAGTAATAAAGTTAATTAAACAAGTATTTAACCACGTATAAAAAGGATACGGTTCCACGTTTGTCTTCAATCACGAGCCACGAGCCAAGATCTTCAACAAGTGCCGGCAAACCCTTATTCCTCCAAATGGGGTACTCCGGATGTACCCCGATCCTACGACCCTTTCTCCTAAGGTAGGTCTATATGCCCAGCAAGTGAACCACACCTCTGGGGTAGTGGAGTATACTCAGCGAGAGAAAGAGAATAGGCACCATGGTAGTCGAGGGAGCACAACAAGCCTGATGCAGCCTGTGTTTCTCGATGCTACCATGTCCAAGAAGGTTGCGCAACCCCGAGACAAGATCACGAGAGCCAAATATATCAAATACTACATAAGAGGAACGACAAAGTAGGCCGCCCTCGCAGTTAATCACAAATAACACAAAAAGACTCAAGATAGCAAGTAAAATAATACATATAAATCTTATCAATTACTAAATAATACAATCTAGAGACAATAAAATAAGTTAAGATATACAAAAGAGATGAATACTCCCTCACATTGGATTAAGCCAAGAATCCCCTCATAACTTCTCCAATTGCATGCACTATAGCTAGAATTCAAATAGAATTCATAATTAAGAACAAGTTAGATTTGATTGTAGTTAAACTAGCACACACTCTTTAAGGTTAACTTTAAGCTTACTTTAAGATCTCTAATATGCACTACATTACCTTAGCTACATAACATATCTTGATAATGCTTCTTAATTCACTTAGCTTGCATTCCCTATTGAACATTCCACATAACATACACGAGGTTCCAACTAGCTACATTCACTAAGCAACACTAGTTACACTAAGTTAAAGCAAGAATTCTAGCATTACAATCATTCACATTCAAGCAACCTTTTCTAGTTTAACATAAAGCACAAAGATAAAGTTAAGGCACTTTGGTTGACAACTTATACTTTACTCAATCTAACTATATTTCATTAACTATTAACTACAATTAAAACTCAAGAAAATAACATTCAAACCAAGCTTAACACAAAATACATTAAAGGCACTAGATAGTATGCTTTAATATTACACTTTAGTTACTAAGTTATAACATGTTAATTACTCAATGACAACTCAACTAAATCATGTTCAAACTTCTAACAACATTGTACTAAACTACTTTAACTACATAAACAACTATTATGACACTCCTTAATTCATGAATCTTGCATTCGTCCTCAAATATCTCATTAAGCACATACAGGATTCTAAAGCATTTAACTTCGCTAGGAGCATTATTTACATTCATTAAACTAAGATTACCAAGCTAAACCATCCAAAGCACTAAAATCACTTAACTTAATTTACAAGACTTAACCACATTCTTGAGTTTCCTAACTTGCAATAACTCCCTTTCATAGCTAATACTAGCATTCATGGAACTACTCTTTCTCTTGATTCACTAGATAGCAAGTAACTATCTCCAATTCAATTAAGCATTCGCACATAACCACCATTCATTACCATTAAGCTTCCTACTACCTAAAATTGCTCATTATTCACTAGAACCAATCATCAAGGCATTTTAAACCTGTAGCAAGATAAGTTGAAATTGTAGTCTACATTGGCTTGAATTTGCTGCTTTGGTTACTAGCATAATTGTTCTCCAAAAACTCTGAAACTCCACAAAAATGTAGTTCATCGAATGTAGATGGGTTTAGCCTCAAACGGATCTCAATTCGGAGTTATATTCAATGAGATATGGCATTTACAAAATCATCACGCAATCTGCCCTGCACCATCGTTTTTTCCCCGACACATTTTGGAAATGGCTAAATCAGAGGCCTAAAACGTTAGAATTAACCTTAGTCCTAGAAATCAACATTTACTCTAAACTGCCTAATCTAGCTACTGTATAAATTTTATTAAGTTTCGTGTACGTTTACTAGGTCAAAAAAGCTTCGAAATACAGGGCAGTGGACTGACCAAGCAGGGCATGAATTGATTTACCAATTTCTCTTGCAATTTAGCTAGTTTAGATCATAAACATGATATGTAGGCATAGCTTGTAGCATTTATTCTTCACTTAGTATTTCTATCAAACACTTAGAATACAACTTTGAGCATAAACTACAAGTAAACACTACAACTAAAGTTAACATGTAAAAGCTTGTTTCATAAGCATTAGAGAGCTATAAACACACTTAGCATGCTAAAACCCTACTAAATTAAACATTTCTAGCTCCATAAATCAATTCTCTACACATTAGCAATTTTTAACAAAACACGAAAATAATAAAAATACCAATTAGGATGATCCCCTCACCTTGTATAGCTAAGAAATGGAAGGAATTAGCTTGAAAACACCTTAGATCTTGCTAAAATGGAAGGAAAACAAGAAGAACCCAAACCCTAAGCTTCAAAGAGGTCACGGTTTTCTCTCTCTGTTTGTCAATTTCCTTTCCTTTTTTTTGTTATGCTTATTTGTGTGTTGTATCTAATATATATAATATATATATATATATATATATATATATATATATATATATATATATATACTAAGTAGACAACTTAGTTTAACTAATAGATTGACCAAAAAAAATACTATGCTACTCACGGTTCCTATTCTTTTTGTTTTGTTATCTTTGACTATGCTTTGCTTTTTTAATCAAATAACACAAGTACAATAATATATTTAATTGGTTAAAAGCCCGAGCTAATGGATTGGGCTTAATTAAATATAATTGGGCTAAATTAACATAGGAGGAAAAAAAATAGTTAGAAAGCTAAATGCTTAAAGAAACTAAATTTTACTACTCACTCGGGGACACTAAAAATATTTATTTTTCTTATGCTCGGGACATGAAATGTACATTCCAACAATGAACGAATATATTAAATACAATAATATTCATGGGAAATATCAAATTCAAAAAATAAAGTAGTTTAAAATTTTATCCGAGTTCATTGTAAACATAAATTTTTAAGCAAATAAAGTAAATAAAGGTCAGATAAGGGCATTTATACAATTATGATAATTAAATTTAATAAATAAAAGTCTCTCTGGGCTCGGCCGTTACATATAGGGGCGTTTATTTTATTGGTTTATTATCTGCAACACATCCCCACGCCACGTATAAGCAAATTCTTTTCCATCGAGCATTCCACATGAAAATATTATTTTTAAAGGGTGTTAGTGGCGAGACTTAAACCGTCCTAATACCATATTATGTTCTCCAACACGTACAAACAAGATTGTTTTTAATTGTGCGTTGTACATAGTAATATTCTTTCCAAAGGGTGCTGGTGGCTAGACTTGAACATACTCTGATACCATGTTATTGTCTTCTACATATCCTTCGCGTGCAAGCAAGACTGTTTCTAATCAAGTGTTGCACTTGGGGATATTCTCTTTGAAGGTTACTAGTGGTGAGACTTAAACCAACTCTTATACTATGTTAATAGACCATCTCGTCTAAAAGTGTAAGCTATTAGAAAATGGGTTTATTTTACTGTTTTATTGTATCCAACAGTATGTGTATATACATGTGCATGCGAGTAGTGATGAATATGTTGAGATGTGTGTAGAGGCGGAGCTAGGACTCAGAACTCAGGACCAGGGGTCAACGAGTGTACTCATACAGTGAGAGAGATCCAATATAATATCTTACCAATTTTTTTTTTTTTTTTTTTTTTTTTTTTTTTTCTAGTTGAGGGTGTGCACAACGTCAAGACCATGTGGCTGCGATACTGGATGTCTGTATGATTGTGGTGCGTGCGTTAGTTTTAAAGTGAAGCTTACATTGTCCAATAAAGCATTTCTTGATACTAAAGCTCCACAGGAATCAACATATGCTTGAATTTCTATGTTAAGAGTTACATGTTCTACTTTAGTGGGTTTTTCTTCTTTGCTTAATCTGCAACTTGTAATATTTTATTTTTGGTTTTTGTTATACATTATATATGTATGTGTATGTTTTTGGGTTGGTCGACTGTTTCCCTTTCTTTCTCATTTTCCTTTTTTTTCTTTTTTTCTTCCTGTTCTAAAATTTCTTTATTTTTCTACATATATGTTTTTGATTGCTCACCCTCCATTTTGAGGCCATAGGCTTGAAAAAAAGAACAATTGAGATTCTGAATGAAATAACTTAGCTTTGATGGTTAAAAATTGAATATGTGAATCAGCTTGTCTTTTTTGTTGGCTAATCTAGGAAACATACATGAATACACAAGGGAAAGCAGGAGAGGCTGCATTATGCATTCTTGTTCTTTTTGCTTTCTGGTGGTATTTTACATGAAATAGAGAAAAATTTAAGAATCAGTTTCACTTTTGTTTCGTTTAGTTCACTTTTTGGCCTGATCTGTAAACAGGTTTGTATATTAAACAAAGCCTTATTTTTTTGTGTATATGATTGATATTTTTAATGTGGAAAGATAAGGCATGTTGTACGCGACATACTTCTGAAACATTAATCCATTACTTCTCATCAGGCCAAATAATCTGTCAATGATGGATCCTTACATGGTTGGCATCCTGGTTCCCCTTGTGTTTACTCTTATAATACGAAATTCGAAGAAGGGGAAAAAGCGGGGCGTACCTGTTGATGTTGGCAGGGAAACCGGGTATGCAATTCGAAATCATAGGTTTACTTCTCCAATTGAAACATCATGGGCTGGGATCACGACTCTTGCTTAGCTTTTTGAGCGTTCATGCAAGCAGCATTATAGCAAGAGTTTGTAGGGAACTCGAAGATTAATTTCTGAAGAGACAGAAATTTCCGAAGACGGAAGATCCTTTGAAAAGCTTCATCTAGGTGATTATGAGTGGTTGAGTTATGGCCAAGTGTTCGAAACAGTGTGCAACTTTGCCTTTGGTTTAGCACAACTTGGGCATAAAAGGGAAGAGCGTGCAGCCATCTTTGCTGATACATGTGACAAATGGTTCAATGCACTGCAGGTATTACTTCTCCTGCGGCATCAGTGCCACCATGCATCCAAGCACAAACCTTCTCCCCCATCCCCAAGAAAGAAAGAAGAATAAACCAATGTTGGTTTATGGCACAGTTCACGACACTATGCTCACCTGTGGATATATTCTGTTCCATCATTGTTTTGGTGTCATTAAGACAATCTTCTCTACTGGGTCTCAGATGATCCTACTCATTAGTTCTGTTTTATGCTTATCATGCAGTTGAATTCCATGGATGTCATGATATTGATCTGAGATTGTTTTTCTGAAAATTCCTAATCAGCAATTTGCTTCTTGGCTCAGGGTTGCTTCAGGCGCAATGTGACTGTAGTGACCATTTATGCATCTTTGGGAGAGGAGGCTCTTTGTCACTCATTAAATGAGGTCCCTCACTCTCTCTCTCACTCTCTCCCCCCTCTCCCTCTCCCTACATTGCAAATGCTTGTTTCTGTTTCTGAATTACTCATACTGATTTAATCACAAATAATGCCAATTACAGTGAACTGTGATAATTGGGGATATAAAGCATACTGAATTTCTGTCGAAGATGTTTATACCTGTAGCATTCTGGTAGGCCTAAACTTTCTCTGTAAACTGCGTCTCTGCTTATAATCATATGTTCAGATGATGATTCTAAAGAAGAACAAAAGAACCTTTGGGTGATAACATTCGTTGGTTGTGATTCTACTTCTAGTCCTAGAATACAAACTTTATAGGAGACTTGGACTCCTTGATAAGTTGATAATATCGCTGTCAATTGTAAATTCTAGTCATCGTGGTCAAACTACATTATCCAGTTATTTAAGCTCTTTTGCCTTTCCTGTGAAGCAGTTATGCTTTGATGATCCAAATCTCCCAGTTGCATACTTCAAATAACTCCTTTTTCCTTTTGACATATAATTCTTGCTATTGCCATGCACATATTCTAACTATAGATGCTGTTCTTCAGACACAGGTCACAACTGTGATTTGTGGGCGCAAGGAATTAAAGAAACTTGTAGATATAGGTGGGCAACTTGACACACTGAAACGGATTATGTGTATGGATGATGAACTTCCATCTAGCACTTCACTGATTGCAGGGAGCAATAGTTGGAAAGCATCTTCCTTTTCTGATGTAGAAAGACTTGGCCGAGAAAATTCAATAAAACCTGACTTACCTCTTGCAGCTGATATTGCAGTGATAATGTACACCAGCGGAAGTACTGGCTTGCCTAAGGTTGGTACAGTGTTTGCATGTTTAGATAGATTTCCAGCCAATAAACTTTTTAGTCTCTAAAACATAGTTAATGCTTTAGAACTTGGTATTTTTGCATGATTTGATAAATCACAATGATTCCATCTTTTTACCTAAGACAATTTTCTGCTAACTGCCGAACATTTTCTGGAATTTGAGCAAGTTCTATCTGATTAGAGTCAGTCTGTGAGATATTAGCATAGGACACACATGTTCATTGAAAGTTCTCCGACCACATCTAAAAGATCTAGAAAATAGATTTTAAGATGCATAGAAAGTTCAATTTTTTTTAAAATCATGTTTAAGCATATGCATATGATATTATTTGTCCCCTTAGGACTGCTTAAATACTCTTTTCTTAATTGTAATCAGAATACTGTCACAAGAAAAGCTTCCAAAATTATGCGGAAAGCTATTTGATTATTGAACTTAGTATTTGTTTTATATTTCCCATCAATTTCAACTATATTTAAAACGGTTGATGCATGAGTGGCTTTGGTGAAAACAACTTTGTATGCAAAATAGTTGTTACTGAAATACCCTGTGGAATTCTTGATGTTTCTCTTCCCAGATTTTCCAAGATCTGGAAACTCATTGTTTAGGTTTATGCTGTCTCATACAACTCTTTTGTTTGACGAAATTCTACTCTAGCATATATTATCCTGCACTGCCAACCACTACCATACAAGGTTGTCTGCTATTAAGCTTACTATTCTATATGGCTTGTAAACAACTACACATTAGAATCCACTTTATCTATCTATAAGGGATTACTTAATCTTTGCAACACTGCATGTGAAGTGTGCAAGATGACTTCAGGAATCATACTAGATCAGAAGATCCTTGAAATCAACCAAGGTTTCTGTGCCCGAGTCAACTTTACATCAGAAGGAAAAAGTTCTTAGGCACTATATTAATTCGTTGGAATAGGCCTCTCTATATGATTTTGATACCTTTGAGTTTGAAAAAAAAACTAGAGAACAACTTTCATATGAAAAAGTTCTTAGGAAAAAGAATTCTTCAAGGATTGCATAGATACCAAGTAATATATGAAAGCAACTTTCATATTTAAAACATAGCTCCATCCACTATGTTTCATATATGAGATGCAACATGATATAATGCCATAACAATGAATACATAAACAAAACAAAGCATTTCAATGCTTACAAACATTATACAACACAAACCAATCCCCACAAACATTATTACAATGAGCTCCAAGAAAAGTAGCGTATATCAAACCTTAAAACATACTCTAACACGAGAAGTTTAATGATAGATGAAAATAAGTCCAGTGCAAGAAGAATGATAACCCAGCAAGAGAAATATATAGTAGACTTCAGTTGTCAAACATAATCGAATGTAAAAAATACTTTGGACATCAAGGAAGAGAGTGCACTTGAGTCCTCAGAACATCATCCAATTCCAAAATGATCTGCCCGACAGCTATCCATAAACACGTGCAACCCCATTTCCAACTGAGACCACTCGACCAGTCGGCGAAATGGGAAAAACTGACTGCATTGTTAAGATGAAGAGCTTTTCATTCACCAATTGAATTCCGGCTTCTAATCTGCTCAACGACTTTCCACAGGCTTCTTCATAGACTGTAAAATTACTTGGTACAATGTATAACAGCTAATCAACTTGAAACTCAAGAAAAATAGAGCATGTGTTAATTAAAAATGGTAATGCACAAATAATCAAATCAACATTTGAGCATAATAAAACAGATTACTAAAACCTACAAATAATTTGCACAAAAATGATCATAAGTGCAATTTGAAATCAATATCCCCTCTTTTTAAGGTGAACAAACACAAATTTGACCATGATATTACAACAACATATGAACCAAAATTTTCTAATAGCATCCAATAGGTTTCAACATCAAAGTAATTAATTTATAATTTATGTAAAATAATTTAATTTACATAATTCATTAGCAATGATTCCTTGACATAGCTTATTGTCCTTTTCGATTGTTGTAATACAAAAAGAATTTAACTTCTTTCCTGAAATATTTATTGTTTATCAAGGGTATGTTTGAGTGAAGAGCTCAAAATTTATCAACATAAGCGCTGATTAGTCTACTTGTTAAGTAGAAACATGCATATATCAAAAGAGAGGTTCCCAACAGACAACTAGGTGGCAATAGCCAATGTCCGAACATGAAGATTGTGAGTTCGGATGTTCATACCCTCACCTCTTATAACGACTAACGAAAAAAATGATAAATATCAAATATAATGAAGTAGTTGCTAAATTTCTATTCCTTTATTCCAATATCTATTCTTAGAGTGTTCAACATTTTTGTGATTTAAATTGACTTAAGCCTCCATTAAATCCCCCCAAAAAAAAAAATTAAAAAAAGAAAGAATAAAAAGCAGAAGTTATTGGATTTGAAAATAATCTTCTTAATTCTATTACCAAGCTAAGGACGAAAACTGGTATTTTGTTTATGGTGGTTGGGTCGGCAATAATTAACTCCTTAAGTCAATTCGTTACATTAACAGCAAGTATAGACATAACATGTTTATTGTATCTCCTGAAAGCATATTTTGAATTCTTTTGGATCGGTCATTGCTTAGCTGATAGAGTTTGAAGTCCTTTTGAGGAAATAATATCTAGTCTAGTTTAAGATGAAAAATATTTCTTTTTAGAGTTGATACTACAATTAAAAATTCTGGTTGAATAATAAATATGCATGAAGATTTCTATTGTGAGTTCTATGCATATTTTCATCTCACTTTCCAGTCAACTGCAAGTAAAAAAATTAAACCATCAAAATAATGGATTGCAATAAAGGCGTACCTCATTATTCCTTGTCAAGTAATAGATCAAAGCAACAATTCAGTGGCAGAGCCATGCTTGTGTGTCCACTCAACCCTTTTTTTTAAAAAAAAAAAAAAAGATATCTGTATGTTTAAGGTATTTTTAGACGAAAAACCAATTTAACTCTCACTGGAAAAAATTATCTATACATTAGCCTTAGGTTGTGTGATTTTAGCCTCATTAACTATAAATTCAGAATCCGCCCTATAACTATAAATATATAGTAAATTTCTATGAACAAGTCAAGATCAAGTCACAATGCTTAAAACAAGGTTTTTTCGATGTTAGCAAACATCAATTAAACCTTCATTTTATGTTGTTAATTTAATTGAACTTATTTTTTCACGAAGCAACTGTTAAAAGACAATAGCACTAATTTTAGAAGCAATAGGTGCAAAATTTAAAAGTAGGGTTGCATCTTCCTAACAAGAAAGTAGAGTATATGCATGTATTTCTCTGATTGCGTGTGCGCTGTGTGTGTATGTGTGTGTGTCAACAATAATATAATAAACTCCTTTCTAAAAGGTTAAATTTTTAGATGAGGTGGTCATTTAACATAGTATCAGAGTCTAGGTATCAAAATGTCCTAGATTCAAAACTCACCGCCACCCATTCTAAAACATTAAAAATTGTTCAAGTGCAAGACTAAAAAAATTAACTTCGCCTGCACTTGCGGGGATGTGTTGAAGATAATAGTTTAAACTTTTAGATGAGGTGGTCACTTAACAGTGTGTGAGAGAGAGACAGAGAGAGAGGCTTACGTTGTTGAAGTAGAATTGTTAATGAAGATGATTACACTCCTCTATTTTAAAAAATGAACAGTTCCAACATCGAATCCCTAACTCAGAGTCCTACAAAGATTCACATTTTAGGCATTCATAAATTATTTGGTCTAACAATTTAGTTGTTGGATAGAATTAAATATACCTTCAGCCCGGAATGAAAAACATCCAGCGAAATTTGTTCATCAAAACATGACACATCCTCAAGCCTTTTTGCACTTAGCCGTCCGACACAAAATTTGGTCAACCTTGGGCAACTCATATTCAATTCAGTCAACGAAGGAAGCTCGAAATCAATCTTTTCGTAACAGAACATTTGGATATTTAGCCTATAAACTGTTAAGCACTTTAATTTTGGGAACTCAATTATGTTTGTGCTTTCTTCTCCATCTTTCTTATTCACAATGTCTGAAATTACAGATCCTTCATCCCTTGCAATGATTGCTTCCATCTATCGACAATATGCAACCTCTAGAATTTCCAGACGTGGAAACATTTTGGCCATAGATGGTGAGATTAAATATCTTAAAGTATCACATCCTATAATGCTTAATGATCTCAAATTTTTGAAACCATTAAATCCGTCTGGAACCATCTTCCATATGTGCTTTAACTTAGATAGAAAATGAAGACGCAATGATTCTAGCCGACCAAGTGGAGTTTTCATATCTATCCCAACATTTAGACCTGTGAAATCAAGGACTACTTCTAGTGATTCAGCATAAAAAATATCAATTTCTTCAAGACTTTGTAACATTTGAATGGAGCCAGATGTTGCAACATGTACAAGACCATCACAAAATCTTAAAATTATGGTTTGTAGCCTGGAGAGGGATCCAGGAGGCATTTGGTCATCCATTATCCACCTTATGCCATTCATACCGGAACATGTCAGCTTCTCTAAGTTGACTAACATGACCTATCAGAATCATAAACATCATATATGAGAATTTCTATGGATGAGAATCTTGTATAAAATTTAATATTAGAATATATAAAACATGATTTCGGACAATGTTTTGAATTGTTTACGAAATTGGTCACTTATTCCAACCCCAAGCATGATAAAGAAAAAGAAAATAAAGTAAGTGACGTTATGAAAAGAATAACACCAATAATAACACTAGAGGTAAAAAAAATAATAATAAATATAAAAAATCAATAATAATAAAAATTTTGTTGCTTATAAAGAAATAATAATAAACTAGCTGGAGTGATAAAGACCAAGAAGATAAGGAAATTGTTGGAATTTGAAGATATTAGGAAAGCATACTGTCTTAAAAAGAGCTCCAAGACCTGCCTCTGGGCCAAAGCTCCTAAAACTTTCTAAGTTATCAAGTTCCAATAAGTCTAGCTTTGGAAGGTCAATATCTCTTGTATCTTTCTCATCTTCTTCATCATTGGAAACAACTCTCTCCAGCATTCGACACTTGCTTATGCTTGTTCGTCGGAGTTGACCAAGGCACTTCAAGGAAGATTTCAGAAATAAACTTCTTATTAAACCACAATTTGTAAGGTCAAGAGTTGTAAGGTTGCCATGGAGGTTGGATGGCACCCCACAAATGGCTCAATAAAGGCAAGCCATATAGTTGCACCTCTCTTAATTTAGCAAAGGACCCATGTCAAAGGTATTTGTGACATAACTCTTCCATGTTATTTGCCCATGTTATAACCAACTTCTCCAAGTTAATAAATGCACCATCACGTGTAAAGAAACTAGTTCCATCCACAAGATACTTTACGTCACAAGAGATTAGATCTAGTTTCCTGAAATTGACGAAGCCTTTTCCATCCAACTCATTGACAAGATTCGTCAACCCGTTCGTGTCACTAAGTGTAAGATTTTCAATTTTCCCCAACAACACTTGAAGTGAACGCTTTTTAAGCAATTCAACATTGACACTTATTAGAGTTAAGACTTTGCTGAATTGGAATTCTTCCATTTCTTTTTCAAATGATCTTTTCCAATTACCTACAGAGACACAATTAGTAACTAAATGTTAGAAATACTTATATATACAAAAATAATATTTATTACATACATTTTAGCAATTATAAAAACACAAACATACAAAAGAGAAAAATAAATGATTATAGTAATAGAAAAAATAATTTTTATAATTATCCTCGATGTAATTTCAGATTTTGAAATCGGTTAATCAACTCATTGTCATGTAATAACTATAGGAACTACCCGAACACTCCCCTTTTTCCCTTTCATCCTGCATTAACACACCAGGTTCGCATTTAACTTCCAAAATCATTTAAATTCCCTTAGCAACTTAAACCTCAAAATCTCCTATAAAGAACGAGTGATGACTATATGAAATTCAGACACCCATGCTCCATCCCATCGAAGCCTTCACATAACTTTACATCATATTGAATTTGAACTATTTCCAACTCCAATCCTTATATATGTTCATGAACCACCCTGTACTGGAACGTGGCCTAGAATCCATTTACTGAATTCAGGGAGATTTAAGAATAATAATCGTATCAATTAAAATAAATATATAAAATACACGTACATTAAAAGAAAAAAAATATGACTTTTAGCTATTAAAAAATAATTTAAATTAATATTAAGCAACTAAAACTACCCCCCCCAAAAAAGCTATACATTAAATCTAAGCTCATAATAAACAATTAATTCTGAAACTAAAACTAAAAACAAAAACAACTTTAACTAAAAACTACAAATAATAACAAATGTAACTAAAAATAAAATTAAAATTTAACTAAAATTAAAAGTAATAAACAAGTAAATAAACAATTATAATCCAAATTAAAATTAATAAACAAGTACAACTAAAAATAAAAAAGTGAAACTAAAAAAAAAAATAAAGAAATGTAAGTGTGTGGGGGAGAATGACTCGTATATGGGTTTAATTTTTTGTTGGATCTTGATAGTGAAATTTAAATTGAGAGTTGGTTCATAAAAAATAAAAATAAAAGAGTTTGAAAGTTTTCTGATTTATTAGTAAATGAGGTGGTGGCAGAGATGAAGAAGGTGCACATTTATTTATGGGTAAAGGTCTAGTTTAGTCTATTATGTTTGGTTTAAATGACACATTCATCCATTATCTTTCAAAATGAACCTTTTAGTCCATTATCTTTGGTGTAAATGACACTTTCATCAATTATATTTCGAAATGAGCCTTTTAGTCCAATATGTTTCACATCAATGACGGCATTAGTCCAATATGTTTCCTCCAATATGTTTTTAAGTTGGACTAACGAGTTATTTGTGTGAAACATATTGAACTAAAATGTTCATTTCGAAAGATAATGGATGAAAGTGTCATTTAAACCAAAGATAATGGACTAAAATATTTATTTTGAAAGATAATGGATGAAAATGTCATTTACACAAAACATAATGAACTAAACTAGATCTTTACTTTTTATTTAATATTTGATTCAAGAAATTAGAAATTTTAGTTATCGATTAGATTATTTGAAAAAAAATAAGATAACTGTAATATATTTTTTTTAGTGTTTCATATAAGAATTTAAACATGTCAACTCAAAAATCTTACTTAAGATCAACAATGTTTCAAAAAGAAGAACGACGATCAAACTGCATGCAATCGATAGCCAAAAGAGAGAAGGGTTAGCTTACTTATTCAACTTTTTTTATGAATGAAAGAATCACCAGTTGATGCGGAAGAAGGGATTTTTGTTGCTATCTTCCTGACTTTCCTATGGGAGGAAAAAGAAGTTCTTCTTGCTAACATTGAATCAGCTTTTCTTCCTATTGTCGACTCGAGCTTGAATGAGTTGAATTTGAGAAGGTGGTTAAGTCATAAATGGATCGGGCGATATTATCAATTAGAAATGACATGTTCGAAGAGTTTGATTATATAAAGCTAACTAAAAATTTTGTATCTCAAAAAGCTAGACAATAAAATTCTAGTAAAATATTTACATAAATTTCAATAGAAAAAAAAAGGCCTCATTTTAGTATTTAGATTTAGGTCTCTCTATATGTGTTGAGCTGCCTCTGTGTCCTCATATCATATGCTCCAGCAATAACTTCATGGTCTAGATGAGGCTAGCTTTATGAATGTCTCCAAGATTAGGCATTCAGAAAATATTGTTGTTAAATATCCAGAAAATATCTTTGGGATTGATACTTTAGATATTCTTATTTGTTATTCTTTTGTGTCCTTATTTCTCTCTTTAGTACGTTAATGTTTCACATTTCCATCAAATTAGCATGCAGTCATCATATCCTTTCTTAGAAATGTTCCGCCCTAATTAGCTTGTACTTCTATCTACAATAACCTCCTTCCACTTGTGTATGTCTAATATGTTATTGGTGTTGGCTCACCTGTAAATCATGAGCTGTGAAGCAGGTGTTGAGACTTTCTTCTGGCCTTCCTAGTTTGCCAACAAATTTTAACATCTTATGAGATTTCACTAGTTATTGGTTGTGGTGTTATATATATATATTATTCAAAAAAGGTTTAGGTCGTACAACACATATTAAAAGATATTACTGTTGAGAATTGATCTTGCAATTTCTTACACTCATAATGAATAGCATACCACTAGACCAAAGGCCTGTTGGTAAGTTCTTTTTTTTTGGCTAATAAGCGAGAAAAATTTATTAGAGAGAAAAGAAAGAAAACAAGCGTTAAAGGAAATACATCAAATTAGCGTAATCCATTAGATTCCTAATGATCATACAAGTAAACTGCTCATGGATTTTGCAAGAAAAAACCGGGACAAAGCCCACAAAATGCCACTAAAAGCCATACAATGTCATGTCAATTGAGTATCAATATCTGCTCTATGTAGAAAATGATTGTTAAATAAATACATCTTGAAAGGTTTTCTGAATTTAACTCTCATTGTTACCTGTTCCCGAATGCACAAAAGAATTTCCTCCTCGGTCCAGGTCTCATTCTTGAAAAGCCGTCTATTCTCTCGATCTAGATATGGTAAATTGAAGCGCAAAGGGTCAACCGGAAGAGGTATTCTTTGATGTTGTTCCCACCTGCAAAGGAAGAGCCAAGATTAATGATATCATCATAGATAAAAATAGAAGCATCAATAAGAATTGGCTTTATACTTCTTATTCAAATTCTTCTTGTGAAACAACATTCAAAGAAGAAATGATCTTTAGTCTGGAGAGCTTGGTAACAAAAGATACAATGTGCACTGTTGGTAAGTTCTTGATACTTTTACTGCTTGAAAATGGATCCATCTGTCACTATGCAATCAATTCAAGCATTTATGCGCTACTAGTTCAGTTTTCGTACATGTTATTATATAATTATGAAGAATTTTAATAAATTCAAGTTACAGAGTCTAAGGTTATATGACCAAGGGCAAATGCCTGAAATTTCTTAGATATAACGATATTTTTAAAATATTTATATTTTAAAATATTAATTAACTCCTATTAAGAAAAATAAAAATTATATATGAGTGGTGTTTATAGTCCCCACTAAAAAGATATTATTGATCTACCCTGCCCCTGTATATTATAAATCATTCTATAAAGTCAAGACACAGACGAACTTATGAAGATATGTAATAGAGAAATGTCAGATGTTATCAGTTTGAAGATCTATGGCAAAGGATGCTATTAATGCATGCATCATTCCACGGCAATTATAATTAGAAGGTTTTTTTTTTTTGGGGACATCGAGGTTATATCACGATCGTTATTCTTCTTAACAGAGAAGAATAAAAATAGAAAAATCTCCACATTTAGTTGCTTTGTGATAAATGTGCATTGATTTGTCTTGTCTGTCCTAAGGAAAAATCTATATACCAGCTTCTACTAAACTAATCAAAGTCCCTACACTTACAGGATAATCATTGTTATTTGAATCTGAAATATTCATGAAGGTAAGAAAAAATAAATAAAAAATAAATATTCATAAGCTTAGTTACAAACCCTAGCTAGGCCATAAGTTATCAATGAATGTAAGCTCTTAGTCAAAAGGAAATCATCAAAACTCTTATATAAAAGATTATAATATCAATTTTAACCCAAGAGAGCATAACTGAAATTACAACCCAAGAAACAAAACTTGAAATTCTTACCCAAGAGTTTATAACTCGAATTCCAACCCGAAAGATCATAACTTGAGCTCTAATACCATCTTGTAATGTCTTCAATTAAAATTGACTTAGACAAATCTAACAAATGCAAATACTGTGCAATGATCTTCCTAAATACGTAAGGTACTAAATCTAATAAAACTAAATTGACAATATTGAATACGTGACAAATAACCAAAGAATGGACACCAATCGTAATCACAATAGGATTAATTAAGTCTCCAAAACTAACAAATAAAACTCCAAAATATGGAATTCCTTACAAGTCTCAACGTATTGAAAGTAAAAGTCACAATTCTAGGCGAAAAATAAATTGTTAAAAACTAAAAATAGCTCAAAAACTTATTCTGATCCATTCAAAAGGGTCTCCACCTAAACCAAGCCAAACTCCAAATCTATGTTTCATCTTCTGCAAGGAAAACTTTTTTACAAAAATAATATACAAAACCTAGCTAGTTGGAGTCGATTTCCAAGAAAACTTCTTGGGACCTTTTAAACTAATTCTTATAATACAATAATCATAACATCAAAACTCATTGTTAATGTAAGAAATCATATTAGGGAAGTGGCCAAGAAATTGCCTTCCAAGTGACCTGCAAAATAGGAAAGAACTATAGGGGTGGTGCCCTGCGTAAGTACTTAGTTAGTTGGGTGTTTTACGAAGAAAAAGAAGTGTATGTAATTTCATTAGAATGAATTAGGCACCTTCCCTGAAGAGTGTATTGGTCCTTTTATATCTTTTGGATAAGAAAGAATCTAGCATATTTGAGATTTCTAGGAAGAGCTGTCATTCTATTATTCTGTTAGAATATCTTGACCTCATTGGGACGTTGTTGGGTCAAGATGTAATTTGAGATGGCATTGAGTCTAGTCTCATGTGACATTGTCGAGTTGAGGCCTAGAGGTCGAGCTCCGCATGGAAGACCTGACATGTCCTCTTGGCTGCATACTTGTTTAAGGGTAGGTTTGTCCTTTGGCTCAAGGTTCGTATTTCTTCCCTTATCACTCATAAATGCCATATGTCAAAATCATGTGGTTCATGCAAGGTTCACAATATGTCATACAAAGATAAGTTCAAATATCTAAATTTTATATATTCTGAACACCAATAATCTAAAAAGTCTAATACACAAATCTACCGAAGGAAATTGTAGCTATACAGTAGCACTATTCTAACGTAATGTGGTCTGATAGGCATAAGACTACCAAAAGTCAAGTAGACTTTTCGTTTCTTAATTATGATACTGCACTATTCTTTAGATATTAGTGTTTTAACTCCTACTAACCAAAATTCTAAAAGATCATTTAAATTCTACCAATCAAAGATCTGGAATTCACAACACTTTCTAAGCCTCATGGACCAAACAATACATAAATATGTGTGATAATCATTTTTTTCTTGAAAAAAATTTCAAGTGCAAAATATCTTCATGATGTTTACTTCTTTGAATCATGCTAAAATTTAGTCCCAAAATTTTTATTTGAATTTTGAAAATCATTTAATGCATTAAAATATGTGAAACTTTAATGAAAGGGGAGGATGTAATATCTCAAACGTTAGATAAGGGACATATAGTTTGTTCAATATAGGCCATTTTGTAAATGTCATATATTCTTATTTTGTCTTGTGACCAAGAATGAGTTAAGTGATTAGAAAAGGAAAAGCAATATAGCATCTTTAAATTAATAACCCTAGGACCACCTAGATTCTCACTACAAAAAAATAGCCAAATGCAACGGTTAAAATCTGTTTCCTTTCCACAGCTAAGTGACGGAAATCGTCCATCAACAAAATCATCATCACCAATTTTCTGTGTTATTGCCAATTCATCTCCTGTGGTGACAGATTTTAGTTCGTCTCCAAGCCGTCGCTAATCACATTCCATCTTCAAATCATCTCCAAAAAATTGTCATCTCCACACCGTCGCCAATAAAATCCGTCTCCAATTCATCTTCAACCACATTCTGTTTTCAAACAATCTCGAATCACATTCTGTCTTCAAATCATCTCCAATTATTTCCAACTCCAAATTGTCTCCAACCACATTTCGTCTCCAAACCATCTCTAAAAGTTGCATTTATCATCTCCAAACCATCTCTAAAAATTATCTTCTCCAACCTATCTCCAAATATTCATTCCATTGCCAATTTTTAAATACTTTTTTTGGGAAATTTTTATAATTAGAATAACAAAATGAAAAGTTTTCTTTTGAAATGTCAAATTCATATAAAAAATTTAATTACAAAATTTAATTAAAATGTTGACAATCAAAATTTAAATTAAATACTCATAAAACATAAATTACAAATTACAAATTATTTTAATTACATATGTAGCGTGACATATTCTTAAACAATCACATATGTATAACTAAATGCACAAGTCCTAATATTTCCCTACCGAACACTTGTATCTCAAATTCCTTCTATTCTTTCCGCTACACATATATCATCTATCATGATATTAAAGTCATCAACACTACAGTCAGAGAAAAGTGGATGTGCTCCCACTAATTCGTTGTTAATCACAAAGTTCATCCACATTCTAAATGAAGTCCAACTCTTTAATATCATTTGAATTGGATGAAACAATTCCAAGAAATTTACTTAAAATCCACAAGTGGATTTATTAAGTATGCACATATTACTCACATTTATAGACCTGAATCATCAATATAGTAACACAATGTGCTATAATTACTTAAGCATAATATAGATAGACTTAAAGCACAATAATTGGTAAAAAGAGTTCATCATTGACAACCCTTTGCCTTTGATGATATCTTTCAGAAATCAATCCAGCTATAAAAAGGTCACTATCCTTTTCTATTAAATTCAACCTTTCTCTCAGAGATCAACATCCAGATTAGGCCAAAGTATATGAAGTCTAATCAATATGCTTTACAGTATATATTTTATTGGAGTCGATATCAAATATATCATTTATTTGTAAATCGTAGGATCAACTAAATGATTATTATCTCAAATACACAAATAACTTTTGTGCATCCCAAAAAAGATATCCCTATATTCTTTTTAAAAATAAGATACACTATTAGATTTGTAAAGATCTTGTGTGATGACAATTCCTGGACCGAATTGAATAGATTAATTAGTTTGGTCTCGGTGATTTTATAACTTTAGAGGACACTTCCTCAATTTTTATTTTCTTAAAAATTAACATCTTCTTGAACAAAACCTTTTCTTCAAGAAAAATTACTATCTAATAGATCAAGACATATTGATCATTAAATAGAAATCATATCCTACAAAACTAGGATATACTATAAAATTACTTTTAACGTAACCTCCCACTAGTCCTTATAAAACTTTTCAACAAAAGTAGGACAATCCAAAAATTAACACATTTAACCTTTGGTTGCTATCCAACTCATATCACATAAAAGTTTAGCAATAGTAGGAATTTACTATTCAATATTAAATTAAATTAAAGAAAGTATAATCTACAAATAAATAGAATGATTAGTCAAAACTAATCAACAGAAGTACTATGTCCAACAAATTACAGTTTCTTCACTAACAAACCCTATTTAATTGCGGTATATTTGGCATTTGTTAGTTTCAATACTATACCCAAAATTTGGGATACTCAAAAAGCTAGTACTTAAGTATTTTTACTTTTACGATCCAATCATAAGCCACAAATACCTTTTTCTATACGAGTCTATTCTCAAATAGCTCTAAATACATCAACATATACTAATGCAAACAATCCGGTAGTTCTAATCGTTTATCAAACAAATGATGACTTGGTTATCATTCCAATAAATAAGATGTATAAGTTGATCAAACCAACATAATCATCATCTTATTACTAGAATAACCTAATCACTTCACAACTACAATTGACTTGAATTATTTGAGTAATCTCAAAATTTGGTAGATGGTTATAACAGTTAACAATATATTTGCAATACATTCTTTCATCCATATTAAGATAATAAAGACTATACCATAATGCCTTTAACAAGCTTTAGGAATAGACACTTTATTCCTAACAACGTTTAGGTATAATCCTTAAAATAAAAAATGTCTAGAAAGCATTCAAACATATTGTTCTTAACTAATGTAACAACTTTTGTTTCATTTTCCAACACAGAAATCATTTCACAGTTCCTAAAGTGCACAACTAAGATTAAGATTCTATTCTCGAACACATTCACTAATGTTTCACTAGAATCAAAAAACACAAAGAAGTACCAATCACAATCAAAGAAGATTTATAATTCATAGTAGCTTTATGGCCTTGACTTTCAAGTTATAAAGATACATTGGACTAAAATCTCTCTTAATGTCCGGTTTCTAGGCTATGAAAGCACTTTTACATATGTCTTTACAATCCTTAATTATATTCTTAGATATGCTTCCATTGGCTAATAGAAATCATCTCTTTTTGGCTTTCTTCTTTACATTACCATTAACCAAAGAGGAAAAACAAATATGAGAAAGAATTTCATTTATATATAATATCATGCCATTACATATATTTACCACACAACATTTTGTTAATTTAGAATCATATTCTTTATATTGCATACCCTTATGCAAACTATTAAATAATACAAATCCTTAACATATTTAAGTTGTTTTACTTATCAATCATAAGTACTACAATTTTTCGTTTAGATACATTATCAAGATGAAAAACAAGTACTACAATTTTTTGTTTAGATACATTATCAAGATGAAAAACAATGGATCATATAATTCTAAGACTTGATTCAGTTTCTAAGAACCATTGTTAGAGAAAACATTTAATAAAAAATTTGGTCTGGTTACGTGATATAAAGTCTAGATAATTAAAAATGGGTTCATAGTTGCAGCCATAAATATATAATGCTAGAACTGCATTCCTATCTTGCTAATTAGGGATTTTTCTACTTGTCGTTTTGCCTTTATTTTTATGAAAAAAATCTGAAGGATTTTCTAACCAAGTTTTCAAAGTTCATTTTTATTGATATATAATGCTAGAACTACATTCTTATCTTGCTAATTAGGGCTTAGAGAACATGCTTACCGATTATTAGCTTCTATAGAACATACTTTGTTGAATTTGATTATTTTGGGTTATTTGAAGGGTTTTGTGGCTAAATGTGTGTTTAATCTTGATTCCTAGCATTCATATGAAGTCTATATACATTAATGTATCGGCCTAGCTTAGCAAAATTGACTTGACCTCGTGAATGATGCAAAAATTGGGGGTGTGTTGGGCTGAATTTTTCCAACGTTGGACATCTTACTGTCCAACGTTGGTCAGCCTTTTTGGTGGTCCTCCGGGACTGCCCTCATGTCATATAAAATGCTCGTGAAGTTGGTTTTAGGTTAGGGTATGATTGGGGTAGATTTTGAGTATGTTATTACGTGTTTTGTTGCCAAGAATTGAGTAGAATGTTAACTTATCTTACTTGGTTGTTGTTTGTGTTGTCTAAACTTATAATTCTTGCCAATGTGACTAGTTATATGTACGTGCTAAATGTGGCATAGATGCTCGGTTACTTGGTTGATGTCTTATAAAATGAATATGAATTGTATATGTGTTGGAAAACAACCTACTTTGTTGTTCTTCCTTATTTGTCCTGATTGGTGATTATGATTGTCTTGAATGCATGACGTGCTTGTCTTGAATGCAAATGCGAAGTGTCATGAAAGGTTGCATCCTTTAAAACAGATACGGTAGTGTCATGTTGCACTGGACAGCATAGGGCTTGTCAAGTGATTACTGAAAGGACCATTGCAATAGGTGAATCGTAACATATATATAGGCTAAGCGGAAGCAAAATGTCAATTCAAAAATTTTCCACCATTATATAACATTTGTATTCACCATAATGCCTTATGTCTAGTCCATGTAATCAACATATATACAACATACATAAGCATATATATGAATGAACAAGAGATAGAAGAATAATATACCTCTTGTAGACAACTCAAAGAAGCCACAAATCTGAATTATAGTCACTTGACTGAAGACACCACCCCTTGAAAGCACAAGGGCTCTAGTTGGTCCACACAACCATCCACGAGTTCTTCCCCACAAAACCAAATATTTGTGCTAGTTATTTAAGTGGAAATATGAGCTTACATAAGAGTAGAATGCAAGAGAAAAATTCTGCCCTAGCTCTCTAGCTATGGCCGAAAATATATGAGAGAGAAAGGAGAGAAAAATTCAAATTTTTGCTCTTGTGTTGCAATGTGCCTTCTCTTTCTTCTCTACTTGTTTTCTATGCATATATTATCTCTATGCACTCTTGTGTTTGATGCATATGTAGTCTTCAATGCATTCAAGCTTTCTAGGCATTCTTGTGTAATACACTTTGAAGCTTTCTATGCATTTATGTCTCCTATGCAACTTTGTGTCTTGTGTAACTATCATTATTATTATTATTATTATTATTATTATTATTATTATTATTATATATATATATATATATTATATTTATTGGGCTGAATATTATAGTGGAAGAATGCGTAATTCTCTACTAACTTGCCAAGTATTAATCCTAGCCATAGATTTAAAATCAAGATCAAATCTTGGCCATTGGATGTCATCTTCTTTTGTTAATTATATATTGGAAACTAACTTTTCATATTTATACTTTGGCCCCAATACTTTCAATAATTATACTTTTGGCCCATTACACCTTAATGACCAAACACAACAACGTTAACTCTTTAACGTTTCCAAACTTATTGTAAGCACATTATAGAAACCCAATTCATGATGCTCGAATGTGTGTCACTATCTAGATTCATCACTATATAGCACTAAAGAAACGTTGAACACTTTCAATGTTAATCGAGCTATTTGATTTGTTTAGAGAATGTTTCCCGTCTTTCTCAAAACACCCTCAGAGTTCTTGAGTGACGTTCTAGCTACCAACGTATCAAGACAGTTTATAAAGCAATGAATTCTTATTCAAGTGAATCTATTTATGGTCGTCGATTATCGTGCAATCCAATCCTTCCATTAATTGTCTCGTCGAGCAAGAACCATGATCCGATTAAGTTCATAGACTTGAAACAATGCATAGATCCAAATGGTGGAATGAGAGATGACACATGGAAAAACCCATTTCCATCATTCATGCCTTGGCTAAGGACTTCCTCATTCTATAACCAAACTTGGATTGCATAGGACATTGCCTCACGCTGGAGGTTAATGGATCATATCTTGACCACTACCTATCAATCACTATACCAGACGAATAAAACTGCGAGAAGACATATCTCATCTCGCTTGTCGAGACAATCATTATCCAAACGCTAGAATCAAACCCTAATACATATGACAGCCGTAATGTCTCAAGTCTAAAGATTATATGCACAATCGCAACGAATAACAAATTATTATTCATAAGTCATGTAATTCGTTATTCACGTCACATTCAATGAACTATTCAACTAATAGTCACCCACATATTTGTTAATCACATCGTTATGCTGTTATAGCACATGGCTCACCATTATTTATCATTAACATCCATATGTTAATCAAAAGTAACAATACATATGATAGTCTGTAATAGGTTATTGAAGTCCCGATCAAATAATCTAAAGACTATGAATACTTTAAATATTTATCATATTAAGAAAATACGCCAACATATTCTAAACTCTTTTAGAATACATTCCTCTAATCAAAATACTAGGGACTCATTCATACACAGAAAGAAGGAGAATATGAATGTCCTAAATATGTCAATATGAAAACACACATATAGATACGAATGCCATAATATACAAGTTAATGTCAAAATGCCCTAATATATGTCATCCAAATATGTAGCATTAGGGCATGTATCTAACAATCTCCCACTTGTACTAATGCTATGTTACATAGTATTAGAAGCACATATAATAGTATCTCATATCCATCTTCTCAAAACGAGGACCTAGCTGTGACTGATTCATAGCTACGATTAGTGGATCAACTACATCAAGAGATGTGGCTATTTTCTGCAAAGACATATCTCAATATGATTATTGGCTACAGATACAACGCATGAAGATGGAAACACATTTCCAAATGTTTGGACATACAGTGAGACCTGGGTTTCACAAGCTTATGCAGTAGCTCTGTATAGTCGTAACACAAAAGCATCACAACTTAACGGTAGGAACCATAACCAACTCGTATGATTTCCTCGATCCAAACAACTTCTTTCGTAATATTACATATCATAAAAGACATGAGTTATGTAATGAAATCTACAGTTTTCTCAGAACCTTTCTAACTTATTAAGCTCCCATTACAAATAAGTGTGAACCCTAACATAGATATTATATTATAAGATTCAGATTAAGAATCTGAACTAGTAAATCCGTCACTACAGAATTTACTTCCTGCATGAACTAAAATATATCTTTAGTGCTTCCCAAGTACTTAAGAATATACTTCAATTCAATCCACCATTCCCAAACCTGGATTGGACTAATATTTACTCACTCGTAACACTTTACAGTTTACACAATATCAAGTCTTGTACATAGTATAGCAAATGTGAAGTTACTATAACTTGAAAACAAATTTGTTACGCAATTAGATTCTCTTGAACACCTTCAAAACCACTCTTATGTACAATCTAAGGAATATGCTGAGTAATCTATTTGTACTATCATTATAGCTACAAATTTACAAGATACGAATGACATGTTCCATATGGAGAACATTTAATATGACTAGACTTTAATTAATATCACAATACACATATCATCAATCATGATATTCAAGTCATCATTATTGCAGTCACAGAAAAGTAGATGCGCTCCCACTATTCTTCTGCTATCATAAGGTTCATCCACATTCTAAATGAAATCTAACTCTTTAATCTCATTTGAATTGGACAAAAAAATTCCAAGAAATTTACTTAAAAATCCACAATTGGATTTATCAAGTACGCACATGTTATTCATATCCATTGATCTAAATCATTAATATAGTAACACAATGTGCTATAATGTCTAGCATAATACAAAGAGACTTAAGCACAATTATTGGTAAAAAGACTTCATCGTAGTCAACCCTTTGGCTTTGATGATAACTTTCAGAAACCAATATAGCTATAAAAGATCATTACATTTTTCTATTAACTTCTACCTTTATCACGGAAATCAATATCCATATTAAGCTAAAGTATATGGAGTCTAATTATTATGTTTTGCATTATATAGTTTCTTGGAGTCGATATCAAATATACCGTTTCTTTGTAAATCGTAGGATCAACTAATTGATCATTATCTCAAATACACAAACAACGTTTGTGCATCTAAAAAAGATATCCATATATTCCTTTTAAGTATGAGATACACTACTAGATTTGCAATGATCTTGTGTAATGACACATTCTGGACCTTTTTGAATAGATTCATTACTTTGGTCTAGGTGATTTTATAGCTTTTGAGGATACTTTCTCAATTTCTATTTTTCTTAGAATGCAACATCTTTTGAACAAAACCTTTTCTTCAAAAAGATAACAATCTAATAGATCAATAGACATTGATCATTAAATAGAAATTATATCCTCCAAGACTAGGATATACTATAAAATTACCATTAACCAAAACTCCCACTAGTTCGTACAAAACTTTTCCAATAAAAGTAGGACAAACCAAAAGTAACACATTTAATCTTTGGTTGTTATCCAACTTATATCAAATATAAGGTTCTAGCTATAGTAGGGATTTATTATTCAACACGAAATTAAATTGAGGAAAGCATAACCCACAAATAAATATAATGATTAGTCAAACTAATCAACAAATGTACTATGTCCAACAAAGTACAGTTCTTCACTAAGAAAACCCTATATAATTGTGGTACACTGTGCATTGTTAATTTTGATACTATATCAAAATTTTAGGATACTCAAACAAAATAGTACTTAAGTATTTTACCTTCACGATCTAATCATAAAACACTAATACCTTTTACTACACGAGTCTATTCTAAAATAGCTCCACATACATCAACATGTACTAACCCAAATAGTTTAGTAGTTCTAATCATCTATCAAATAAAGGATGACTTGGTTATCATTCTAATAAATAAGATGCATAAGTTGATCAAACCAACTTAATCATCATCTTATTATTAGAACAACCTAATCGTGTAGAAAATACAATTGATTTGGATTATTTGAGTGATATTAAAATTTGGTGGATGGTTATAATGGTTAACAATATGTTTGCAATATGTTCTTTCGTACATATTAAGACAATAAAGACTACACCATAATGCGCTTTTACAAGCTTTAGGGATATACATTTTATTCCTAACATTATTTAGGTATAATCCTTCAAATAAAATATGTCTAGAAAGCATTCAAACATATTGTCCTTGACTAATGCAACAACCTTTGTTTCATTTGTTAACACTGAAAACATTCCACGCTTCTGAAAATGCACTACAGTGATTAAGATTCTATCCTCGAACACATACATCAATGTTTCACTAGAATCTAAAACACATAGTAGTACCAATCACAATAAAAGAAGATTTATAAATCATAGTAGTTTTACAACCTTGACATTCAATCTATAAAGATACTTTGGATTAAAACCTCTTTTAATGTCCGGTTTCAAGGCTATAAAAACATCTTTTACACATGCCTATACAATTCTTAATTTTCTTCTTAGATATGCTCCTACTGGCTAATATAAATCATTTTGTTTGCCTTTCTTCTTTGCATTACCACTAACCAAAGAGGAAACACAAATATGAAAATAAATTCCATTTATATCTAATATTATGCCATTGAATATGCTTATCACACAACCATTTGTTAGTTTAGAATTATATTCTTTACATCTTGCATACCTTTATGCAAACTATGAAAGAATACAAATTCTTAGCATATTAAACTTGTTTTACTTATCAACCATAAGTACTACAACTTTTTGTTTTGATACTTTATCAAGATAAAAATTAATGGAGCATATAATTCTAAGACTTTATTAAGTTTCTAAGAACCATTCTAAGATGATAACGTTAATAAAAAATTTGGTCCGGTTGCACGATATAAAGTCTAGATAATTGAAATAATGGGTTCATTGTTGTAGCCATAAATGTATACAGAAAATAAGATCGCTAGTTGACATTAACTTATTAAAACATTTAATTTGGCCTTTAATTAAATGATATCTCCCACTAATTTTATCGACTCCCACACTTTCTAAATGAGATCGTGAATCTAATTAAAGATTCATTAGTACGTGACCATAGTTCTCTTTAATACGAATACCCCTCAGCTTTGTTACATTATTGGAATATACATACAAAGAGTTAGCAACGATTACTATCTATATCACTATATAAGATATGACCATTTTGCCCCTAAATCACCGTAACCTCAACTTTGGTGCATTATTGGAAACATGATCTAGTTAGATTACACCCACCGTCACAATGTTGCTACAATTTGAATCCTGGACCTCAGCTTTAGTGCGTTATTGGCCTTATGATATTGGAACAACATAACATCACTATGCTTGCGAGGTAAACATATTACTTTCTTGGAATATGTCTTCCTACCTTTGGGTTAGCCAAGATATACCTAATCGAGCAAATATAACCTAGGAAAGTGGAGGGCAACGATAAATATTTTTACCGCTTTACAATCTAATATGTTTGCACGTAGGAAGATTTTGAATTTAATTAGGTCTCACTTTGCATATTAGTTCATTTACAAGCATACATCACATATAGGCAAATAAATAAACATACATGCAAAATCATACATCATGGTAGATCATGGACTTGGACTATGAAACAAATCAAGAAAAAAATAAAACCTAAAAAGGCACATAAATATGTCTTCTTTGGTCTTGTCTTCTTGATTTCTTCAAAGATCCAAAGCACCTCCGACTCCTTGAAAACCTCCAATGGTCTTCTTGTGAACTTCTTGTAGAAATTACATACATTATGCCTCACTACAAATTTCTCTCAATTGCAAGAAAATAAAACTAGACTTATGTCTCAATTACATACTAATGAATGACATAATTAGTTACAACACCATCTAATGAAATTACAATTAATTAATCATTCATTAACCAAGTCCATGATCAAATCACCATTTATCATCCAACATCTAACATCAAAATGTAAGATCAAAGCTCGTAAAGCATGAGATATGCATCATATACATAAACAATAAAAGCTAAACAAGCAAGCTAGCACAAACTAATGTATCTAATACATAAAATAAATGAAAGGCATGTTTGCAATAGGTTTCATATCTTGAGCTTTTAACATCTCATGTTAAACAACACAAAAAGAACTCAATAAAACAAATTTTAAGCACATACTTGTTGAATAAGGCCTAATACAAATCCTTTATCATTTCATGGATCAATTTGAGTTCCTAGGCTTAATTTTCAATCTTCACTAAGAAAAAACACAACTAATCTTATTAGACTTAAGTCCATTGATTTTTATGCCCATTAGGCTTAACCAAAATCCAATCATTTAGCCATGGCATTCAAATTTATGACCCATCACAAACTTACTGCACATGTACTAACTATATTGATTCTGTTCACCTATCTATAGTTCTCCAAAACTTCTAAAATTTTACAGAGACATAGTTCATTAAGTGTAGATAGATTAGAATCAAACAGAACTCAATTCGAAGTTAAATTGACTGAGTTATGCCTCTTAGAACACAACTGTGCAAAACTTTCCAGTCCAGCGCGAGAATCAGTGAACTTACTGATTTTGCTAAAAATGAAAATCTTAACCATGACATTAGGACATGCATATTAGAGGATTAAATGTTCTACTATCTCTATAGCATAACATATCCAAAAATTAGCCCCAAACAACAATATTTACTATGTCAAAACAGTAACGCAAAAATAGTGCACAGAAACATTTTTCAGAAACCTTAAGCATACATATATGTGATTACATGGACTATATAGCCTAGGCTCTGATACCACTTGAAAGGACCATTGCAATAGGTGAATCACAACATATATATAAGCTAAGTGGAAACAAAACGTCAATTTCAAAAATTTTCCAGCATTATATAACATTTGTATTCACCATAATGCCTTATGTCTAGTTCATGTAATCAACATATCTACAACATATATAAGCATATATATGAATGAACAAGAGATAGAAGAAGAATATACCTCTTGTAGACAACTCAAGGAAGCCACAAATCTGAAATTTTGCTCACTTGATTGAAGACACCACCCCTTGAAAGCACAAGGGCTCTAGTTGGTCCACACAAGCATCCACGAGTTCTTCTCCACAAAACCAAATATTTGTGCTAGTTATTTAGGTGGAAATACGAGCTTACATAAGAGTAGAATGCAAGAGAAAAATTCTGCCTAGGCTCTCTAGCTATGGCCGAAAATATATGAGAGAGAAAGGAGAGAAAAATTCAGAATTTTGCTCTTGTGTTGCAATGTGCCTTCTCTCTCTTCTCTATATGTTTTCTATGCATATATTATCTCTATGCACTCTTGTGTTTGATGCATATGTAGTCTTCAATGCATTCAAGCTTTCTAGACATTCTTGTGTAATGCACTTTGTAGCTTTCCATGCATTTATGTCTCCTATGCAACTTTGTGTCTTGTGTAACTATTATTATATAGTGGAAGAATATGTAATTATCCACTAACTTGCCAAGTATTAATCTTAGCCATATATTTAAAATCAAGATCAAATCTTGGCCATTGGATGTCATCTTCTTTTGTTAATTATATATATATATATGTAAATATACATCTAATTAAATTAATCCTAATCAATATTAGATTAATTTATTAGAAACTAACTTTTCATATTTATACTTTGGCCCCAATACTTTCAATAGTTACATTTTTGGCCCATTACGCCTTAATGACCAAACACAACAACGTTAACTCTTTAACGTTTCTAAACTTATTGTGAGCTCATTATAGAAACCCGATTCATGATACTCGAATGTGTGTAACTTTCTAGATTCACCACTATATAGCACTGAAGAAACGTTGAACACTTTCAATGTTAATCGAGCTATTTGATTTGTTTAGAGAATGTCTCCTATCATTCTCAAAACACCCTCAGAGTTCTTGAGTGACGTTCTAGCTACCAACGTATCAAGACAGTTTATAAAGCAATGAATTCTTATTCAAGTGAATCTATTTATGGTCGCCGATTATTGTGCAATCCAATCCTTCCATTAATTGTCCAGTCGAGCAAGAACCATGATCCGATTAAATTCATAGACTCGAAACGATGCATAGATCCAAATGGTGGAATGAGAGATGACACATGGAAAAACCCATTTCCATCATTCATGCCTTGACCAAAGACTTCCTCATTCTACAACCAAACTTGGATTGCATAGGACATTGCCTCACGCCGGAGGTTAATGGATCCTATCTTGACCACTACCTATCAATTATTATACCTGACGAATGAAACTGCAAGAAGACGTATCTCATCTCGTTTGTCGAGACAATCATTGTCCAAACGCTAGAATCTAACCCTAATACATATGCAGCCGTAATGTCTCAAGTCTAAGGATTACATGCACAATCGCAATGAATAACAAATTATTATTCATAAGTCATGTAATTTGTTATTCACGTCACATTCAGTGAACTATTTAACTAATAGTCACCCACATGTTTGTTAATCGCATTGCTATGCTGTTATGGCACGTGGCTCACCATCCTTTATCATTAACATCCATATGTTAATCAAAAGTAACAACACATATGATAGTCTGTAATAGATTATTGAAGCCTCGATCAAATAATCTAAGGACTATGAATACTTTAAATATTTATCATATTAAGGAAATACGCCAACATATTCTAAACTCTTTTAGAATACATTCCTCTAATCAAAATACTAGGGACTCATTCATATATAGAAAGATGGAGAATATGAATGTCCTAAATATGTCAATATGAAAATACACATATAGACACAAATGCCATAATATACAAGTTAATGTCAAAATGCCTCAATATATGTCATCTAAATATGTAGCATTAGGGCATATCTCTAACAATTACATGACTACTAAGGTTCTAATCCTTATCTCATTGTGAACGGAGAGCTTCACAAGGGTTGGGTCTTAGGTTTGATGTACATCCGGAGGACATTTGTGTTGGCGTATAGAGGATGAGTTCGTGAAAGGGGTTATAAGGAGACAGCATCAACAATGTGCATATCATTGCAACTTGGTTATTTACATTTTTGCATTATTGTACTTGTTGTATTTACTTGATCATGTCATGTTTTTAAATGAGTTTTCGAAACCTAAAATGTTTTAAAAACTTTTCATATTCCTCCCTCACTGAGTTCGTCGAAACTCACCGTCATTTGCTAACATTTCAGGTGAGCTTGAGGTAGAATATGTTGAGTATATTCCTGTTGAACTTGTTGTGGAGCCCGTGGTTGATCCTAAGGCCTAGTTGTTGTCTACTTGCTGTTTATGCCACTTGAACATGACTATATGTATTATGACTACTTGGATTTGCAAATTTTATGTAATGTATGTTTACTTTTAAGTCTGTAGGCTTGGTATGTAAATTCATAAGTCCGTTTTGATTGTATATTGGTGGGTAGGCTTATGAAGTTTTTGTATATTGTGAATTATGTCTTGTGTTATGTTGAAGTTGAGACAGATGGCTTTATTATGGTTGTGGTTGGACGATTGAGTTGCTTATTGGTTGGTTGTGAAATATATATGAGTTTTATGCAAGTTAAATTAATTGGTTGTCCATATTACAGCCGTTATAATGCCGAAATGCCGTTGCATTCTGATTTGGTTCTAGGTGGAGTCGAGTTGGGGCATGACAGAAACTTTTAAGAAAAACAATAAAGACGAAATTAAAACTTTCGAGAAATAACAGGGATAAAACTAAAACTTTTGAAAACATAAAAAAATAAAATTGAGAAATTCTACACAATAAGGACAAAATTAAAACTTTTGGGGAAAAAATAGGGATGAAAATGAGAAATTTTAAACAATAGAAACTCAATTAAAACTTTTTTGAAACAATAAGGACTAAATGTGATATTTTTTCTTTATTTTATTCTTTGTATGTGTTATGAACCATGAAGGCCTAGAACAGTTTGACTCCAAGAAGGTAGTAGTCCAGATGAAGCCCAACTCAACGGTTGATCAGCCAGACCCAGCAGTTAGGTAGAGCACGCGAGCTAGAGTCACACCACACCACCTGAGGGACTACGTGACTAGTTAGTTAGGAATTATCATGTGATGTATGTGAGCAGCCTATATAACAAACAGTGGTGTAACAGAGAGGCTAAGCAAATACAAAGTTCTTTTGTCCTTTTCTTTTTTTGGTTATTTTCTTTTCTGTAACTTTCCTTCAAAATTGCATTTAAATACCATTTAAGCATCCGTCGTTGATCTCTAATCTGTGTGTATAGCTCCTGTCAGATCCAAAACTATAACATTGGTGCTTTCATTGAGCTTCTTTCATGGCAGACGGAACAATACTACACGCCATGGATTATCCGCAATCGCCGCACTATCAACCATATTATCTGCAGTATTCTCCGCAATATTATGGTGCTACTGGTGATGCTGTCGCTTCTCCGTATCAGCAATACTATCTGCAGTATGCTGGATACAACCCTTATAATCAAACGTATCACCAATTATACTATCCCTATCAACAGCAGGCTGCTTCACCATCCCATCATGTGGAAGGACAATATTATCCTCAGGTTCAGTTTCAAGCCGAAGTTCAGACACAGGTTCAACTCCTGGCACAACCTCAGATACAGACTCTACGCGAATTGCTCTCTACCTTAGATGAGAAAGTCGATCAGTTACAGCTTTTCATGGAAAAATTCGCAGTGCCTACCGTTGCTGCGCCACTGACTACCCCACCACCTCTAGCGGCAAAGAAGACCGACGATCAATACAACGAATTCAAAGAGGACGAGACCAAAATGCCAACCACGAAAACATCTTCAAAAATGTCCAACGGCATAGTGATGCTGATGGACACGTACAAGCTGGGCTGCATTGGTGCCGAAATTCTAGTGCGAAAATAACAAAAGAGATAGAAATTCTAGATGGGGAATTTATATTAGACAAGAAGATTGGCCTTGCTCAACCTGAGCGGATTGATAATGCCAAGCTCTTGGTGGCTAACACTGCAATAGATACGGATAAAGTAAAAATTTATGGTACACGTGTTCGTGTTGATTCTTTGGCTAAGGTTGTTGAAAAGGAAGAAAGGTTGTTAGGGGTTGACAAGCAGACGGGAAAAACCAAAGGTTTTGCGTTTTTTGGGTATAAAATGGAGGAAAGAGCAAAGGTTTCGTTGGTGGATCTGGTGCAGATAATTGATGGTGCTTTGAACGCAGATATGAAGGCAGCTGCAATAGCCATACCATTAGCCATTCATTATGCACATCAATTGTTTGTTCAATGTCCTGAACAAGATTTGTTTAGGTGGAACACTATGCTTCAAGGCTCAGCTCAGAGGTCAAACCCAATGCACACAATTTCGTTGCACTTGGGAGTTGGGTAAAGTCTTGGATTAGGCTATTTGATCAAATACCTTATCGGTATATAGCTATTTGGAATACGACGATTAAATGATGTGTAAACAATGGTTGTGTTGTTATTGCGTTGGGTTTGTTTCGAAAAATGCAATTGATGCGTGTTAGGCATGATAATTATAGTCTTGCTAGTGTTTTGAATGTGTGTTATTTTGAGCTATTGGACTATGCTTTGCTTAACAAACTGCGCAGTGCACTAGGCAAGAAATCAGAGGTTGATGAGAATGCTAAGCTACAATTAAAATCTAATTTGCCCTATATTGAACAACGAATAAAGGCGCAGGTTGATAAGCATGGAACAGAGTGTGAGTTCAAAATTGGTGATTGGGTCCTTGTCATAATTGTCTCAAATTATTCTCAGATGGATAGGATTTTGAAGGAGGAGAGGAACTATATATTGAGTATTATTAAGAAGATTAAGGTAACTAGGTGTAATGTGTTATTGATTCAGATGAGTCTTTTGCGGGATGCAGTGACAGATTTGTCATTGCATTATTTGGCTAAAGCTAAGATCTTGGTAGTTAAGGATGTGGAGAGGGAAGAGGTAGATTTTATTACCAAGACTTTGAACTGTTCGCCTATTGCAAATATATAGCATTTCAGGCACGCTAATTTGGTCGATGAGGTTTCGCTTGGCGATGGTGGAACAACTGTGAAGATTCCAGGGATTAAAGTTATGGACTACTTTAACCAACATTCTCAAGGCAAATCAAAGTTGAAGTTTGAGCTAAAATCATATCGAGAAATGGTTGTGAACCAATTGAAGCAACTGAGTGACAACAACCAATAACTCATTTGGTTCAAAAACAAAGTTGCCAAACAGTAGATGGAAAAAAAGGCTATTGAAGAATCTTTTGGTATAGCAAGTGAGAAACTTCGGAAGACCTCTGAAGAAAATTGAATTCTTCGAGAGAGAACGAAGATGCATCATGAACAGAACAAAGAAGAGATGGAATTCCAGGAGCCGTTCTCCAAGGATCAGCTGAAAGGTATGAGTGAATCCAGGAAGGCAAAGGAAGAGAATTTTGATAATATTCAGCAGGAAGAGCTAGAGAAGGTGAAACAGTATCAGGAAAATCCTTCTTCAATGGAGGATTGTAGGCGCAGAGCCGAGGAAATTTAGAAAGTTATCAAGTGCCAGCATCTGGAGAAGGAATTTGTTGCAGAGAAGGAGAAGTTGGTAAAATCTCATGAAGAGAAGATGTTTGAACTGAAACGTCACCATTGGCAAGAAGAGGTCGCTTTAAAAGAGAAGTTGGTTGCTGAACTTGCTAAGCTAGTGGAAAAGTATTCCCAGCAGCCATCCGAGGAGCCCCGATTCCTCTTAATTTTACACAAGCGGCATTTTGATTCTTCATATTGTCGAAAGGGCAGGTCACAGTGTTCAAGTATGGCCAATGAGGCAATTAATCTCTTCGACATTTTCAAGGGTCTTGCAGCTTTGAATACAAAAGCCACTTCTTTGAATCTTTTACATGATGATGCTGAGGTATTCGAAGCCTACCCGGATTTGAACCTTGAGGACAAGGTTCTTTCAAAAGGGAGAGGTAATGGTATGAACTGTGAAGGCTTGGAACAGTTTGACTCCAAGAAGGTAGCAGTCCAGATGAAACCCAACTCAATGGTTGATCAGCCAAGCCCAGTAGTTAGGCAAAGCACGTGAGCTAGAGTCACACCAAACCACCTGAGGGACTACGTGACTAGTTAGTTAGGAATTATCATGTGATGTATGTGAGCAGCCTATATAACAAACAGTGGTGTAACAGAGAGGCTAAGCAAATACAAAGTTCTTTTGTCCTTTTCTTCTTTTGGTTATTTTCTTTTCTGTAACTTTCCTTCAAAATTGCATTTAAATACCATTTAAGCATCCGTCGTTGATCTCTAATCTGTGTGTATAGCTCCTGTCAGATCCAAAACCATAACAGTATGAGTCCACAATTTGTTGGCTAATGAAGATTGCAAGATAAATCCTACTAATCATTTTTCCATTGTATTATACTATGTTTGTTTTACGAGATAATTATAACGATGAATATTCAACTACTAATATGTCAATTCATTAAACTTAATCAACCATTACAAAAGATTAAACATAAAAACATTGCTCTAAAAATAGTAGAATTATAGTCGGGGATCAACCAATATAGGAAAAAGCTTACATTTTGGTCTAATAATGTGCTTTGCTACCACTTGTAATGATGAAATTGTACACCGGAGGGATTAGTTTAACAATTTTTTGTTAAATATTGTTAATTTTTATGACAGTAATAATAACTACAAAATTTGAATAATTTTTTTTATTAATGCAAAGAAAGATCTTAAAACGAGAATTATACCACTACAACAGATCCCGTTGTAAATTCAATTAACTTGAAAGACGGCAAAATTTGTGCAAAAACAAAAACAAACAACATACGAAAATAGCACACTCAGTGCTCACTTGGGAAGACTTCGAACCTCTTCACTCTCGATCTCCCCGTTCAAACCAAACGCCAAAACAACTTTTTTCCATCACTATATGTTCTTCTTGTAAATGAAGATAATTTAATTTGAAATTTCTCTATTCACCAAAAGGTACATTCTTGTTCAATCTTCAATCGTCTTCACTATAATTTTCCACTCTTTTATTTTTTAATTTTTATATTTAAATTCATTACAAGCTGATTACTTTTTTGTATGATTTTTTAAAAACCCATTTTGCCTTTTGAAGTTTTGTACTCTATGATTAATGGAGTTAGCTACGTACAACATGCCCACATTCATTTCTTGTCATGTTGGATTGTTTATGTATACAGTCTCCGTGTTTTAGTGTTATATGATAGTAACCACGTCATCTAAAATTTTAGAGATGTATTTATTCTATTGGTGTATTGTCTCTAACATGTCGCACATGTGCAAGCAAGATTCGTTTCTATAAGTAGTACACATGATAAGGATGTTAGCGGCGAGACTTGAACTGGTACTCTTACCTAAAAGTGTAAACTATTAGAAAAAAATTAATTTGCTGGTTTATTGTAACCAATAATATGGGTCTATATATGCATGTGTGCATGTGAGTAATGTATGAATTTATTGAGACGTTGTTTTTGTTGTGTTATATGATCATATTGGGTTGTGTGTTAATTGACCTCGTCTACCAGATTATAGATGCGTTTATTTTATTAGATTATTGTTTGCAACACATCCCCATGTATAAGGAAATTCTTTTCCATCGAGCATTCCACATGAAAATATTATTAGTGGTGAGACTTGAACCGTTTTAATACCATATTATGTTCTCCAACACGTGCAAACAAGATTGTTTTTAATTGCGAGTTGTACATGAGAATATTCTTTCCAAAGGGTGCTGGTGGCTAGACTTGAACATACTATGATACCATGTTATTGTCTTCTACATATCCCTTCATGTACAAGCTAGACTGTTTCTAATCAAGTGTTGCACTTAGGGATATTCTTTTTGAAGGTAGTGGTGAGACTTGAACCAGCTCTCATACCATGTTAATAGACCATCTCGTTTAGAAGTATAAGCTATTAGAAAGAGGTTTATTTTACTGGTTTATCGTATCCAACAGTATGTATGCATATACATGTGCATGCGAGTAGTGTATGAATATGTTGAGATGTGTGTAGAGGCAGAGCCAAGACCCAGGACCAAGGGTCAGCGGGTGTGACAGGGGTGCAATATAATATCTTACTGAAAAAAGAATTTTTCTTTTTCTAGTTGAGGGTGTGCACATCTCAAGACCATGTGGCGTGTTTCCCTTTCTTTCTCATTTTCCTTTTTTTTTTTTCTTCCTTTTCTAAAATTTCTTTATTTTTCTAAATATATGTTTTTGATTGCTCACCCTCCATTTTGAGGCCGTAGGCTTGAAAAAAAGAACAATTGAGATTCCGAATGAAATAACTTAGCTTTGATGGTTAAAAATTGAATATGTGAATTAGCTGGTCTTTTTTGTTGGCTAATCTAGGAAACATATATGAATACACAAAGGAAAGCAGGCGAGGCTGCATTATGCATTCTTTTGTTCTTTTTGCTTTCTAGTGGTATTTTACATGAAATAGAGAAACATTTAAGAATCCCTTTAACTTTTGTTTCGTTTAGTTTACTTTTTGGCTTGATCTGTGAACAGATTTGTATATTAAACAAAGCCTTATTTTTTTGTCTATATGATTAATATTTTCAATGTCGAAAGATAAAGCATGTTATACGCGACATACATATGAAACATTAATCCATTACTTCTCATCAAGCCATCTAATATGTCAATGATGGATCCTTACATGCAGGGGCGGAGCCAGGCACAGGGGGTCAGTGTAGACACCCGGTGCTTGGTTAATAACCAAAGTTTCAATAGGGGAAGATTCAAACATTAGGGGTAGGGCATGCACTACAATGATATAATAAATAACCAAGGTTTCGGATATACTAATCTATACATAAACAAATTCATATTAAGCACATTTTAGCAATTAAAAAAAAAGTAAACATATAAAAAGAGAAAAAAATAAGTAATTATAATTTATAGTATTATGATAATAGAAAAAGTACCTCTTACAATTGTACTCGGCATGTCTTCATATTTATTATTTATATTAAATGTTAATGTTATCATTGTAATTTTCTTTTGTTGAATCAGGAACGGATATCATAAATAAAACGAAAGTACAATTTATATTAAGTTCAAACAAGCCATGCAATTACTACTATTCTCGTGGGAGTAACAACTTGTTTCGAATAATATTCTCATCTTGAAAAATAATAAATAATGGGAGTAACAACTTGTTTTGAACAATTTTGTTTTGGAGAATATATTTGCCATCCTCATATCCATTGGTGGGTTGGTTCTGTTTTCATTGCTCACTGGCAACATGCAGGTGTGTGCATAATTATCTTTTATGCAAATAGTGGAATGAGTGTAAGCACTAAAATTTCCAGTGTAGTGCACTAAAATATATAAGCAACAAATAAGCAACAACAAGGTTCGAACCTGCATTGCGTCTTCCAACTTATTTCAATCTTAACTCCTTAACCACTGAGCCAAATCACAATTTGTTCAGTGTAAGCATTTACATACTCTCCTTATAACGCAGCTCCGCCCTTGCTTACATGGTTGGCATCCTGGTTCCCCTTGTGTTTACTCTTATAATTCGAAATTCGAAGAAGGGAAAAAAGCAGGGCGTACCTGTTGATGTTGGCGGGGAAATCGATTATGCAATTCGAAATCATAGGTTTACTTCTCCAGTTGAAACATCATAGGCTGGGATCACGACTCTTGCTGAGCTTTTTGAGCGTTCATGCAAGCAGCATTATAGAAAGAGTTTGTTGGGAACTCGAAGATTAATTTCTCGAGAGACAGAAATTTCCGAAGATGGAAGATCCTTTGAAAAGCTTCATCTAGGTGAGTATGAGTGGTTGAGTTATGGCCAAGTGTTCGAAGCAGTGTGCAACTTTGCCTCTGGTTTAGCACAACTTGGGCATAGAAGGGAAGAGCGTGTAGCCATCTTTGCTAATACATGTGACAAATGGTTCATTGCACTGCAGGTATACACTTGTCCTGCGGCATCAGTGGCACCATGCATCCGAAACCCGCCCCCCCCCGCCCCCCACCCCCATTCCCAAGAAAAAAGAACAATAAACCAATGTTGGTTTTATGGAACAGTTCACAATATTATGCTCACATATGAAGATATTATGTTGCATCATTGTTTTGGTGTCATTAAGACAATCTCCTCTATGGGATCTCAGAAGATCCTACTCATTAGTGTTGTTTAATCGTTATCATGCAGATGAATTCCATTGATGTCATGATAATGATCTAAGATTGTTTTTCTGAAAATGCCCAATCAGCAATTTGCTTCTTGGCTCAGGGTTGCTTCAGGCGCAATGTGACTAGTGACCATTTATGCATCTTTGGGAGATGAGGCTCTTTGTCACTCATTAAATGAGGTCCCTCACTCTCTCTCTCACTCTCTTCCCCTCTCCCTCTCCCTCTCCCTCTCCTTCCATTACAAATGCTTGTTTCTGAATTACTTATACTGATCTTATCTGTGATTGCTGTGACATTTATCACTAATAATGCCAATTACACTGAACTGTGATAATTGGGGATATAATGCAAACGATCTGAAGTGCACTTAAAATCAGATCTAATAAACATGTAAACTGAATTACCCTCGGAGATGTCGGTACCTGTAGCATTCTAGTAGGCCTAAACTTTATCTATAAAACTGCAACTCTGCTGATAATCATATGTTCAGATGACGGGTCAAAGAAGAACAAAAGAACCTTTGGGTGATAACCATTGTTGATTGTGATTCTACTTGTAGTCCTAGAATACGAACTTTATCTCTCCTCACTTGGACTCCTTGCCAAGTTGATAATATCGCTGTCATTTGTAAATTGGAGTGTGTTGCAGCTACTTCTACTTCTAAAATAAAGAATTAAAATTTCATGTGAAGCAGTTATGCTTTGATGATCCGAATCTACATTGTCGAGTTATTTGAGCTCTTTTGCATTCCCTGTGAAGCAGTTATGCTTTGATGATGCTGTTCTTCAGACACAGGTCACAACTGTGATTTGTGGGCGCAAGGAATTAAAGAAACTTGTAGATATAGGTGGGCAACTTGACACACTGACACGGATTATATGTATGGATGATGAACTTCCACCTAGCACTTCACTACTGTGTTTGCGTGTTTAAATAGATTTACGGCCAAGAAAATTATTAGGCTCTAAAATACAGTTAATTCTTTAGAACTTGCTATTTTTACATGATATGATAAATCACAATGATTCCATCTTTTTACCTTAGACAATTTTCTGCCAACTGCTGAACATTTTCTAGAATTTGAGCAAGTTCAATCTGATTAGACTCAATCCGTGAGATATTAATATAGGACGCACAAGTTGATTGAAAGTTCTCCGACCATATCTAAAAGAATCAGATAATAGATTTTAAGATGCATAGAAAGTTCAATTTTCTTTTAAATCATGTTTAAGCGTATGCACTGCTTAAATACACTTTTCGTAATTGTAATCAGAATACTGTTACAAGAAAGCTTCCAAAATCTATTTGATTACTGAACTTAGTATTTGTTTTATATTTCCCATAGAAAGTTCAATTTTCTTTTAAATCATGTTTAAGTGGGATTGGTGAAAACACTGAAATGCCCTGTGGAATTCTTGATGTTTCTCTTCCCAGATTTTCCAAGATCTGGAAGAACTCATTGTTTAGGTTTATGCTTTCTCATACAACTCTTTTGTTTGACTAGATTCTAGTGGACCTTATTCACCTAAATTTATGAATCATACTCTGGCATATATTATCCTTCACTGCCAACCACTACCATACAAGGTTGTCTGCTATTAAGCTTACTATTCTATATGGCTTGTAAACAACTACACATTAGAATCCACTTTATCTATAAGGGATTACTTAATCTTTGCAACACTGCATGTGAAGTGTGCAAGATGACTTCAGGAATCATACTAGATCAGAAGATCCTTGAAATCAACCAAGGTTTCTGTGCCCGAGTCAACTTTACATCAGAAGGAAAAAGTTCTTAGGCACTATATGATTTTGATACCTTTTGAGTTTGAAAAAAAACTGGAGACGATATTCTTGTAGCTAAAGAATTCTTCAAGGATTGCATAGATACCAAGTAATATATGAAAGCAACTTTCATATTTAAAACATAGCTCCATCCACTATGTTTCATATATGAGATCCAACATGATATGATGCCAGGAACAATGAATACATAACAAAACAAAGCATTTCAATCCTTACAAACATTATACAACCCAAACCAATCCTCACAAACATTATTACAATGAGCTCCAAGAAAAGTAGCGTATATCAAACCTTAAAACATACTCTAACACGAGAAGTTTAATGATAGATGAAAACAAGTCCAATGCAAGAAGAATGATAACCAAGCAAGAGAAATATATAGTAGACTTCAACTGTCAAACATAATCGAATGTAGAGAATACTTTGTACATCAAGGAAGAGAGTGCACTTGAGTCCTAAGAACATCATCCAATTCCAAAATGATGTACCCGACAACTATCCATAAACACGTGTAACACCATCTCCAACTAAGATGAGACCGCTCGACCAATCGGTGAAATGGGAATAACTGACTGCACTGTTTAGATGAAGAGCTTTTCATTCACCAATTGAATTCTGACTTCTAATCTGCTCAACGACTCTCCACAGGCTTCTTCATAGACTGTAAAATTACTTGGTACAATCTATAACAGCTAATCAACTTCAAACTCAAGAAAAATAGAGCAAGTATATTAATTGTCAATTCGTTACATTAACAGCAAGTATAGACATAACATGTTTATTGTATCTCCTGAAAGCATATTTTGAATTCTTTTGGGTCGGTCATTGCTTAGCTGATAGAGTTTGAAGTCCTTTTGAGGAAATAATATCTAGTCTAGTTTAAGATGAAAATACTTTCTTTTTAGAGTTGATACTACAATAAAAAATTCTGGTTGAATAATAAATATGCATGAAGATGTCAATTGTTCTGAAATGACAACCAACAACATTGTAGATTTAGCAAGCTTGCTCAATCTATTGTGAGTTTTATGCATATTTTCATCTCACTTTCCAGTCAACTGCAAGTAAAAAAATTAGACCATCAACATAATGGATAGCAATAAACGCGTACCTCATTGTTCCTTGTCAACTAATAGATCAAAACAACAATTCAATGGCAGAGCCATGCTTGTGTGTCCACTCAACCCTTTAAAATATATATATATATATATATATATATCTGTATGTTTAAGGTATTTTTAGACTGAAAAACTAATTTAACCCTCACTGGAAAATATTATCTATACATTAGCCTTAGGTTGTGTGATTTTAGCCTCACTAACTATAAATTTAGAATCCGCCCTATAACTATAAATATATAGTAAGTTTCAATGAACAAGTCAAGATCAAGTCACTAGAAATTATATCAAATAAAACTAATGCTTAAAACAAGGTTTTTTCAATGTTAGCAAACATCAATTCAACCTTCATTTTATGTCGTTAATTTAATTGAACTTATTTTTCCACGAACCAACTGTTAAAAGACAATAGCACTAATTTTAGAAGCAATGGGTGCAAAATTTAAAGTAGGGTTGCATCTTCCTAACAAAAAAGTAGAGTATATGCATGTATTTCTCTGATTGCGTGTGTGCTGTGTGTGTGTGTGTGTGTGTCAATAATAATATAATAAACTCCTCTCTAAAAATTTAAGTTTTTAGATGAGGTGATAATTTAACATGGTATCAGAGTCTAGGTACCAAAAGGTCCTGGATTTAAAACTCACCGCCACCCATTCTAAAACATTAAAAATTGTTCAAGTGAAGACTAAAAAAACTAACTTTTAAATGAGGTGGTCACTTAACAGTGTATGAGAGAGAGACAGAGAGAGAGACTTACGTTGCTGAAGTAGAATTGTTAATGAAGATGATTACACTCCTCTATTTTAAAAAATGAACAGTTCCAACATCGAATCCCTGACTCAGAGTCCTACAAAGATTCACATTTTAGGCATTCATAAATTAGTTGGTCTAATAATTTAAGTTGTTGGATAAAATTAAATATACCTTCAGCCAGGAACGAAAAACATCCAGCGGAATTTGTCTATCAAAACATATCACAGTGTTAAGCCTTTTTGCACTTAGCCGTCCGACACAAAATTTGGTCAACCTTGGGCAATATGTCATATTCAATTCAGTCAACGAAGGAAGCTCGAAATCAATCTTTTCGAAACAGAACATTTGGATATTTAGCCTATCAACTGTTAAGCACTTTAATTTCGGGAACTCAATTATGTTTGTGCTTTCTTCTCCATCTTTCTTATTCACGATGTCTGAAATTACAGATCCTTCATCCCTTGCAAAGATTGCTTCCATCTGTGGACAAGATTCAACCTCTAGAATTTCCAAATGTGGAAACATTTTGGCCATAGATGGTGAGATTAAATATCTTAAAGTCTCACATCTCTTAACGATTAATGATCTCAAATTTTTGAAACCTTTAAATCCGTCTGGAACCATCTTCCATATGTGCTTTAACTTAGGTAGACTATCAAGATGCAATGATTCTAGCCGACCAAGTGGAGTTTCCATATCTGTCCCAACATTTAGACCTGTGAAATCAAGGACTACTTCTAGTGATTCAGCCTCAAAAATACGAATATCTTCAAGATTTTGTAGCATTTGAATGGAGCCAGATGTTGCAACATGTACAAGACCATGACACCATCTTAACATTATGGTTCGTAGCCTGGAGAGGGATCCAGAAGGCATTTGGTTATCCATTATCCACCTTATGCCATTCATACGGGAACATGTCAGCGTCTCTAAGTTGACCAACATGACCTATCGGAATCATAAACATCATATATGAGAATTTCTATGGATGAGAATCTTGTATAAAATTAATATTAGAATATATAAAACACGATTTTGGACAATGTTTTGAATTGTCTACGAAATTGGTCACTTATTCCAACCCCAAACATGATAAAGAAAGAGAAAATAAAGTAAGTGACGTTATGAAAAGAATAACACCAATAATAACACTAGAGGTAAAAAAATAATAATAAAAAAAAAAATCAATAATAATAAAAAATTTGTTGCTTATAAAGAAATAAATCTAAACTAGCAGGAGTGATAAAGACCAAGAAGATAAGGAAATTGTTGGAATTTGAAGATATTAGGAAAGTATACTGTCTTAAAAAGAGCTCTAAGACCTGCCTCTGGGCCAAAGGTCCTAAAACTTTCTAAATTAAAGAGTTCCAAAAATTCTAGCTTTGGAAGCTGTCTTAAAAAGAGCTCTAAGACCTGCCTCTGGGCCAAAGGTCCTAAAACTTTCTAAATTAAAGAGTTCCAAAAATTCTAGCTTTGGAAGCTCAATATCTCTTGTATCTTCCTCATCTTCTTCATCACTGGAAACAACTCTCTCCAGCATTCGACATTGATTTATCGTTATTCGTCGGAGTTGACCAAGGCACTTCAAGGAAGATTTCAGAAATAGACTTTTTATTAAATCACATTTATCAAGATCAAGTGTTGTAAGGATGCCAAGGCATGGAGGTTGGATGGCACCCCACAAATGGCTCAATGACGGTACCTGATATAGTGTCACCTGTCTTAATTTAGCAAAGGACCCACATGGAATGTGTTTGTACCATAACTCTTCCATGTTCTCTGCAAATTCTATGACCAACTTCTCCAAGTTAATAAATGCACCATCACGTGTAAAGAAACTAGTCCCATCCACAAGATACTTTACGTCACAAGTGCTCAGATATAGTTTCCTTAAATTGACGAAGCCTTTTCCATCCAACTCATTGACAAGATTCGTCATCCCGTGCATGAGTCTAAGTGTAAGATCTTGAGATTTCCACAAAAATGCTTGAAGTGAACGCTTTTTAAGCAATTCAACATTGACACAATTTAGCGTTAAGACTTTGCTGAATTGGAATTCTTCCACATCTTTTTCATATGTTGTTCTCCTAACCCCTACAGAGATTCAATTAATAATTAAGGGTTTGAGACACTTATATATACAAAAATAATATTTATTACGCACATTATAGCAATTATAAAAATATAAGCATACAAAAGAGAAAAATAAAGGATTATAGTAATAGAAAAAATACTTTTTATAATTATCCTTGGTGTAACTTCAGATTTTGAAATCGGTTAATCAACTCATTGTCATAGTAGAAAATTAGGGTGAAACAATGGAATTCATAAATTACAATATTGATCACCACATTTGATTACAACATTTGATTACAACTCTTGATTTCATTTGATTCTATATAGTGGTTTATATAGCCCTAAAAAGGGGTAGACAACCTTTCTTAATATTAAGGAGGAAAATAGGGAAGATAACTTTTCCTAATATTAAGAAGCAAATTGCTCCTTACAATAAGCCTAATTTTATGGAGAAAATTACTCCTTACAATAGCTTAATTTTAGAGAACTAAAGTAATATAAACTAATATAATATTTCATATTTCAACAGTCATGTAATAACTATAGGCACTACCTGAACACTTTCCTTTTTCCCTTTCATCTTGCATTAACACACCAGGTTCGCATTTAACTTTCAAAATCATTTAAATTCCCTTAGCAACTTAAACCTCAAAATCTCCTATAAAGAACGAGTGATGACTATATGAAATTCAGACACCCATGCTCCATCCCACCGAAGCCTTCACATAACTTTACATCATATTGAATTTGAACTATATCCAACTCCACTCCTTATATTTGTTCATGAACCACCCTGTACTGGAACGTGGCCCATATTCCATTTACAGAATTCAGGGAGATATAAGAATAATAATCTTACCAATTAAAATAAATATATAAAATACACATAAATTAAAAGAAAAAATATGACTTTCAGCTATTAAAAAGTAATTTAAATTAATATTAAGCAACTAAAACTACCCCCAAAAAAAAAACTATACATTAAATCTAAACTCATAATAAACAATTAATTCTGAAACTAAAACTAAAAACAAAAATAACTTTAACTAAAAACTACAAATAATAACAAATGTAACTAAAAATAAAATTAACAAATAAATAAAAATAAAAGTAATAAACAAATAAAAAAAAAATTATGATCCAAATTAAAATTAACAAACAAGTACAACTAAAAATAAAAAAGTGAAACTAAAAAACAAATAAAGAAATGTAAGTGTGTGGGGGAGAATGACTCGTATACGGGTTTAATTTTTTGTTGGATCTTGATAGTGAAATTTAAATTGAGAGTTGGTTGATAAAAAGAAAAAAGAAAAAAGAAGAGAGTTTGAAAGTTTTCTGATTTATAAGTAAATGAGGTGGTAGCAGAGATGAAGAAGATGCACATTTATTTATCATTTGCTGAAAACATTCACTCAACGCGAGATATCCAATCTCTGTAGAATTGGAGAAGGGAAAGTAAAATGGTAGCTGTCTTGTTGTGTGGTTTGCTTTTTTTATTTTTTTCAATAATAATAATAAATGTAAATTTACTAAAATACTCACGTTCCACCGCACTACCTGGTCTGTCTATTTTGAATCTCATCAGCTTCTCAGGATGCAACTTTTCTAGTACTTGTTCTAGACAATAATCATCATATGTATTGAATTGGATGGTCTGCAGATTAACCAATGAACTTATCTCTGTAATGATAACAGAATAAGCTTCTACCCCTCTACTCTTCCATTCTTGAAAAGAATTGCCCAAGTATAGTTCTTCTAGTTTTTTCAACATTAGCAAGATGCCGGATGGAAGTGGAGGACCTTTTTTAAACCTCAAATCCAGGGATTTCAGATTGCTTAGTTCTGCGATTTCATCCGGAAAATGTTCAAGATGAGAGTAGTAAAAACTAAGAATTTCCAATTCTTTGAGGCCTCTGATAACTGGTATATGACCATTCAAAATGCAATTATCAAGGCATAAAGCTCGAAGTTTCACCAAGGATTGAAGCGACATTGGAAGTTTACCATTTAACATGATAAGTTCCAAAACTTCGAGTTCTTTCATTCCATTTAAAAAATCCTCAGGTATATGTAGCTTACGTATCTTTTCAAAACGCTCTTCCCTTTGAAAAATCAACCACATAAGCTTCAACTTTGGACACTCTAAACTCGAGGGGATCTGATCTATCTCAGCAAAAGTCAGTGAGATGGCAGTACACGACGCATAGCTATCTTCCTGGGGCCACTCATTCAATCCATCATGTCTTGCCATATACATATGCTCATCGGAAGAAACAATCGACAAACAAACATCTCGTACAACATCATGTAGTTTTACACACCCCTCTTTACCATCTAACAATAGATAGCAACTTTTCAGCGCATCCGTTAGTGAATATACTCTGTCTCTAAGTTGTGCCATTGTTTTGGACTTTTTGAACAGCTGTAACCCCTTGGCATATCTAACTAAATCTTCAAGTAGAATGTTATGATCTTCAGGGAACAACGAACAAAGTAAAAGCAGGGACTCGGAGTGATCTGCCAGACACTTGATGCTTATCTCTATTCGTGAGTTCACAGAGTCATGCATTTCTGGAATGGTAGTCACAGAGGCATCTTCTAATTGTTGAAGTACATCTCTCCATACATAGTCTTCTCTCTTCTTCAATGCCTTACCAATAACCCCGATTGCAAGAGGCAACCCTCCACATTGCTTCATCACATTCACTGCAATGTCATTTGCATCATCATTTGCTTCCCCAGAAATTTCTGCAATGTCCTTGAAAAGATGCCATGACTCTTCTTCTGATAAAATTTTGACTTCAAAAATTTTTGCTCTCATGTTATTACAAACCCTTTTATATCTTGAAGTCAACAAAACTTTAACTCCCTGACGATCATCTTCAACAGGAATTCCAATAGCATGTAAATCAAGTTCTTGCCAAATATCATCCAATATTATAAGAGTTCTTTTACCTTTATTCATTAATCTTATATAAAGGCGTTCTGCTCTTTGATGATCAGTCTTTTCCTCAATTTTCAATCCCAAATTTTCAGCAAGTTCATCCCAAATGTTGGCAAGAACTAGATCTTTAGACACTGAAGCCACCGCGACATCATCAAATAAATTCTTAGCTTTCACTTTGTCTGCAATTTCATGAACAAGAGTAGTCTTGCCCACACCAGCCAGTCCGCATATCCCAATTTTAGTGATTGAATCATCTTTAAGAGCTTCCATGACATCATTTCTAATACTTATTCGTGATTGAAAACCATCAAAATATTGAGGTTTTGTCAATGACATCTGCCCTGCTGATGGTAGATATCCAATCCGTTCAATATTGCTTGCATTTTGCAGTTCAATAACTTCACTTGTCTTTGTGGAAGCTTGCTTGCTCATGTTATATCGATCATGTAGTTCCGAACACGTAAAACAAAGATACGCCATTTGGGCATTACTTGTATGTTCCAACAATTCATTTGCCTCTTTCTTGATTCTATCAACGTTTTCCATCCAATCTAATACATCTGGAAAAATAACTTTAGCATCTCTTTCAGCTTCATGTACTTGTAGTTTTATTGCATCTTCCTTAGCTTCGAGGCCTTTGACTTTATCTTTCAGCTTCTTGATATTGTTGTTGTAATTGAACCTATATCGAATTTCTAACCAAGTTCGACTAATCAAACTTTGTACAACTTCTTCAGCAACGCCAATAGCAATTTGCTCTGCCATTTTCTTAACTTTCTATCTTACCCCTCTTTTTTCTCTTCCTTCCTCCTCCTGCAAGTTGAACCTAATCACCTCACTAATTTTGAGAGACCTATAGGAAACAATTAAAACGAAAGATTAAAAATTTCATTTGTAGCAACTTGTGTCAATACTTAAGATAGATTAATACTTATCTTTTCCTAAATTCAAGAATATTCAAATAACTATAAAAGACAAAAAGCTATTAATTAAATTTTTGGAGTGATTTCAGCAAAAAAAAAAAATATTTGGAGTAACATGTGATCAAGTAAGATAACATTTTCCTTAGTTTTTCACTATTTTATTTATGTTTTAGGCTAATTTACAAAAGTTTCTGTGTTATGACCTTGGCCTAATTTGAAAATATGTCATTCAAGCCAATCATCCAGTGTAGATTGAAAAAGGGATACTATGTGAATGACAATCCTTGTAACATAGTTTTAATCAATTGAAAGTACCAAATGAAATTTCACTTTATCTTTTGTATACCTGCATAATTGTATGTTTCCGTATTATGTATAATTGATGAAGCCTTTGGATATATCAGTATGAGATCAAACCATAGGAGTTTAGTAGATGCAAATCGACACCTAAAACATTCCTAAAATAAATCCTAGGTCATAGGATCCATCAAGGCTGAGCATTGATGAATCCATCAAGATTGAAATGTAATTAGTCCTACCAAGGTTGATCTCATCAACCAGTGGCATGAGATATCAAGGCTAATGCATGGGTGCATATGGATATACGTACATCAAACACGGTCCATAGAGTACACTCAATTGTTCTTTATCCTTCTAAGTCAATGAGTAGTTTCTCAGGTAATAGTTATGCAAAATACTCCGACTCGAGGACACCATAGTGGCTTGTAAGTAACTCATTACACTTTGGTTCTGGACAAAAGGGAGAAAATAAGACTTGATTGAATAAAGATTGGGTCTGGTCAAGTATTTATGAAGCTAGTAAGTGTCACTACGGAAATCTATTACCCTCAATTAGAAGGAGAATTCTTATGTCATCTCATAGAGATATTAACATAAAATTCATGACCATGGTGGTATGATTAGATTATACAAGAAAAGTCAATATACTGTCTATGAAAACATCGAGACAGCCTGTTAAGGTTCGACTGATATTGATTATACCTTAGGATTAGTTTGGGAAATATAGCAGAAGGTATAGACCACACATTAACTATTTAACAAAAGATTCCTAGTTGAGAAAGCTTGATTTGAGCATTCAAGCCATTCGGTTGTCAAAGAATGTTACTAAACATCACCCTTAATTATTAGCAACTAGAAGGTGTTTTAAGTGTGATGGGTTAATTGGTACTTGTCATAGCCGCTACTGGCTTGGCACTCGAACCTACAAGATTGTACATAAGCGTAATGGTCTAGAATTATGAGGGATAGAATGAGGAAGTCACGCTAACATGAGGATTTTCTTGTATTTTATCTTGAGGCAACGATTTGGTATATTGCGTATGGTTAGAATAGTTTTGGAAACAATTTGAATAAGGAATTGAGAGAGAATGTTTGATAGTCAAATGTTTGACTTACAGTCAAAATCGATCTTGGAAATTAACTTGTGTAGTAAGTTGATTAAATAATAATTGATAATCAATTATTTTTTGGGTCAATGTCTACTGTCTAATTGGCTTGTAGTCAATTAGAAACGGTTTAGGCTGAAATATAAAACCTTCATAAGGTTTAGGGTCAAGGTGCAAATACTAAAAGGATGATATATATACACACACATAGAGAAAAAAGGCAAAACTTATTCTTTCTTTTCATACATAGTCAACCCCCTTTTTCTGAGAACTGTTCATTCACTTAATGCGTCAACCCGAGGATCTAACGGTATATTGAAGCTAGACATAATGAAGGCTTACAACAAATTTGATTGGGATTTTTTGTTAAGAGTGTTGAAGTAGTTTGGGTTTAGTGAGTGGTGAGTTTCCATTATTCGAAGGTATGTTTCTAATTGTTAGTTTTCGGTCTTGTTGAATAGAGGCTCTACGAGGTATTCAAAGTCAAAGCCGGGTCTTTATCAAGGGCATCCTTTTTTTCCCTTGCTTTTTATTACTGTAGTGTTGAGTGCCTTTCACTAAGATTGAATAGAGTTTTTGTTGAATATCATTCTCTGCAATATATAACGGGGAGTTCTTTTTTTGGTGACTCATTTGACCTTCACGCATGACCTAATTATTTTTGCTAACGGGAACAAGAGCTTGCTTGATAGAATTATGGGATTCCTTGCAGAATATAAGAGGGTCTCTGGGCAAAAAACGAATAAATATAAGAGTGGTTTTATTTTGCCCAAGAAGGCTTTGCGGAGTAAAAAAGATAATGTTATTTTGACTGCTACAGAATTTTCTCGAACTCATCTGCCTTGCAGGTATTTAGGAGTGACTCTTTATAAGGGGGCTAAGAAAAAGGTTTTGATTGATGATTTACAGAGGATTATAGGATGGCATTCCAGAGTTCTATCTTTAGGTGCTCAAATCATCCTTTTGCGAAGTGTGCTCATTTCTATGCCTATGTACTTAATGCAGGTTTGGCGTGCTCCAGAGAAGGTCATGGATAGAATTGAGAAACTCTTTAATAAATTCATATGAGCTGATGTTGGTAATCAACAGAAGCTCCACTAGACTAAGTGGAGTGTTTTGTGTTACCCAAAAGGGGAATAAGGGTTAGGGGTCAGAGATATACATCATTTGACAGATAAGTGATAGTGGCGGTTCTAGACCTTAGATAGTTTTTGGTCTAAATTCATGCATGCTAAGTACTGCCAGGGATGTCAACGTTAAAGACCTTTTTCATGATTCACAGATTTGGAAGAGAGTTAAAGGGGTGACGGAGTTGGGGGAGCTGTATTTACGTTGGACATGATGTATGGTAGATTAGCCCCTCTTGTCATTGGCTTAGTGAGAAATTGAGTGTGCAGTGAAGGTGCATGAATTTTTAGGGATGAGTTGTGGGACACAGAACGACTAAGGCAGCTTTTGTTGAGTTTTATTATTCAGGACCTTGTTCAGATTCCTCTATACTTGTATGGTAGGGATAAGCCTTATTGGGATCTGATAACTCATGGTGATTTTACTATGATGGGTGCTTGGAATATGGTGCAAAAGAAAAATAAGATTCGTTAGTCCTTTAGACGGATTTGGTATATATCTATTCCCTTAAAATTTCTACTTTATGTTGCGTCTTTTGCTTAATTAGTTGCCTGTTGATAAAAGACTGCAAAGGAAAGGTATTTGATTAGTGTCTAAATGTCAATACTGTCAGCATACAGAGTCTTTGTCTCATATTTTCATGAATGGCCACAAAGAGTCTATGGTTTGGTTGCATTTTGCTAAGCTGTTTAAAATTCGTTTGCCGGACTCAAGGAGTGCTCTTCACTGGCTTAGTGCTTGGTTCTATTCTAGGGATTATATTTGTAAAGGCCATGCAATTGTCCCTATTTTTATCTTTTGGTTTGCCAAGACTGAGTGAAAATGATGCAAAGCATAGGGGATGGGTTTTTATCCTAATAGGATTATATGGAGGGTTAGCTATTTTATCTGGCATTTGTCATAAGCAATGTTGATTAAGCCTTGGCAGTGGATGAGAGATTCTGGGTTGGCTCCTTATTTCAATTGTAGGATATAGAGTAGATTGATTCCTTCTCCTAGGATGGTGAGTTGGCTTGAGACTATGGAGGGCAACATTAAACTAAATACTAACGGAAGCTTGGAAGAAAATATCATAGGGGTGGGAGAATAATTCGAGATAGTGAAGGTGATATGATTGTGGCATTTCATAAAAATTTTGGGGAAGTTTCGACTATTAAAGCAGAGCTTTTAGCACTCATAAGAGGTCTTAGGATCTGTTAGCATTTTGGGTTTACTCATGTTTGGGTTGAGATAGATGCCCTAATGGTTATTCAATTGATCAAAGGAAGAAATAGAAGGTCGTGGTTTCTGTGTTATTAGGTTAAAAAAGCCAGTGGTTTGCTGGGTTTGATTGAGACAGGGCTGACTCACGTTTTCGGAGAAGGTAATCGGGCTGCGGACTTTCTCGTGCGTAAAAAGAAAACAGCCCAGGGATTAGTGCTTGCGCAAGACTTTAAGTAGCTTGCTGAGTTATGGGGTATTGTGAGAGTTGGTAAGATGCAGTTGCTGATCTTTAGGACGTGATTTGGATGAGGTTGAGCACTCTTTTGTTCGTTCTATTTGAATCTTTTTTGGTTGATGCCAGGTACGTGAAAAGGAGCCTTCTAGCGTGACCTTCTCAATCTGAAGAAAGTAAAGTTAGTTCTCTGTGTTTGTGCTGTGGGTTTCTGTTTTCTTGCTATAAACTCTTGCTTTAAATTCTTTCAGTTCTTTGAGTCCAAAATTTTATTAAGGCATGAGCATTATATTCACTTGGACTTTTATTCTTGGAGTTCTTGAAATTATTGTAATAAGAAGGTGGCTTCACCACTTTTTATTTTTGTTATGATTCTTCTTGATAGGGAATTTGTAATTAGTGGGCCTTTTTAGCCTATTTTTAGTTGCTTTCTTTTGTTCATTCTTAGGGCCATTGTAAAAAGAGGGTAGCCTATGCCCTATTTTACTTTTCTTTGTAAGGATGGTAAGGTCTATGTCCTCTATCCCCTCTAGCAACATGTATTCTTTTTCTTTAAGTGAAATGAAATCTTGAGGGTCATCCCCTCTTTTGCCAACCCTCTCTCTCTGTTAGGATTTATGTCTTACTTTGGAAGACGTGCTTGTCATTGCTTAGTTTCGTTCTAGCCTCGAGAAGTTTGTGTGTGATCGTAGAGGGCCGTCGTGATGGGTCTTCATCAAGCAATCTTGAACAAGCAATTTCTTGAAAGATAGTTCTCAGCTTCATCCTCTTCCTTGATTCATCATGTTTTCGAGTTTATAGGCATTGATTGATTGACCTGATTAACATTCTCATGATTTTTATTGCGATTTTTAATTATATTTCATTGCATTTTATCTAATTTTATGCACGAGAAGCTTCAAATTGCATATAAATCCATGCAAAAGTTTCTACAATTATACAAACCCTCAATTATAACGAGGTTTTTTTAATGGTTAGTGGAAATAGATACTTAGTGCACAACAAGGAGTTAGCAATTCAAAGAAATAGGTCTTCATTTCAGTTGTTTATTATAGCTTGATTTTACCTTTGTTCCTTTTTTGTAATGTCCTACATCAGTGAAAGATAGTGTACACGAGTGGTTTATAAGTGGGTGTAATAGGCAGAATAACTTGGGTTAACCAATTTCGATTAGTTGATTTGAGGTCCAAGTAATTATTTTCTTATGTCTAATACTCTATTTTCACTTGTGGGCCTAGATTTCTTGGGTTGCGGCATAACAAAATAGTATTAGAGCCTAGTTCAGCATATGACAGAATGGTAATTAAAGCCTATAACTAGTTGGATATGGGAGTTAAGTAATATGTGGGGCAAAGTGTTACTCCAAGAAGGCAGTAGAACCGCCTTTAGAATTCTACATTTCCTTGTTGGTCCTGAGTATGTAGACTCCTAACGAGGACATTAGGTCCTTAACATGGGGGAAGGGGTGTTGTTGGGATTAGAGTATGCCCAAAAGACCAATAGCACTGTTTTATCGATAAATCTGGATATTTACAATGAATAATTAATGCCATCTTACTTTTATGAGCATGTTCTCTCTTAGTTGTTGACTTATATATATATATATATATATATATATATATATATAGTAGAAGGTCCTTACTTCAATTCTTGACTTGATTACGTGGTGGTTACGTATAAAAAGTCTAAGTCATGGTTACTTGTTAAGCAGAATCGTTTTGTCCATAACTAAGTAGTGGAGCTGGACACTCTACTATGGTAGAAGTTATTGTGAGTAAGATCCTTTTGTAATAGGGTGATCTGCCTTGATCATGGATAGGGTTCTAGACTTACTTTACTTATACATGTTTATGAGTTGGACGGGTCACCATAGGTGTGAACTCTAAACAAGTACTATCAAAGAAAGAGATCACCTATACCTACAAGCTTCTAAGTGAGCCAATGCTCTCAATCTTGAGCATATGTGGATGAACTGACAAAGTCAGGTTCTTGCACTTTGAGTCACTATAGGTGCGATCTTGTATGGATCAAAAACTTTGTGATTTGGGTGTCTGAGCTTGGTTAGAAGGGGCATGCATATGCAATAAAGAATCTATGCAATAATCACTTCCTGAGAATGATCCAGGTTGATCATCCTAAATCTGTGCACAGTAATACAATCTGTATTAGTTGTTACACTTGTGGGTCGCTCCCGTGGTCAAGTAGATAATTTCCGAATGATGGTTAAATTGTGGGTTAGAGGTTTTAAGGAGAAATATGTAGTCAAAGAGGTAATAGTATAAGTGAAAAACCTGACTTGGCTATGAGTGAGCATAGAGAGGCAATATGGTCATTATTACTTAGTTGGTTTAAAGACTGAACGTCATATGTTGTTATGACTAACTCTTTTACATACAATAATTATCCTGTATAAAGCATCCATAATCTTTTAGTGGAATAAACTAATGTTAAATTGACAAAATATTGCTAAGAGAGTAGCAAGGATATTTTGGTCATTTTACAGTGAAAAGGTAATTATGTCTCTGGTCCCCCTTCTAGTCATTTACCGTATAAGTATCATTACTAAACTTGCGTGTGCTAACTATGAGAGAAGATAAAATCCTTTGTCAACTAGAAATCATAAAGTAGACTTTCCATTCTTGGAAGAAGTTTCTATTTTGATAGTTGGCTGAAAATTAGATTAAATAATTAAATAATTAACTAGATAGAGCACAGGGGTTGAACCAAGAAGGCTAACCAAGGCCATGGGGAGGTGGGGGGGTGGGGGCACATGGGGATTTGCACCATTCCTAGGTGTGGGTCGTGTAAGAGATTTTCTATTATTAAATTGAAATTAGGAGAATTCAAAATTCTAAACTCTTTTTGACTTGTAATTTTATTTGCACATAACTACCTAGCCTAGTTTTTCCTATTCCAAGCTCTACAATTGCATCATCTCCTTTGAAATCTCTCTCTTATAGAGCAAACATGAAACACTCTTCTTTTAGTTTAATTTTGTAAGATCAAGTCCACAATTCGATCAACACTTTTGCTAGTATTTGACATAGAGAAGAATATCAAGAGTAAGAAGCAGAAGCATCAAGTTCTTAGGCGTGTAAAGCTATTGGAGCAAAGGTGAAGTTTTTTGAGCTTTTGGGCTACAACATTTATTGGATAATACTATGAATCTTTCTCGAAAAGGAAAATTATAGAATAAATAAATAGAGGAGTTTGTAATAGATAAGTTAAATTCTTAGCAAATTTGCCTTTCTTTGACTTCTACAAAAACACGCAAGTTTTGAACTTTATTCTCTCATATTTTTCATATAACGCCTATCATTTTAAGGAGGAGTGTGAGATTGATGCTTCCATGTTTCGTGGGCATATAATTGCAAGTTGGCCAAGACCAATATCAGTGAGCAAAGTCTATAGTTTTTGTGTTCGGCTAAATACTACTGGAAGTTCATTGAGTAGTTTCTTGCATATTTGTACATCTCACATATTTGGTTTATGAAAAGGTTAATTTTGAATGGACTTTGCTATAACCAAATAGCTTCCAAGGAATTGAAATAATGGTTGACGTCTACACTGGTTCCTATTCTTCGATTAAGAATCACATTGACGCCTCCAGTGTTGGGTTCCAGCCCCAACAAGTGCAACTTGAGGTGTTACTCAAGTTGCACCACATGAAGAAAAAAGTTGTCAATTTGTAGCTTGATTAAGCTGCAAATTGATAGCAAAATAACAACTAATCCAGTTGCTGCAGCTAGATTAGCATAATCCTTTCCCCATTTTCGGCTATAACTATGGGGTAGGCAAAGAGAAAAACAAGCAAAAATTGAATGAAAACATATTGAGAGAGAGTGAGTAATTCAATATTTGTGAGGGATTGTTTCTCGTGTTTCGCTAAAAAAATCGAGTCTTTGGTGAGGGTTATAACTTTGTCCGTTCAAAAGTTATATTGTGAGGGAGGGTTAGATTTTAGCTGTGCAAAAATCATATCACTGTAATCCTTGTATAATAGTGGTGAATTACTCTGTGGACATAGCCAATTTTGGGTGAACCACATTAAAATTTTTGTGTCCCGTTTTTACTGCTTTCACAAATTTTTGTACATGATCCTGTAGAATTCGGGTCGGGGAATAGCCAATATTCCCAACAAGTGGTATCGAAAGATGTGGTTCTGTATGAAAGTTCTTGTTGCTTGAAAGCGTCACCAGTGACTAAAAGTTCACTGGACATCACTATTTGTCGGAATAGTGCCACCGTAGTTACTATTCACAAAATAGTAACTCAAGAGAGAAAGAAGGAAGAAGACCTCATATCTTTTTCATCGGAGTACATCAGAATGCACAAAAGGTACTGTTGGACTGGTAACGACGAGATGAAGAGTTTGGTGGTGGTTTTATCATCATCCATTAGTCATATCGTTGCCAGAGAAGAAAGAAATTCGGGATGGTGTTGTCTTGATTCGTGTGCCTCCGGGGAACCAAATCCATATTAGAGTAGATAATTTGAATCCTTGCCTAGAGGAGAGTCTAGCCATACCTTTCATGTTGTCAAAGGAAGTCGGAGGTGGCCAAGATCTGAGAAGGAAGTCACGGCAGTTGCAAGGTCGGTCAACGTTGACTGTTGACCCAATCGGAGGTTAGAGACCAGCAACAGGTTCTTTGTCCTACGAGGAGTCCAACAACGTTAGCCGTTTGAAAATCGAAAGGTTCGATTGTGAGATATCAACTGTTGAAAATAAGCCATCCATTTCAAATTAGATCCAAAGGTGTAGATCTGGTGCTTTGCAGTGCACAGAAAGCTGGTGCACCCTAGCATCTAATTGGCTAAAGGAGACTAGAAACTTTGATTGTGTTGACCGGGCATTGACCAAGGGCTAATCGAGGATTATCCTAATGTTTTTCGATGTTTTGAATTTGATGTTGCAATCGGTTTTGCCCAATTCTCATAGCATCATTGAGGTATGGTGAATTTGGTACTCGTGAGGCTGAAAAAATGACGTCTACACCCAAATTTAAAATTCTATTATATGATGGAAATATGAGCTTTACTTTGTAGCACAACATGATAAAAGACCTTTTGGTATAACAAGGTCTTGATGAGGCTTTGGAGGAAAACAAGCCTGCAGAGATGAAAGATAACGAATGGAGATCCATACAGAAAAGGGTTATGAGTACGATCCAATTGGCCCTTGCTCCTGATATACAGTATTAATGTCCTGAAATTGACAACAACAAAGGCATTGTGGGAGAAGCTCAAGAGCATCTATGCGTCAAAATCAATGACTAATCGGCTATGCCTTAAGATGGATCTTTATTCCCTAATAATAGAAGAATGAACAGTAATGCAACATCAAATCAATGAGTTCAACTAGCTAGTGTGCCAACTTCAAAGTGTGGAAGAGAATCTTGAGGACAAATTCAAAGATGAAGAGTAGGCGATTCTTTTGCTGTCTTCTTTACCAAGGTCGTACAAATCATTGGTACAGACGAAGTTGGTGGGGAAGAAGACACTCAAATTGGATGATGTCAGTTCACTTCTTCGTGAAGATGAACAAATGATAAGTAAAGGAAGTGCAACTGAGAATGATAGTGCACTAGCTGTACAGGATTCTGATAGTGGAATGAGTTATAGCATGAATGGCGGGCACAAAGGTAGATCGAGATCATGGGTACGTGACAAAGTGAAAAATAGTGCTACTATTATGCAAAGAAGGGCCATATTTAGTCGAAGTGCCTACAATTCAATGAGGACATGAAGAACTTCAAGGAGATGAAGTTGTCCAAGGGAAAAGCCAAGTCTGATGACTTAAATTCGAACCTGTCGTGAATGTTGAGGAGGAACCATTGATGTTGATGGAAAGACTATTGATGTTGTCAAAGCTGATGAAAGGAGCTCTGAATGGGGTCTAGATTCCACCGCTTTTGTACATATGAGCAGCGAAAGAAGTCTGTTCAAGACTTTGTATACTGAGGGAGAGTTTGCTGGCATCGCCGTTGCAATCAATGAGGTGATAAAAGTTGAAGGTGTTGGAAGTGTCCGCCTAAAGTTGAACAACAATGTTGTCAGAATCTTTTGCGATATGAACATCATTGCATTGGAAGTATTGTCATCACGTGGATGCAAGTACATAGGCGAAGGAGACCAATGCAGAGTTTACAAACATGATAAATTGATCCTGACAGGCAAGATAAATCAAAGGAAGATTTGCATCTTGAGGGTCATACTGTATGAGAAGGGAACAGAAGCACAAGTGGTAGATTGACGAGTATTTGCCCAAAACAAACCATGGAGAAGAGAGTGGCGTTCTCCGAGGTTGCTGAGGTGTTTGGAGAATCTCATCAAGATAAGGAAGTGTCGAGCAGAGGGAACACGCTATTCAACAAAGTACTGAGTCTAGGCCAAAGGGTGCCAGATGGGGATTGTTCCTCTCCTGTTGGGTCTGGAGGGGAAGATTTGTTGGGTTCCAGCCCCAACAAGTGACTTGAGTTACAACTTGAGGTGCAACTCAAATTGCACCACATAAAGAAAACAGATGTCAATTTGCAGCTTGATTAAGCATCAAAATTGACAGCAAAATGGCAGTTAATCTAGCTGCAAATTGCAGCTAGATTAGCATATAATCCCTTCCCCATTTTTGGCTATAAATATGGGGTTAAGGTGAAGAGAAAAACACGCAAAAATTGAATGAAAACATATTGAGAAAGAGTGAGTAATTCAATATTTGTGGGGGATAGTTTCTCATGTTTTGCTAGAATACTGAGTCTTTGGAGAGGGTTATAACTTTGTCCGTTCAAAAGTTATATTGCGAGGGACGGTTAGATTTTAGCCGTGCAAAAATCATACTGTTGTAATCCTTGTGTAATAGTTGGTAAATTACTTCGTGGGCGTAGCCAATTTTGGGCGAATCACGTTAAAATTCATGTGTCCCGTGTTTACCGCTTTTACGAATTTTTGTACACGATAATGTGGAATCCAGGCTGGGGAATAGCCAGTATTCCCAACCTCTAAGACAACTTTGAGGTGTATTGATGCAGAACGGCTAATCCATTTCTTGTTCTAGACAATTAAAGAACCATAATTGAATTACTTGAGACATATTATGACTTTCCATTGTAATTTTTGTTCTCAAGATTTGGAGACATTGCTTACATGGAGGGATCATGTCAAATTTATAACAATCTACAATAGATATAGTGGTCTGAATTACTGAAGGATTATGATCTCTCTATGCACTACCACCCTAGGAAGGCTAACAAGGTGGCAAACACTCTCATCATTAAGAACCACACGCATACATTTGTGTTACTCAATGCATAAGCATAACTGATTCGGAAGGAATTAGAAAGTTGTATATTAAAGTGTTTACCTACTTCGGCCTAACCAGGAAAAGACAATCCAAACTTTGGAAGATATGCTCTGACTTATGTAATGGATTTAGGAAATAGTTGGGATCAACACTTGACACTGGTTTAATTTGTCTACAACAAACTTTAGTCGAGTGTCCAAATGGCACTGTATGAGGCATTATATGGTTTAGAGTATGCGACCCTTTTGGGTGAGAATAATTTATTGGGCTCATAATTGTTAAAATACACCAAGCAAAAGGTAAATTTGACTCGTATAATAATTAAGAAAAATCAACACCACTAAAAGAATGAGCCCATAGATGATGGAAAGTGTCAAGTGACCACCTCATCTAAAAGTTTATGCTATAAAAGATGAGTTTGTTATATTACTTATTGTCTTCAACATGTCATCTCACTGTACGCTATATTGTTTTTTATTGAGTCTTATATGTGGATGTAATTTTTGCAAATAGGCGGTGGTGAGTTTTAAAAATCTAGGACCTTTGGGCAACTAGGCTCTAATACTATGTGAAGTGATCACCTCATCTAAAAGTTTAAGTTATTAGTATTAGGATCTATATGCTCTAAGGACTACTCACACCATGACATTTGTTGTAAACATATTGTAATACTTTAGTGTTAATAATTTCATTCTCTAATTCATTTATTGGGTAAATTGCACTGGACTCCCCTGTGGTCAACCCTAAATGCACACGACCCTCTTGTGGTCCAAAAAACCCCTTCAGACTCCCCCGTCATTTAAATGTGCATATGAACCCCCTGCTATCAAATAATCCGTTAAATTTAATGGAAGTGAGATTTTTATTAATTTTTAACTAATTTTACAATAAAATAACTATAATAATTGATAAAATTACCCCTTTCATTAAAAAATAAAAAAATAAAACTAAAATACAAAAGCCCATCTTTTTCCCACCCCGCAACACAAAGATCGTCATCCCACCCCTAACCCCCACCCAGCACCCCCCACCCCCCAAAACCCCCAAGGCTATAAAAGTCTTTTTATATTTTCCATTACTTGCATAGACAAAAATTTGACGGCAAAGGGTTATACACACTTTTATACGACCATAAGGGGGTCTTGTTGAGGTTTTAGACCACAGGGGGTCATATGCATTTATGGCTTACCACAAGGGTATCCGGTGCAATTTACCCTTCTTTTATGTGTGTATGTGTATTTCTCGAGGTCTCTAACTCAAATAAGTGACTTAGGAGTAAAGTTTGATCTAGGATTTGATCCAAGATGACCCAATCCAAGAAGAGCATATTGTTTCACAACCTCTCCGCAGATAAGTGAGGACTCGTGATCCTCCCGCAAGATACAACTATCTTGGATGATAGTGATCATATTGATGATCCAATAAACTATGAAGAAGCTATATTTGATATAGACTCAGAGAGATAACTTGAGGCCATAAAGTCTAAAATGGATTCCATGCACACGAACTAAGTTTGAAACCATGTGGGCTCACTGAAGGTATTGTATCTATAGGTTGCAAATGGTTGTACAAAAAGAATGGGGTGAAGACGAAAATGTGGAGACTTTTAAGGTAAGACTAGTGGCAAAAGGTTATCATCAAAGGTAAAGAGTTGACCTTGATGATTCTTTCTCGCCAATAGCCATTTTGAAATCCATTAGAATTTTATTGGCCATAGCTGCACACTCGATTATGAGATACAACAAATGGATGTCAAAACGATATTCCTTAATGTTTTCATTGAAGAAGATATTTATATGTAACAACCAAAAGGGTTTGTATCTAGTGACAGAAGTCACAAAATGTGCAAGTTACAGAGATCTATCGATGGACTCAAGCAAGCCTCCAGAAGTTGCAACCATCAATTTTATGAAGCAATCAAAGTGTTTGGCTTCACAAAGACGAATCTTGTGTATACAAGAAAGTCAACAAAAAGGTGATCACATATTCATTATTCGTATTTCCTAATTGTTTAGACTTTTAGATATATATATATATATATATATATATATATATATATATATATATATGTGTGTGTGTGTGTGTGTGTGTGTGTGTGTGTGTGTGTGTGTGTATGTGTGTGTTTATATATGTATATACATATAGATGTATATATATGTGCATACATATAGATGTATATATATGTGTGTGTATATATATGTGCATATATATATGTGTGTATATATATATATATATATATGTGTGTGTGTGTGTGTGTGTATATATATATATATATATATATATATATATATATATGTATTTTAGGGTTTGCCTTTGTTGACTATTGGCTATTTTATCGTTAAGGTAAGTAAGTGTTGTCAATTACTACCATAATCTTCATTAATTCATAAGGTTCCTTGCGTTATGCCTTAGTGATTTTTCTCATTTATTTCATTGGCTGTGTTTAACTTGACGTTCGTCATGCACCTTGAAATCCACGTCAAGGATTTATTCTTTTTCATTGTATTGATCTTGGTAATCTTTGTTATTCATGCTATTTATTGGATTTGCTCACTATTTTCATGTTAGATTGTAAGCTATTATTGAATTCTTATACATATAAAGTTTCATTTTTTGTAAATTCGCATATGCAATAGAGTTGTGTTTGACTTTCCCATATTATTTAAATTGCTGACTGGGACGGAACCAGAAATCTTGGAAGGCCAAAATTCAATTAAAAAAATTGATGATAAACAAATGTAAAAAATTAAAGGCCTTAGCATTGGTTTTTTTTTTTATATATAAAACTTGGAGCCCCTCTAAATGACCTAGTTCGGCCATGGATTGTTAAGAATGTCATTATTCTTCACATGCTATTAGAGTTGGCATATGGGCCAGCTCGGCACAGCCCGACCGAATCATAGTTTGAGAAAACTGAGCCCGACTCGGTATATATATTTAGTGGACTGAGCTGGGTTAGATTTATTTCTCATAATATAAGATTCAACTCGGCTCACGAGCCCGATACCACGAGGCGCGAGTTAGGCCAGCCCAACCCATTCTTTTTTTGTAATTAGTGTAATTTTAATATATAATTATACTAATATATATACACACACACACACACACACACACACACACACACACACATATATATATATATATATATATATATATATATATATATATAACTTGCATAGTTAGATTAATAATTAAAAAATAAAATTTAAGCTTAATTTTTTAAAGAAAAGTTAATTTAACTATTAACGAAATAGTACACAAGTTGATTAATAACATTAACAATTAACATAAATGATAAAACACTACATAACAAACTACAACTTAATGAGATTCGAGTACATTAGTGATATAAACATAAAAATAAAATATCATATAAACGCTTAAGGAAAGTTAGTGTAAAAGTTCTCCATTTTGTTTTGCACTTTGTACGGGTACTAGGCCTGTTGGTGGTTGTGGTGTGCTTGGAGGTAGGGTGGTTGAATAACCACTACATGATTAAAATAGTTCGTGACATTTGGGTGTTGAGATACAAGGTGTATTACAAGCGTCCTAGTTCCAAATTTACGTTGAATTATAAATTGACGTTGCTAATAGTTATAAATTACATACTCATGTTCTTCAAAGTACCTAAAATAATTTCAAACCTCTGACGAATGTAATCGTCATGAAGATTTTCTTCTCCTATGGATATAGTTACATATAATGTTGTAGACTTGTTGTAAAATAAAGTTAAATATACTTATTGACTAAAATACTATGTCACTAAGTATTTATAGAAAAAAATTATATGTACGATTATAAAAATTGTAAAAAATAATTGTACCTAAAATCTTTTAAAAATAATATGAAGGGACTTAAAGTTACAAGTTGCAAACTTGCAATATCATAAAAAATATTTGATAACAAATCATTTAATGTCAATTTAAGAAATAAATTTACTACTTGTAATTATTAGTTTGTTAAAAAAAACTAGTTACTACGGCTTGCTAGTTTGTTTAAAAAATAATTATTACGGCTTACATTGCATACATAAAACATAATATTTCAATTTCTTTTCATAAGTAAGCTCAAATTGCGCTTAATTTGTGTTGAGCCCAAGTTGGACCTTATCTGGTCTCGAGATGGGCCTTATCTGGGCTCGAGTTGGGCCTATGCTGGGCTAGGCTCATGGGCTGAGCTGAGCTGGGCTGGGCTCATGTATTGAGTTGAGCTAGGCTGGGCTGGGCTCATATATTGAGCTGAGCTAGACTTGAGATTAAATGGGTCTGCGCTCAAATGGGTTGGGTCAAAAATTATATTACCCAACTCAGCCCACCTATATGTGGTGGGTTGAGCCGAGTCAAGCCCACTTTCAACCATAATAGATTGGGGCGAGTCAAGTCCACTTTCAACCGAGGTGAGTTGGACTTGAATTTTTGTGTGTTGGGTTGATCTGAACTTGTATCTGTCAGCCCAATTGCCACCTCTACATGCTGTCATCATTTGATGCCTTATCACCTTTGAGGCAACCCTTATTTATTCTATTTATTCTTATGCTTCTTTTCTATATGAAAAGAAGTACGTACCTATTGGCTTTTGTGTAGCTATGATGCTACTCCTGGTGAGTTGAAATTTATTAATATTTGAGCATTGACAATTTTTCTTCATGTTTATGTTTATGTCTACTTAATGCATTGTGTAGAATATTTCATGTGCAAGACAATTTTAGGTTGTTTATATTTCCTTTAATTATGGAGATGGTTTTTGGTTTAAGGTTTCCATGCCTTGATATTTATTACATTTGGATGTTTAAGTTGCCTGGACAACTGGTCCACAATGTGACAAATGACTAGGGTAATTGCATGACATCTCCAACATGATCGCCTCCTGAGCTCAAAGGTTTTCACCATTCTTATTATAGAACTTATTATAGTAATTGGTCAAAATGTGCGATCTTTCGGTTTAAAGGGTTTGAGAGAGAGTGACTGTAGACCCAACTACGCGTGAGGCCTACGTACATGACAACCAGATTTATCCAATTGTCGTGGATTTACATACCCCTTATTACAACCAAAACCTCACGCAAAAAGTAACATTAGGACTCAATGCAATATGTCAAGAAAGCCTAAAATAATACTTTAAAGAAAAATGTCACAAATGGTCCCTATAATTTTCTCAAAATTTATTAGTCAATTTAGTTTCTATTATTTAAAAAAAAAAAAAATTAAACTCATCTCTATTATTCAAAATTAGCCAATCTAGTACTTATTATTTTAAAAAAAAATTAATTTAATCCCCAAATAGGGATCACATGTAAGGAATAAATTTAATATTTTTAGGAAAAATAGGGACTAAATTGATTTTTTTGGAAAAAATGAAGACTAAATTGATTAATTTTGAACAATAGGGACAAATTTAATTTTTTTAGGAAATAATAGGAATTAAATTGATTAATTTTAAATAATATGGCCAATTTAAAATTTTGGTGAAACAATAGGAACCATTTCTATAATTTTTCCTAAGAGTTAAAAAAAAAAAAAAAAAAATCTCACAAAAAATAGAATAAAACAAATGGAAGCTAGGTTTTTTTTTTGGTCGAAATGGAAGCTATGTAAAGTAGCTACAAAGTTCCCAATTGTTCCAACACGCTTCGATCCAACACAAAGTAGGACAAGGACACCAAGAAAAAACACAGCAAGGTGCACAAAGGGGAAAAACCAGCAGAAAAGAAAGGTAAAATTGGTATTGTAAACATAAAAAAAATAATTATTTAGCATCAAATCAAGTGATCTAAAATAGTTAATTTAAGTTGTCCTTTAGACCCACAACAACTCACTTATAAACAGGTTATATATGCTAACACCCACTAACCCGGGGCATGACATTTATCATGAATCTTTTTTTCACCTCACTTTCTAGTCAAGTGCAAGTCAAATATCCAGGTTTCAATTCTCGGCGGTGGGGGGTTGGGGGGGAAAGGGGGAGGGGGGGAGGGGGGAGGGAGAAGAGGAAAAAAGAAAAAAAAGTGCAAATCAAATATTGAAACATTAACATAATGGATAGCAATAAAGCCGTACCTTGTTTTTTCTCGTTCACAGATAGATAATTGCATGGAGAAAGATTTCAGCAATTAGTAGCGAATGAACAACAGCAATAACAGTGAGATAACTGCATCAACAGTGAGGTTATACTATTCTTTAGCTTCTGATATGCATCAAAGACCAGAAATGAGCAATTAACTTGGCTATTTATGGTACCCTCTTTTGTTTAAGTGCAACAATAGCTACTGAATTTAACTTCAGGTTTATGTTTTCCATTTCCAATTTTACACTTCGATTTATCATATATGGAGGGAAAGGAACAATAGATGGCACAACAACTTGTGCTTGACGAAGGACCAAATTTACCACAATATTTTGATGGGTAAATAGCACCACAACCCCCTATGTTTTAGCAAAAGTGCACATGACCCCCCTGTGGTTTGAAAAGTGCACCGGAACTCCCTGTGATTTCAAAAGTGTAGCACCACAGCCCCCTTCATTAAAAAAACCGTTACTTTTAACAGAGAGTGCGTTACACGTGCGTTCGGTGCAATTTTTCATGTTTTTAGGCTTAAATTATTACTTAATTGGACAAAAATGCCCTTATATATGTTTTTTTTTCTCCCAATGCAATTTTCACAAAAAATAAAAAATAATAATAAAAACCCATCTTCCTCAAACCACCCCCCCCCCCCCCCCCCCCTCACCATCCCCACCCCCACCCACCCTACCATCACACCCACCCTGTGTGTGTGTGCGTGTGTATATTATATATATATGTGTGTGCGTGTGTATATTATATATATATGTGTGTGTGTGTGTGTGTATGCGTCTGTGTGTGTGTCTGTGTGTGCGTCTGTGTGTGTGTATGTGTGTGTGTGTGTGTGTGTCGGTGTCTGTGTGTGCGTCTCTGGGGGTGTGTGTGTAAACAAAAAAGAAAAGAAAAAGAGAAATAAAAAATAAAAAATTGAAGGGCATTTTAGTCTTTTTATACAATTCAGTTAAATTTGTTGACGGAAAATTAGGAAGGGGGTGCGTGTGTACTGTTTGAAAACCATAGGGGGTTCTGGTGCACTTTTTAAACCACAGGGGGGTCATGTGCATTTTTGCTAAACCATAGAGGGTTGTGGTGCTATTTACCCTATTTTGATGGATATTTGCAAGCTCGGTTTTTAGGGACTATGTTATTTATGGGCTTATATCCGAGGCTCGGTTTTTAGATAAGAGTATCCTAGTTTGGTTTTGTTTCACTTCTTTCTTGCAAGTTTATACTCTTTTCTACAACTTTTCGGTATCAATGAAATCACTTGTTTATATAGCAAAAAAACGATAGCCGGTGAAGTAGGTAAGCATAATTGCACTTAAAAAAATTTGAAAATCGAAAACATTATCATCCCCTAAAGTATGCAATTAGAGATAATGACTTGACGTTGAGCCAAAACAGAAGATATTATCAAAAAATTACATGACAATTGACTTCTCCAAATTCTAAACAAAATCCCCCACAACCAAAGTCGACTACAAAATTTGTTAGCAGTGTCGTAAGAATAAAATATTAGTATAGTTAGATCACAGAGTATGAAACTACGACTTATGACCATGTATGATGGCACTCCATCTTAAAAAATCAGTATGGAGATTTTGTTGCAAATGAAAGGGTGACACATGAGGATGCTTTGCTGATTCTTGACAAGGCCATCTCCTACCTTAGTCAAGCATCTGGAAACTTATACCATAGGAGTTGCTTTTGACACCAAATCTCCGTTTGTTTGTCGTAAAATGATTTGACGGTAAAAAAATGTTTACAAGAGAAAATATTTTCATGAACAATAGAATTTTTTTGTGTTTGATTAACTCATTAAAAAAATATTTTTTAATGTTTGGATGTATCAATAAAAAATATTTTTCGATAAAGATATTCTTTCTAAAAGAAAAAAAAAACACACACACATGCATATTTTTTGGGTGGAGCGAATGGAAAATACTTTCATCTCTTTATATTTTTTACTCTTTTTAACCAACATTTTTTTGACCGAAAAAATATTTATGGTTGACTTATTTTGTTCGTGTTATCAAACATCGAAAATTTTTAAAAAAAATTGAAGAAATAGTTTACGGCAAACAAATAAAGCCCTATTGTTCATGATCCTTTTTTGTTTTTTTTTTATATGTTTTCAGGTTCCCCACCAAAAGAAAGCGTGGAATTATGACTTAATTGTGCTTATCAATGGAGAACAAAGAAAATCAGTATGAACCTCGGAGGAGGAAAAAATTAATCCCAACAAATTAGAAGAAGCTACGTGTTTTTTACTAGGAGGAAGAAGTTCGTCTCTCCAAGTAAACCCTTAATTGCCAAAGACCCTTGGTCTAACGGTATGATACTCGCAAACACAGTGTATGTGAGAGCTTGCAGGTTTGAATCACTACATTTGATATATATATATATATATATATATATATATATATGACCTTAGTCCTCCCTTTTTTGGAAAAAGAAATAAACCCTTAATTATTGAAGGGATGGTGGGCCCATTTCATTGCCTGAAATCTCTTGCTTAAGGCTCACGATGTTACAATTTTTGAAAAATTTAATAAATATTCCAAGCTACATTTTTTTTTTTGGTCATATCCCAAGCTACATTAAGGAAATGTCAAATATCAAACAAGTCTCAGATGATGAGAGCTATAAAAGACTAAGTTGGATAAGCTGAATTTAGTCGAACACTCAAAATAATCTCCATTTTGGAAATGTCCAAAATATTCTATACTCACCATACTACACACTTAGCTCACAAAAGCTAGGGTAAAATTGAAAACCCCTATTACCTAATGTGCATCATAAACCCTCTATTAAAGTAATTAGTTAAATTAGTCTTGTGTTTTAAAGAATGTTGCACGACGATCCCGCTGTCTTTTATGTCATTCACTTTAATGATGCGTGTTGTTCACCTACTCAAAATGAAGATAGGTATTATATGAAGCCTAAAGCATGTCTAATTCATTTATAGTTTAAATTTTGCTATTTAATTGTCTCTATTTTATTTAATAGTTGATTCAAAAAATTAGAAATTTTTTATTGTTGTTTAGATTATTTGAAAAATATAAGATAATTGTAATATATTTGTTTAGTAATTTATATAAGAATTTAAACATGTCAACTCAAAAATCTTAATTACCTAAGATCAACAATGTCTCAAAAAAGATTAAATGGATTGGGCGATATTATCAATTAGAAATTACATGTTCGAAGGATTTGATTATAAAAAGTTAACTAAAAAATTTGCATCTCAAAAAGCTAGACAATAAAATTCTAGTAAACTATTTACATAAATTTCAATAAAAAAGGGCCTCATTTTAATATTTAGATTTAGGCCTCACTATACGTGTTGAGCCGCCTCAATGTCCCCATATGCTCCAGCAATAACTATTATAACATAATTGATATATTCACTTAAACCATACATTTCGTTCATAATATCAGGATTGCAGAATTTAAAGTTATCAGAATTGCGTACCTGAATCCATGACAACAATAACGTAAAAGTAGGAAAACCTTTGAGAATTTGGTGCAAGGCCTTCCACAGACTAAACAAGATTCTCTTGTTGTATGTTGCTCAATGTGAGGCTTTGAGAAAACAAAGAATATAGTGTGTTTAGCCTTGGGGACCAAGACCTCTTTATATAGACAACTTGATTAGAATCTCACTAATCCTAAACTAAGTTGCTATTAGATACCATACATTACACAGTCCATATTGGATAAGATGTCTTATTAGGATCTTTACTAGAATTAGATCACTTAATTATCCTAATTAGAATAGTAACCCAAATATAATTGTTAATTATTTGTAAGCCCATAATAGATTATTGAAAATAATCCCAACAATCTACCACTTGGGCTATACAGTAATACCAAAGACAATTATATTTGATAACTTTATGTGCACAAAATTGCTACATGCTCTTAAAACATCTTTTGAAACAATCCGGTCCATCTCATATACTAGCATGAGACCAAAGCGGGCTTCGTTACATTACACCATAACGGGACCCATCAATGATCACCATACCAAATATATTCAATGACATAGATCAAATATGGATGCGTGGCTTGGAAATTACATGCAATGTGATCTCAAACATGCCTATTTCCAATTGGTCCGAATTTTATTCCGTGATCTCAAACCTTAGTCTTTCAAACCTTATGTTAAACCACAATTAAAAGATAACACATTCAGAGTCATAACTGAAAATAAAACCATAACTTTATTGTGCAGAAAACTGAATATACATAGTGTCAAAGAAAATAACTAAAGACATACACAAACTCCCACTAAAACTGCATGCCATCAAATAAAACAATACCTATATGAGCAATGTGCTCATGAAAGACCTTGGATGATCTACCTTTAGGAAGCGGATCCGCAAGCATGGAGTCTATTCCTATATATTCAATTGACACTATCTTACTCTGAACTCTTTGCTTAAGTACTTAGACACTTGATGGATCTCTCAATGTCTCAGAATTCCAAAGAATCAGAATCAGAATACCTAATGACCTCCAATTGATCTGACTTCCGATAAGTGAGCATATAACCTTATGTTCTCTATTAATTCTTTATAACCCATTTGTGTCCTAATTTCTTTATGATCCATTACAGGGTTCCTTAGTTACTGCCTAACATCCTTGTTATGTATGCACAATATAGATATGTACATACTTGAGTCCTCTTAAGATTCCCTACAACTGATGCATAAGAGATCTTGTGAATTTTCTTAACTGTAACATCACTTTTTCTTTCAATTTCATTATTGGGGCACTAATTGAGTCTAGGAAGATAAATTTACTCCCACTGGACTTGTGATATACACAGTCATCAACTGCATTTACCTCAAAATCATACGAGATAATGACTTGATAAAACTTGTAATACCATTGACGGAAAGCCTGTTTGAGACCATATATGGACTTTTTAATTTTGCAAACCATAGACTTTGAGTTACTTAATACAAAGTTTTCTGGCTGCACCATGTAAATGGTCTCCTCAATGTCACCATTAAGAAAAGCTGTCTTAACGTCCTTCTGATGTAGTTCTAAATCAAAATGAGCCACCAGTGCCATTACAGTTCTAAAAGAATTTTTTGTAGAAACTGGAGAGAAAGTCTCTCTATAGTCAATGTCTTCTTTCTGAGTGAAACCCTTAGCTGTCTTAACGTCCATCTTAACCTACTTAATTAGTCATCTAAAATCACAAATTATTTATTCGTGTTATTTATTCATATATATATTCATATTATTTATTCATCAATATTAAGTAATTAAATTTAATTCTAAAACTAATTAGTGATATTGATAGAATATATTTTCTTGTCAAAATTTCAAAAATAAAGCTTCAAAATATAGGGACATAAAAGGAATACCAACAATAAATATATTTACAAATCTTAGAATTGACTAAATACTATTTTTTTAGTTCTAAACAAGGGAATTCATTTTTAAATACAAATCCTCACAAAATTTATTTATAAATCAAATAAATTCCACACCACAAAGATTTTCAAACACTTTGCAAGACTATTTCAGGTTTCTTACTATATTAGGTTGATCTCCTTGGTACTTAAAATCGTTTATCTATTCATCCTTTGATCTTGCAACACAAGGGTGAGCTTAATAGTAGTGTTCTTCCTTTTGTCAAAGAGGACATTTCGTTATAAGTTGCTTTATTGTTAAATTCTATTTCAGATCTTCGCAAAGAAGAGTAATGTTTTGTTTTAAGTGAATTGAAATAAGAAATACTTTAGACTATAGTAAAAATAAAGAAGAAGATTCCATTAGTTATAAATTCCACCATTTTGTAATGCAAACATTGATATGTGTAGTTCCACCAATAACTATGAAAGTGTAAGCCAAAGCATCAAAGAGATTCCATTTTTCAAAATATAATTAACATAAATTTGTCTTATACATGAAAAAATTTTAAGGAGAGAAAATTAATGCTATAATATGTGCAAATAACATTATAGTTCCCATTATTCTTTTGATAACTATTACTATGCGTCAAACACACTTGTTAGAGAAATATGGAGATTGAATTTAAGAACAAAGTAGTCTAAAGAAATGAGTTCATTATAAATTTATTGAATTATCCTTATACCATTTGATTCTTTTCTGATTTGTCCTACAACATTGAGCATAGATAACGACAAAATCTACACACACAAAAAAAAAGGTCTAGAAGCCCATCCATTTCCTAGTTATACAAAAATTCAAAAATTAACAGCATAAATGGAAAGGTCATATGACTCAAAGTAACTTCTTTAGAGATTATCTTATAAGCTTTATTTCCAAAAAAGGTTTTTTCTTTTTCTTATTTACATTCAAAATTTGCAATAAATAGTGGTACTCAACTTACTTGGACGATCCTTTGCCAACTCAATTTATATGGTATCAAGCACTTTAATTAAAGAATCTGTCTTTATACATGTCACAACCATGCCACACATGTCTTTTATATAACTTCAATAAAAATCACAAATACTTTCTTGTCCAAAACACTCCATAAATCTTCTAGAAAAACTCAGTCATATGTCTTATCTTCAACTCTTTAAACACCGTATGTAAGTATTTTTTTTTATGTCTCCTAATTACTCCATCATTATCCTTACACATATGCTACTCATTAGATTTGCCCCTTCCCAAGAATTGACCATTGCTTTTATCGGATTTAGATTCTTTCCTTTACTTTTTTACTCATCTACTAGATGATGTGTATATGGACCATTACATTTGGTCTATTGAAGTCTCAATCATTTATTTAAAATTTATTTTAACTAACTTGTTCACAAATGAAATTCAAAATAAATTGTTAAGATTTAAAAAGATCAAATCTCATATATCTAGTAGATGAGAGAAAAGTAAGAGGAGAGGATCCGAACCCTTCTTCAATCACCCTCCATTGAAAAGTCTACGTCATTGTCCTTTGTCTTACTAAAGTGAAAACTTACCTCATTGCCCTTTCCCCTCAATGATTATATTTCATTCTAAATATCGCATTTTTACATTTTTATTTATGTAGATCTAAGGTTTTTTTTGCTAGAATGTAGATCTAAGGTTTGACTAAATAAGATGTTATTTATTTAAAATAAATTAGTAGGTAATATGGAAAGAGATAAAAATTAGTGAATTAATTTGAACATTCGTGCAAATTCAGTGACTTATGACGCAATTACCCTTTTGATTTTCATTTGGCATTTACACATCTGCTTAATAAGAAAAGGCAGAATATATAAAAGACATATTTTTAATTAGCACAAAACTTTTCCTAGAAAGTATGAACCTTTTCAGCACTTATATATTTCTAATGAATCGACTATGAAAGTGGTCGTTAGCTACATTAGTGCGCAAATTCCTTCATTGTTATTACCCTGTCATAGGAGTTTTTCCTAACCATTCAGTTGAAGATTCCTTTGTGTATGGTATAACAAGCTATTTAGCTACTTATATTGATTGTCCACAGTTTGGCTAGCTACAATGCACCGACAACCTAATATGGCAATATGATTATTATTATTATTATTATTGTGCTTATTTTTTAAGACATTAACATGTTTATAAAGGAATAATTTTATAATATGTTATGTTTTGAAAATGAATTTTGGTCGTTTGAGTAATGATTTCTATTAACATGTATATAATATATTTATTATTTATTGATACTACATTATTGTTTATTTTTATCATTTTTATGATTATTGTATAGTCATTCTTAACACAATAATATGTACATAAAAGGCTAGGTTTTTACTCCTTTTTTTTTTTTTTGCTCGAGCTAGGTTTGTAATGTTTTATATTTTGAAAGGGCATTTAGTTATTTGACAAATGAGTTCTGTAACATGTATATAATATGCTTATCAAGATAAGATTATTATTATTATTGTGATAGTTTTTTAATATTATTATTCATTATCATTTTTGTTTGTTTGTTTGTTGTTGTGGTTATTATTATTATTATTATTATTATTATAAATTTTATATAATTGTAATATATTATGTTTTCAAAGGGCATTTTGATTATTTGACAAATGAGTTCATATCCAAGAACATAGGAGTGAGCTAATCACATATGTTTTATCTGGAATGGCTAATATCAAATTATGGGAAATGAGATTCTCAAGTTCTTTACCTTATACCAAGCATGAGAAATAGAATAGTATAAGGAATGTCATGCCACTACCAACCCCTTCCAATATAGGTGGCGATAGGTCTTGGAATAAATTTAGACATGAATAGAATGGGTTAAGAATTGGAATAGAATAGAGAATGGAATAAACATGGTAAAGAATATACCGTACTTGGTATACTATAGGAATAAAGATAAGAATAAATGTATTGAATCGCAACCCATGTTTGGTAATAAGTATAACAGGGTAGTATTGGGAAATGACTTTTATGAAATAACAAGATTGCCCTTTTGTAATTATATTCATGTTATTGTCTGTTAGAATAAAAATAATAATAATAATAATAATGATGATAATAATAATAATGATAACAATAACAACAATAATAATTATAATTATAATAATAACAGATAGATAAACATAATTTTGGTATTATGATAATAACAATAACAGAAATTTTCATTTTGTTATTAGATACTTTTATGTATTAAAAGGGTATTTGGGTTATTTGACAAAAATGATGCTATTAATTTCTTTTTGATATTTATAAATAATAATAATGATGATAAGGATTGACCTTTTGTTATTATATAAGTGTTATGTTTTGAAAAGGTATTTCTATCATTAATAATAATTATTCTAAGGATCAAACGCTTAGCACTAAGTTAAAAGCTTAAACCATTAGCAGATGCACAAATTTATTTCCTTATAATAGCAACATAGAGCGGCGCATCTATGTGGCATGAGGGTCTTGGCCATGCACATAGGACATACCAGTAGGATAGGTTGTCAAGCACCGATATCATGCCCATACGCGATAAAGAATCCATAGGGTGATTATTGTCCTCCCATAAGGCCAAAAATCTATCCCCACCCCAATCCCCCAACGACACTCGAGGGACTCAAACCTGTAACAATACAAGAATCATAGGCTTTATGGAAATATGGAGAACAAAATTCACTGATGAAGCATGCACAAATTATAATAAACAACCATGCATAATATTTTTTGCGATCAATTTCTTACCATGTATTATATCCAAGTATTGTAAGAAATTTTTACTTAAGTTGGTCTTCATGACCACATAAAATGTAAAATAAATTGTGATGGCTCAATAACAAAAGTAATAAAACAATATTTATGATGGACACGGACCTTGAATCCAAAGCAATTTACACAAAGGGCTCTCTTTAACAGTATATATTCTTTCTTGCTATGGAGTCCTTAAAGGGGTCATGGATACTGTCATACAAATATTAGATGCTGGATATCTCATGCGTAAACTTATTGAAGTAGTTCAACATATAATTGTACGTTGAATAGATTGTGGCACCACTCATAATCTCATACTTTAGGATGGACACGGACCTTGAATCCCTCATTACCAAATTCTCGTTGCTCTTCCTGAATCCTTATAGCTGAATATGCAACTGTAGAGTACTAATTAATAGCACACAATCCATGTAATTGGTAATTCCAGAACAACAATGTCTCCAATCAACATTGATACAATCAGCCAGCTCAATACAATCGCGATATTGAATATATATATATATATAAATTAGTGATAGCATTTTGATTCTTTGCCTTGGATTAAGGAGTCACTCAAGGACTCAATTAATTCATTGAGCTCCATTACTTGTATTTTATACATGAATGTACAGCGTGTGTGGAAATCAATATTTCTAAATTAATACGAATAAATAAAATAATAGTAAATAAAAAATTTAAAAAAAATAAAATAATAAAAATAAAATGAAATAAATAAAAATTATTAATGTTTAAGTTAAACTAAAATCTTACAATTTAAATTTATATTTAAAATATTTTTTAATGCTAGATTCTAAATTTTAAATTTTCAAATTTAATTGCAAATATTAAAATAAAAATAAAATAAACAAAACAATTTTTAAATTTTAAATTGTCAAATTTTTTTAAAATAATAAGTTTAGTTAAGTTTTCAATTTGTGAAGTGTAAAGTTAAAATTTACAAATATAAAAATATATTTACTTTACTTGTATAAATACATTAAACATTTTTTTGCTCATGTATTAGCAAAAATATACAATATGTATCGTTATTTATACAATTTATATGATATTTTTATTTTTTTAAGTTAGGGATATTATTGAAAAATTGTTCAAGATTCCTAAGAATATTGGGTCTAAACCAAATATAACAAAATAACATTTCTAGGAATTTGACAAAGTATTCCTAAGAATACTTTTAATGTACCAAAGAGTTTTAATAACATTTTTTGGGAATGAAAAATCAATCTGTGAACCACATTCCTTGGAATGTTATTTCTGAGAACGAAAAATCAATCCGTGAACCAAACGCCCCCTCATAGTAATATGTCATATATCAAAAGGGATCTCCTCAAGTTGTTCACATTTGTACAAAAGTAAATATTCAAGGCAAGGAAAGTTTTCACAAAAGGCAGTACATTTCACAACATTCAGAGTATTTAGCTTCGAGAATTTGAGTTTTGGGAATTTCTCATCCTCCATCTCCCATGCTTCACCCTCGAATGCATTGTCCATCAATTTGAGAACCTCCAAATTATATAGTATTGCAAGTTGTGGAAATTCATTCCATAACATCAAAAAATTTGACAAAGTCGACTTCTTAAGGTTTGAGGGAAAATTAAATTTACAAGGATATTTTCCCATGCCATTGTAAAATACCTTCAGTGATACAAGTTGATAAAGAAGCTCTAACATTGGGAACTGATTGCGATTTCAATCATCATCTAAGAATCCAAACATATACAATTCAATTTTTGCACGCCTCGTAGCCTTCTAATTATCCTCTCCATAGGCAATAGATGGTGTGGAAAATGATTGCATTCTATTTAGTATAAGAAGGGTTCACAAGTCTGTTGAGATCAAAATAAAAAAAGCACTATCATTTACATGGACGTGCCTCAACTTTGCCATATCCTATATGGAATCTGGTACCTTTACAACTTTACCTTCTAGTGCTTTGACACAAAAAGTTTCTAGGTTCCACAGATTGGATATGGTGGATGGAGTAGTATGTACATAGCCTTGAACGACCAAATATCTTAAATGAACAAGAACATCAATCACTTTTAAAGAGTTGTCTATATTGATGTCTTCTAAATCTAATATTTTATGATGCTTAAAGTTATGAGAAATGAATGAGACATCATATGGAAAAGTTGGGCATGAATCAGTTGCACCAGAAAACAACAATGATCTTACAAACGGCCCAAAAGGCTTCAACATAATGAACTAATTCCTTTTTGAGTAAATGCTGAGGCGACATAGGTGATATACTATAGGTGTTGAAGAATAGGAATAATTAGTATCCACGCTGTAATCTAAATTAACAATAACTGAAGGAAATTGCTCTTCATGCCCACGTATCAACTGTGAAATGTTCTCTTCCATAGATTTTATCAAGCAGAACTCACATAGGAAATCATGAATACAACATGATTTTACTGCACTATTAGATTTTTCTTGAGCAACTATTACTAGGCTTCTACCTATCAAATATGTTAGATAATCCTCTTATACATCCTTTAAGTTTTTGAAGTCACTGTGTTTATCCTTCTGCAATTCACAATCTCATCAATTTCGAGACTGAAATTTCTCTATCCTCTAGAAATGCTCCAGCATACAAAAAACATGGTTTAGAATGATCTAGTAAATGAGTGTAGCTCAGCTCTATTATGGCTTTGGCCCTTGCTTCTTTATCACCAAATATGTGTGAATTTAATCTTTCTACAATTTGGTTCCACTTATCTACTTTTTTCTCCATCTTTTCAAGAATTCTAGCAATCAAAACAATTGAAAATGGTAAGCCTCTACAATTGTTTGCTATTTGTCTTCCAACTCCCAATAGTTCAAGAGGGCATCTTTCTTTATGAAATAGCCCCTTTTCTAACAACTCCCAACTTTCATTGAGGGCATCTTTCTTTATGAAATAGCCTATTTTTTAACAACTCCCAACTTTCATTATCAGAGAGTAGACTAAGTGGTTGCAGTACATACAAAAAAATGTGGATATAGGTGGCACTTTATTAGAGGCGCTTCAATGAAATGCCACATATTAGATAAAAGGCAATAGCATTTTGTGGCGCTTTTCACAATTGTCAGTTATGAACACTAGAAAAGCACCACTAACTCTAGGAATTTAGCGCCAAAACATTATGCCAAAAGTGGATGTTGAGCTAAGTATTGGCGTTTCCTCAAATGCTGCCTGTGGCACTCAAGCTAGGTTGCATCTTGGCTAAACGCCACTTATAATTAATTTGCCTCTTTTTACATAAGTGGCATTTATTGAAATGCTGCATATTAATTGTTTTACTATAGCCAGCATTTAGACAAGCACCGCATGTGTTGTTTTAATTAAATTTCACATAGGCAACATTTTTGGGATTGCCACCTATGTTTAATTAATAAAATTTTACTTCAACTATGGTAGTGAGAATGATTCAAACTAAATATTTGCTAAAATAGGTATAACTATACCAGGGGTGGAGCCAAGCACCGAAAGTCAATATAGACACTCGGTGCTTGATTCCACCTCTAACAGCGGCACAACAAGTAACCAAAGATTAATTAGCGCACATTAAACTTTTTTTAGTTAATTAGGGTATAATGAAAATTCACAAACACAACATATATACATATATATGTATATATACATAAATATACATAAATAATAACCATATCTATTATTACACAACTAAAGTTAATTAGCTTGTGTTAAACGTAGATACAACATCCCCCAAAAAAATATATATAACAATATATATAATTACACATCTAAAATGATTAATTAACACAAATATTGAAACGAGTAGTAAATTCTCTCTTTCATTGAAATCAGGGGGTGAATCCTTAATTTTTGCTCAATAGAGGAAAACATGCAATTGAATACTCATATATGAATTGTGGGAGCTCAATTAAGTTCAATTCCACTTAAATTTCATACTAATTTTATTATTCAACAATAGTATTTATACTATTCTAGCCGAAGTTCAAATTTTTGCAAAACATGAGCTTACTTAACTTTTAATCAATTCTAATTGAAAAATAATTTTCATTAATGTATTTTTTTGGTCAACTAAAATTTATTCATTCAAAAGGAAGTACAAAATTTATCCGATCCCAATAGGATGGATATCCATATTGAGAAGATACATCAACTTTCATTAATATTTGAATTATGAAAATTATAATATAATTTTTTCTCCAAATAGATATTTGTTCAAACTTATAATACACATTTTTATTGCTTGCAAACTATTTTTGATGATTAAAGTATTATAATCCTCCTTATACACCTTTGTTATTCCACATACATTATATTTCGTACAATTACAATTCTATACTAATGTCAAATATCCAATGGATAAATTAAGTAATCTATCTACATATATAAATCTACATAAAATTGAATATAAATACCAAATATTAAAAAAACTAATAAAAAGAAAAAATGTTTCACCCACCCAAAACTATTCCTTTTTAATTCCCACCAAAACACTTTTTCCCCAAAATATCTTTTCCACCCAAAATTATTTTCCCCAATACCCACAGAAGTCTCCAGATACCACCAACTCCACGTTTACACACACATACATACATCTCAACTCAGCATCTCACCTTCCGATCATCTCAACATCTCGCCTTCCGTTATCACTCCGTTAGTGCTTGACACCAGGTTTGCCACACAAGCATGATGTTATTTGCAAAAAAAATTATGATGATGATTGATTATATGTTGTAAAATTTATGATGATGATTTTTGCTTTTTCGTGAACTACATCAGTGGTGTAGATGAATTAGAGATGTTTATGATGATTTTTGCTTTTTTAATTCCCACCAAAACTATTTTTCCCAAATTAATTCCGTGGTCTTGTATGTTGGAAAATCAATTGGGGATATTCTGTCAGAAGAATTAATTGTTTTTTTCCCTAGCCTTTAAACGAGAGAAGAAATTGTAGAAACATATAAGATGGTGTTTATAGCTAGACTGGTAAGTAACAAGTCAAAATCCAACTGGAGATGCTTATTTTCAAATGCTGTAATTGGCATAATTAACGATTTCGCAATGCTTATCTCTTTTATGGGTAATGGGTTGCAATGCTTCTGTAACAGATTCATTGCAATCCAATAGACATACAACCTTCTGCAATTCAGAATGCTCTTATGTCATCTTTTAGTATAAATTTACCTCATTCACTGGTTATAAGGAGTAATGGATATTTCAGTTAAAAGAAACAAGGCCTCTCTTTTTTCCTCTCTCGAGTTTCAACATTAAGATTACCTGCCATATATGGTCTGTGACAGTATGCAGGTCTCATGCTACAAAGACCAAAAAGTGGTTTTCTTTCTAATGCAGTCAAGATCTCATACCTATACAGTTATTGAACAATGATTTTTACCATGGTTGATGGTTTTTCTTATGTTTTTCTGTGAATGTGGGCTATATTACTTGTCTAACCTTGTTACTATCATGATTTAGATATAGCTCTTCATTCTTTTCTTGAAATCTATTATGGAGAGCCGACTGAAGAATATGGCTGCAATTAATCCTCTATATTTGATACCCTGTCACCTATAATCTTCTTCAGACTATTTTTTAGATATATAGGAGAGGACCATTATATTCTAGCCATTATATTCTTATATATATATATATATATATATATATATATATATATTCTGCTTAATTGAGTTGTTGCATTTGGTGATCCCTCAGAGTATCATGACTGTGCACGATTATATATGGATAAAGTAGAATTTAGCTTTAATATTAAAGGTGTGCTTGGAGTTATTTCTTATACTTTATCATTAAAAGAATAAAAGTTTAACTAATCATGTATGTGATAAAAATTCTCAGCAAATGGCAGAAATCAACATATCAGATCCATCATCTCCTAATGGGGCAGAAACTGAACATAATAATCAAGGTTAGCCTTATGTATACCATGTGTTTAAGAATACAAATATTTACTATGAATGTTTATATTTAAATGATTGGAATTGGTTGAATTCTTAGTAACTAATACCCTAAGAAAGAAAAGAGGCAAGACCTATCCTTAGTAACTAATACCCCAAGAAAGAAAGAAACAGTAGAGTAAGTACCGTACGTGTCACATTTAATATCTATTCATTATGTAGTTATAGTTGTGTTGATTTAATTATTACTATAACTTTGATTTAATTATATTGGCAGAAAGTGTAACGCCCCGAAACCAACACCCCCATGCCTACAAAGGATACCCCTTGGGACTTGGGCCCAGGCGAGCACCGAGGCCATGGAGTGTGGGCCCGGAAACGCACTATGTAGATATTGTCCGGTTTGGGGCCCATACCCTTCACGGTTTTGTCCCTTCCCAGGTAGAACCCCACACTAGAAAAGGCGCCTACACGAATATACGAGTTGCCTCTATATATTCAGTTGGCCCAGCTCTAAGCCTTCCGATGTGGGATGGGGCCACCACATCTGTCCCCCTTAAGGAGGCCTAGCCCCCTCGCGGGCCACTGGTACAAAAGGAAGGTCGGCTCTGATACCAATTTTGTAACGCCCTGAAACTAATACCCCACGCCTGCAAAGGATACCCCCTGGGACTTGGGCCCAAGCGAGCACCGAGGCCATGGCGAGTGGGCCCGAAAATGCACTATACAGGTATTGTCCGCTTTGGAGCCCATACCCCTCACGATTTTGTCCTTTCTCAGGTAGAACCCCACACTAGAAAAGGCGCCTGCACGAATATACGAGTTGCCTCTATATATTTAGTTGGCCCAGCTCCAAGCCTTCCGATGTGGGATGGGGTCACCACAGAAAGCATTAGCAAATGCGAAAAATATAGAAGTCAGCAAAAAGAATTACACAGGTGTGGCAATAAGAGTTATGCCGAACTAAAGGCTGCTATGGTAATTAGAACAATCTCTTTTAGATTTCTTCCTTCAATTGCAAGAACAATCTCTTTGAGATTTCTTTCTTCAATTGCACAATAAATGAGTAAACATTACAATTAAACTTACCTATATAATTTTGTAGGAGAAAAAGAGGAAGGGTCCAGTGGGTCCCATTGAATTCTATAAAGCTACACACAGAACAAAAAAAAGGCGACATGGATGATGATTTTAGCGATGTTTGGGTAATTTTCCCTCTATTTCTCTTTGTCCTTGGAGGAGATCCTTCTCTTTCACTTATAATATATCAAATATTTGATGCTTGACTTTGGGTTTACTGTTGCTTGTATTTGATATCAACTCCTGGGACAATTAACTACAAACACAGATGATGATAGCTAAACAATCTAGAGCTTGTAATACATCATGATTAAAGAGGCTTAGACATTAGCAACATAATAATTAATGATTTAAAAGGAAAGAACGATGACATGTGGTACTTGTATGCCACTAGTAATATAAACCCATCTGTCTACTAATTTACAGAAAGCAGATTTGCTAGCTTTGCAGTCTTTGGGATATTCAAATTATTGTTTGAATCAATTGAAAAAGACTAAGAAACTAGAGTGTTCCTAAACTAGTTGATTTAGATGTATGCAACTTGCAAAGTTTTTGTACTGATTTTTTCTTATTTTCTTGTAAGTTCCTTGCAAGTGCTTGATCCTACAAACTGGATTTGTTTGGAGTAATATGTTGGTATTTTGGGCACAGGTTTTTGGACTAATTAGTTATGTTACCCTTTATTTTTATTTTTTCCAAGTTTTTGAGGTTGTATAACTTTTTGATCCTACTACTTATTGGGATTTTTTCATATTTTTGGCACAACTTTCTTGGCTGATTATATAGTATTTCTTAGCCCTTATTGTGTTGCAAAGTTATGAGGATTGTATAACTGTTAATATGCTCCTGTTATGGTTGAGACTTAGTTTTGTTATTATTATGCTGTATGATGTTGTAAAACTATGAATGATTTTTGGCTTTATATTGGAAACTTACATATTTTATTTGGTGTTATTGATTAATTGTTTTGAGGATTGTCAGTTTATTTGTTATTTATCCTTATCTTGGAATTTGGGGCATGATACCTTGTATGTCAATGTGACATTAAGGTTAAAGTGATTTCACATCTGGATTTCAAGTCAAATATGAAAGCATAATTAAAAGTAAGAATTGCTCTGAAATTCACCCGTTTAATAGTTGCAGCAAGTTTAAAAGAAAATATAAATAAAACTTAAATTATTAATATGCAATATTTTTAAAATGTCACCTATAGAGAAAGAAAATTATTAAAAAAAGTATTATAGATGGCATTTCTATAAGTGCTATTCATGACAACATGATATTCACCCACCACATCGACTTCAATTGTTGGCTTCTTAGTTTGTGATGTCAGTATGGTCAACATTTTGAAGACCACGACGAACATTGGATAGCCCACTGTTGAGAATGAGTCAAAAAGATCCTACAACCTTTGCGGCCATTGGGTAAATTATTGATTAAGTCAATTAACGTGTCAATATCCCACACATCTTCTAAAATGGTAAAATACAGCTCATCCTTGAGAAGTTTGTGTACCATTTCTTTTAACTCATCTTCGCTCCTATACGTTAACAACTTACCGCTCGCTACATATATATTTCGTATAATCTTGATCGCTTTGACCGTTCTTCATAGAGCTTTGGGGCCTCAAATTGAGCAATGGGGCACCAGCATAAGGCGATAAGTATAATCCATGCAAGAACCACGTACTCCAAGGAGATATATAAATATATAATTATAGCTAATCTTGTAAACCAAGACTTTTAACAACTAAGGCTCCGTTTGTTTGCTGTAAAATAATTTGTTTGTGGAAAATATTTTTCGTGGAAAATGATTTCCTGGAAAGTAAAATATTTTACGGGATTCCGTTTGTTTATCGTAAAATAACTTGTTGGGAAAAAATATTTTTCTGAAAAATAGAATATTGGAAAATATTTTCTAGTGTTTAGATGTACTGTGAGTTCCGTAAAATGTTTTCTTCTCCCAAAGGAAATGAAAACATTTTACAGAATTTTGTACTAGTCGCAATTGTTGACTGAAAAATATTTTACAGCTGACCAATTTTTCGATATTACCAAACACCGTAAAATTAAGTAAAAGCAACCGTAATTTTTGACCGGAAAACATTTTACAATTGATCAATTTTTCAGTATTACCAAATATCGTAAAATTTAAAAAATATTTTTTGACAAAATATTTTACAGCAAACAAACGGAGCCTAAGCCAGAACACGTTCCTTATTTATAAAAATAAATATATAATTAGAGCTAGTCTTGACCCCAAAAAAATTAGAACTGGGACCAAGATTTGAATCCGGATATGGATTCGGGTTCCTAAACCAAACTTGAATTTTTTTTCCTTTTCTTTTTCCTTCGTCTCTCACCCCCTCCTTCATCTACATGGCGCCAGCAGCCTCAACCGGTAGCTGCCGCCGTCAACTCCTCCCACCTCCTTGCGAGAGGGCTGAGGCTAGGAGTAGCTGCTCATCGCAAGGAGGAACAGCTTCTTGCGAGCCTCGTAAAGGGTGGTCCTTCTCGCAATGGCAAACAACAAGAAAGAAAAGAATGGAAAGGTTTGGGGAGTAATTTGGTAATTTATGAAAAGATAATGAATTTTTTTTACAAATAGTCCCTATTGTTATCTATTTGTCTCAATTTAGTCTCTATTATTTGTAAAAAAATTCTAATTTCGTCCCTGTCATCAAATAAAGGGTTAAATCTAACAGGAAAGCATTGAAATTACAAGATTACCCTTATCTTATTTTTCAAATTACCAGTGTGCCCTTGTAGGAGTAATTACCAGATATACCCTTTCTAAATTGATTTTTTTTTTTGGTCAAAGGAAGAAATTGCATTAATAGAACATACAAACAAGCTCAAAACCAACAAAGGATAAGTAGATAGAATGGGCATAGCCCAGTACAATCACGACAATAAAACATAAAGGATACAACTACCACAAGCTACTAAGCTGAAACAGGGAGGTGCAAAAGAGAAACAACCTAAAAAGTACAAAGAAAAGCAGTGCAAATAAGAGAATGTGATATTCTTTTTGAATCCAAAGAAACCACCACAACACCATCAACACTGAGGGAACATCCTTGGCTTTCAATGCAAGCCCGATTAAATGCTCACTAAAGCCCGCTGAAATGACTGTTCAATCAATAGTCCAAAGGAAAACACCAAACACCAAGATGAGTTCAACGGGACCCATCAATCTGGATAGATGATGGGCCTGAGATTTTCAACACCCAAATGGTCTAGACATTCCGTGAATCGAAATGGACCCTCTGAGTCCTAAGCTTGAACAAGTGGTAACATCGACCACCCTATCTCCTCTACAACCAACAAGAAAACATGCAGGAAGACAAACACCAAAACAATCAGAATGCTGGCAACATAAGAATAAATCCTCATTTTGATTGGGGATGAAAGTGGATTGGAAAAATTCTAGCACACCTTCAAGGAAAATATCAAGACCCCACTTGCACCAGAGCAAATGACCAAGCAACACAAAAAAGGGTAACAAGGGCGCTAACCCCTCAAATTTGTCACAGATCTGAGGAAAAAGGCCAACATCAAGATAAAAATAAGGATAAACATCACCCAACAACCAGGTGTAGCATAGATTTGAGGCACTATCATCGTCATCACTGTCTGGAACAAAAAGGAAGAAGTAACTCCTCCAAACACAGGACCATGTAATTGTTAAAGCTTCAAAAAGGGAAGATAGTACAGAGTCACCAATGTGAACACAATACCAAACTCTAGCCCGAGTAGGGCTTGCCCGAGCCACTTTAGGTGGTCTAAAAATGGTGAAACACCGTAAGAGGAACCCGTAGATGGGGTAAAAAGGATCTCTAAATTGATTGATTAACACTGAAATTTCATCAAAATATTTTCCTATTTGAAACCCGAAAACATACAGCTTAGAGTTCGCGACATCATTTGTGACTTTGCCAACGAAGATGAGGCCTATTAGAAGGGTGAATGCTAGAGATCGTCCTACTTACAGTATGCATTTATGCATAAGCTACATTTTCTGATTATAGTATTGTGCTCTGTTTGGCTGTATGTATACACGCATACTAGTGTACATACACGTTGTATGTATGCATATATTTTTTTGCTAAAAGCAAGGATAGTATTCACAACTCAAAAATATTAACAAAAATACTGACAAAAATATGTTCAACAGATTTTATACACGCACGGTGTATGTATGCATATATATATATATATATAATTTTCTCAATTAACAATTCAGGTTTCTGATTGCTCAATTAGGGCAATTAAGGTTTCTAAATGAAACACCAATTTCCTAATTGAGCAATTAAGGTTTCAAATTGAAACCCCAATTGCTCAATTGGGGCCTCTGATTAGGGGTTTTTACTGTCAATTCATGCTCTGTTTGATATGATATGCCAATGTTGTTTCTCTATTTAATTTATGGTTTATGATTATTGTTGTTGTATACTTTATTCTTTGTAAAGAAGCCCTAATTGATCAAATAGTCCTTGATTAAATTATATTTTTCTCTTTTCTTTTCTCTCGTGATGGTATCTGGGGGGAACAGTTTATTTGAAATTTCTTGTTAATAAACAACATACTTTTGCAACAGTTATCACAATGTTTTAATTATAAACAAGACAAGAGACAATAATCTATGTAATTATCTAAATATGTCATATATAGGTGTTCTTTATTATCTTTTTTCATTTTGACCAAAAAAAGAATTTCAAAATTATAATAGAGATAGTAAGATAAGATAAAATACAGAGTTGTAAAATCAAATGTAGAGAAGAGCTTTTGGTCTACATTTACAATGCTTTCCTTGAGATTGCTTTCACGGGAAAAAATATCTTCCCTTTGTAAGAGTAAAACTGCAGAAACCATAAATAGAACAAAAGGAATATGATCAAAATTTGAATCCTCTAATAGTATTATTTAGTGTTATGAAAGGAATATGTCATTCACGAGAATTAATTGTTTAACCTCTTACACTCATAACAAGAAGTATATTACTAGACCAAAGTCCTGGTCTTATTCACATCTTTTGATTTATTTCTCAAAAAAATATATTTTCTTACTTTATACTCTTTCATTAATTGTATACTTATAGTATGTTTACTGTTTACTTTATATTTATGCATTCCTAGATATGGAGCATGATGCTACAATATATAGTATTAAGATGTACCGTGGTGGTGCCTTATTGAAAAAACATGTTAGTAAGTATGTGGGTAGGTTGGTTGACTACTTTGACTTTGTAGATGGGAACTTAGTTGGCATATATGACCTGTTAAGTATGGCAGAGGAATTTGGTTATAAAAGGGAAATAGTGAGGATATGACACAAGTATGGTAGTCAATTAGAGGGAAGCAATAGATATATTAGGACTGATGATGGGGTGAAGGGTTTTCTTAAGTTCTTAAATGATGATAGACTAGCAAAGATATATCTGGAGCACTTGGATTTAGACACTGTTGTTGAAAAACAAATTCAAGACAAAACTAATTTCACTAGTGAGGTTGTAGGGAGGGCTAATCAGTTGAATTACAACTTGGGCAATGATGAGGAAGATTATGAAAACCTAAGGGAACATGAATCTGAGTGTAAAGATTTCAATGACAGTGAATATGCAATAAGTGATGATGATGGCTTTTTTGGTAAGAATATGAGAGAAGAAGTGGGTACAAATGAAAATGATTTGGTTGGTAATGATGACATTAATAACATCAATGATGTAAAGGTAGTGATAAGCATCCTCCTACCTTCAATCCTGGAGTTAGAATGGATTCGGTGGAATTTGAGGTTGGAATGATTTTCAGTTCAGCCAAGGAATTTAAAATGCATTAGATACATTTTTTTTATATCAAAAAGGGAGAGGTTTACAGATTTATTAAGAATGACTATGATAGAGTCAGGGCTACTTGTAATAAGAAGGGTTGCAGTTGGTTGATATATGCTAAGAAACTAAATGGTTAAAACATCTTCCAAGTTAGGAGATATGTAGTTGAACACTCATGTTATTGGGCATGTTTCAGGAGAGGTGTCGATTCTCAATGGCTTGCAAATAATTATGAGGACAAGTTTAGGTTTAATCCTAAGTTGGGGGGCAAAAGAGTTTAGGAATGAACTTATTGTTGAGCTTGGAGCCTATATCTCTAGGAGTACATCATATAGAGCTAAGTCGACTGCAATGAAGAAGATTCATAGGGTTATTGAGGATCAATTCAAGAAGTTGTAGTCTTATTGTGAGAAAATTCTACGCACTAACCCTAACAGTACAGTGGTTGTGAAGATGGTTGAACATCATGATCCACTTGAACATCCAAGATTTATGAGGATGTATGTTTGTTTTGATGCATGTAAGATGGGGTTTCAAGTAGGTTGTAGGCCCATTGTTGGGGTTGATGGCTGTCACATTAAGACACCGCAAGGGGGGCAATTGTTAGTGGTTGTTAGGATATATACCAACAACAACATGTACCCTACGGCATGGGCAATCATGGAGAATGAAAACACAAGTAGCTAGAAGTGGTTTCTGAATCTATTCAAAGAAGATTTTAAGATCAATGAGGAAAATGGAGTGGTTAGAGAGTGGACCTTTATGAGTGATAAGTAGAAAGGGTTGATTGAGACCTTCGAGCAAACATTGCCATATGTCAACCACATATTTTGTGTTAGGCATCTGCATGGTAATTTCAAATGGGCCGGGAATAGAGGTCAGGCTCTAAAGGAAACCTTATGGTCAGCTGCCACATCAACAACTATTCTATGGTTTGAAAGTACAATGGAGAAGATGAGTGCTTTAGATGAGAATGCAGTGAATTGGTTAAGTGACAAACATCCTACTCATTGGTCAAAATCCCATTTTGGCACCAATGTCAAGTGTGACATATTATTAAACAACCTTTGTAAGAGTTTTAACTCTTTAATATTGGATGCAAGTGAACAGGGATAAAGCAGAGAAATGGATAGGTTTGCTGCTTTATTCCTTTAAAAGCATATGAAAATCACTATGAGATTGTAGGGTGTTATCAAGATAGATATGCAATGGATTTGATAAGCAAGACTTGGAGTTGTAGAAAATGGGATTTGACTGGCATTCCTTGTCCACATGCATGCACAACAATAGCAATGAAATGCAGCAATTTTGAGGATTATGTAAATGAGTGCTACAGAGTAGAGACATTCAAAAATATCTATGCACCTGCCATCATGCCATTGAATAGTTCTAATCTATGGCATATTACGATTAATAGGATTCCACCACTGCCTCCAATTTATGAAAGAAAAGCAGGTAGTCCAAAAAGAGTAAGGAGAAAGGATCCACTTTTAGAGCAACCCCACATTGTATAGACCAACAAATAGGGTCAACCATTATAGATGGTGTTTCCAAAGAGGGCACAACTCAAGAAGCTGCCCATTACCTCTTGTATGTATAATTTCAAGTTCTTTTTTTTTGTTTCTCAAAGACCTTTATGACTAATAATTTTATTATTTTGTATAATGCAGCAAGCAAGGGTAAGAGGTGATGGAGATAATGGTAGAGGTATAAATGTCAATTCAGGTAGTAGTGAACATGGACACAACTCGAGAAGCTGCCCACAACCTCCTATAAGTTTAGTTTCAAGTTCTTTTTCCTATTTTGCAAAGACCTTTATGACTAATAATTTTGTTATTTTGTATAATGCAGCAGACAAGTGCAAGAGGTGATGGAGATACTGGTAGAGATATAAATGTCAATTTAGGTAGTGGTGAACATGGACACAACTCAAGAAGCTGCCCACAACTTCCTGTAAGTATAGTTTCAAGTTCTTTTTCCTGTTTTGCAAAGACCTTTATGACTAATAATTTTGTTATTTTGTATAATTCAGCATGCAAGTGCAAGAGGTAATAGAGATGATGGTAGAGGTACAAATGTCAATTCAGGTAGTGGTGAACATGGACACAACTCAAGAAGCTGCCCACAACCTCTTGTAAGTATAGTTTCAAGTTTTTTTTCCTATTTTTCAAAGACCTTTATGACTAATAATTTTGTTATTTTGTATAATGCAATAGGCGAGTGCAAAAGGTGATAAAGATTATGGTAATGAGGACAATGATATGGTAGGTATATGCCAGGGTAGTAGTAGGGGCATTGACAGTGAGAAAAGTCAAAGGATTAGTGACAATCAGGGAAGGGGGACATACATGGGCATTGTGTGTAGCCAAGTAAGAGGTGGCAACCAGGGAAGGAGAGAGAACAACCAAGTTAGAGGGGGAAGTCGGGGAAGAAGAGGGAACAACCAAGTAATAGATGGTAGGCATACAGGTAGGGCTATTACAACAAATAATAGGATTGCAGTAAATAGAGGAAAAGTTAGAATATGGACTGTTATGGGGAGAGAAAGTAGTGGAATTGTAGGCAGAGGGAGTGGTGGTAATCGTGGGTAGAAGGATTGGTTTAGATAGAAGGAATTGTGGTAATCTTATGGGTAGATGGAGTGGTTTGGGTAGAGGGAGTGGTGGTAATCTTATTGGTAAAGGGAGTGGTTTGGGCAGAGGGAGTGGGAACAATGCTAGTAATAGGACTGTTCAGCAAATGGGTAGTAGTAGTGCAATGAGAAGGGCTAGTAGTATGTGAGTGAGAATTTGGGCAAAGAGAGAAGCCAATGTTCAAGGGGCCATGATCTAGGAATGAGAAGTAGCAGTCATGTTATGATGACCAGTAGACTTAGGATGGGACATAATTTGGGAAAAAGGTGCAGCAGCCAAAAAACAATGAGTAGCTTAGACAAGGGCAAAGGCATCCATTTTAGGCCACCAAGAAGACACGTTTTAGAGGTAATTAATATTTCCCTTTATATGTAGTAATATACTTTTTTTTTTTGCTTAAAGCCCCCGGTATCCAGGACCACAATGGCCCGACTAATCCGGAGTTCGGTCCGAGTAGTGCCCGCAGAGTTTGACTCTTATTCGGGGGGAAAGATCTGGCCCATAACTGTTTAACATGGCGTCCTCACTGAGAATCGAACTATCGACCTCATTTGGCATTCACAAGCCACTTGCCACTTGTGCCCAGCTGCTGGGTTGTAATATACTTTGTTATGTACATTTATATTATATTTTTGTTATTGCATGCAACTAATGTTCGAACTAATGAAGCCATAAATGAATATGCAGCAGTTTCAGTTTCTATTAATCCAATTCCAGCTATTAATGAAGATTTTGCTATAGTTACTAATAAAGTTCAAGTTCCAGTTCTAGCTCTAGCCCAAGGATCACAAAGAGGCAAAGAATTCACACGTTTACTGAATCATTTTCTTAAAGAATGTGCCTTATAAATATATTCTCCAGTCTTCGACTAGAGAACAAACTGACTGTCAAATGGGTTTTGTACATGGAATAGTCTTCTAAGGGGTTTTTGTGTATGATTAGCAAGTATAATGTATGGGTTTTTGTATATGGTTCAATACAAAATATGGATTTTTGGTTTTTGTATATGGATGATCAAGTACCGGTGCTAATACAACTATGACTGACTTTGTTCATATTGATGAATGAACAGGTAATGAAGAAAGTCAGTCAACCCAATGGTTTTTGTGGATGGGTTACAAATAGATTATGACGGGATTAATGGATATTTTTATAAATGGATGGGATTATGATAGGATATGTAAAGATGGTTTTTGTATATGGATGAGACTATGACTTTAACTATATTTAATGAGTTTTTTTTTTATTATAGGCTATGGGATTATGACAGGTTTTTATGATTGATGGCTTTGATGATATTATTGATATGCCTTTTTTGGATTAAGGATGAAGAAACATCATTTTTTCTAGTGTTGAGGTGTTTATGATTGTTTTCATAACAGGTATTCAAATGAAAAATGCTAAAGGCCTGTAGTTGGTAATGTATATTGTGTCCTTATTCTGCCTCTTTGTTTACGTATTGTGACTTCCCTAATTTTGGTTTTGACAAAATTGAATTTGGTTTCGCAGACGCTATCGTAGTTATCTATTACTGATTAGTCAAAAGTTAACTCGACTAAATTTTTTGGGCTACATCCATCTAGACTAGTCTATTTTCTCCTTGTTAACCACCTAAACCGTATGTGTTTAAGAGGTGGGGGACTTTAAAGATTTATTTCAAACTTTATAGAACAGTAAGGACTTAATTGAAACATTTTTAAAACATTGAGAACTTATTTGAAATATTTTTAAAACATTAAGGACTGATTTGAAAGTCTGTTAAAACATTGAGGACATATATGAAATATTTTTAAAATATTGAGGACTTAAATGAAACTTTTTCAAATATTGAGGATTTATTTGAAACTATTTTAAATCATTGAGATTGTTTCAAAACATTGAGGATTTATTCAAAACTTTTTTAAAACAATAGCGACTAAATTGAACTTTTATTGTTATATTCCAAAATTGCCCCCGAAACCGTGGTCACTTGCACTTTCTGTTAGATTTAACCCCTTATTTGACAGTAGGGATGAAATTAAATTTTTTTTACAAACAATAGAGATTAAATTGAGACAAATAGAATAATATGGACTAAATTGAAACAAATGGATAACAATAGGGACTATTTGTGAAATTTTTCCACAAATAATTTATGTTATACATCCATTTCATAATACACAGACAATTGAGGAATGTGTTGTTGTGTAATGGTTAGAGTCTTGGTTTTCAACGTTTGGGGTTCAAATCTTGTTAGACTCTTTTTTTATATATATAGTGTATAGGTGAATTTGTAAATAATTTTAATTTGAATAAAAAAAATATAATTATTTAATTAATTTTACGATTTTATCCTTAACAGTTAATTTATTTTAACAGAATAATTAGTAGAATGGCGAAAATGATAACCAATTGATAGTTGAATTGTCAAAATAAAATAAAAAATAATTTGATGATCAAAACAAGACTGAGAAGATAATTTTATGGCCACAAAAATCTTTTACCAAATCAAATAACCAAGCATGAATGGCCAATATATGATTATCTATAATTGAAGTATAGTAAAAAAACGTTGGAAAATAGCAATTGTCGTATGAATTCGCACGTGCAGTGAAAGATAACAGAAAAATAAAAAAAAGGTTTTATATAAATTGACATTAATGAATTATCACTACTATTACATCAACATCTATGGCTATACATACAGAATGGATCAAATATAGTGTTTTCTGAAATAAATTGAATGTTAGAACCTTTTAATTCCTAAGAGGAGACGCCTGAGACTTTAATAGCAACATGTAAAGCCATTGTAAGAAATTAAACTGGCACCTGACCTACACGAGTTGTAAAACATCGTCAATGATATTTTACTTGGATGAAAACATCTAAAGGGCACATCATGATATGTTAATCTAGTGAAAATGACACAAATAGTCTTTATTGTTTCATTAAAATTTTTAATTCGTTTTTATTATTCGAAATTAGCCAATTAGTCCCTATTGATCTATACAGACTTTTAGACCGTAAGCATATGCAAGTCAACATGTAGGTATGCCTTCCATAGCATCAGAAATATAGCTTTGAGCCAAATAATGCCTAAATGCTTCCTTCGTCGGGACGAAGCTAAGCCAATACTTATGCTAGGCAAAGGAAAGACCACCATTTCATAGCATTCGAGCTCCTGCTCACTTCGCCTTTCCTTTCTTTCCTTTTTCATGAAATTTCTTTCCCTTCTTAGATTTGCTCTTCATTTAAGAAATCCTATTAGCCTTCTTTTGCCTTTTCTTTTGAACTTGCTCAAGATCCTTAATTTCTGACCATACTGATCTGTAGTACGCAAAATTTCCTCTCCTCATGTGTACTCATTCCTATCGATTGACTGAAAAATCTTCATGGCTCCCGAGATGCCAAGAAGATTGCAATCCATTGGCTGTCAGATTCCGTCCCACAAATAGAAGAAGATCGCCCTTTTTTGATAGTTCATTGCGGCTTATTGTGGGCTGAAGTATAGGGGATAGAGCATATGAGGTAGCAACGGAATGACCCAAATGATGCTTCTTTCCACTCCTGAACCTCTTGTTATCTCCCCGAAGTCCACAAGCACCTGTCAAAGGAATAGGTTGAGGCACAATTACAAAGGAACACCTGGTACTTGTATATTTTTAGCCACTTAACAAATTGTAAAATACACGATGATTCAACAAAGCCATAAGAAGATTTTCTACATTTCGGGTAAGCACGGAAGCTCTATTATGTGTTTGTATGTATGTGAGGGAGTTGTCGCTCATGTTCACAGAGGCGGATCCAGCCGGAGACCAAGAGGAGCCCGGGCCCCTCCAAAATTATTATTTTAAAAAAAGTTTATGTATTATATTTGTTAAAAATGTTGCTCGGCCTCCCTAACTTACATAAAAAAACAAAATCTTCATCTTAAAAAAACAAAAGCAGACACAAAAAGCTTAAAAGAAGGAATAAAGTGATATTTTTTTTTTTTTTTGTCTCTACTTTTGTTCTAATGATTAAAGAATAATTTAATTAAAATAATATTTTTTTCCTTTTGTTCTTCTTCACAAATCCGAAAGGGACTTCATTCTCAACTTTTCACAATTTTCTTCGTCCACTAACCTCTAATTCTTCTCCCTAACAAGTAACAAACCATCTTAAATTACAAGCTTATTGCCAGAGGCGGATCCAGCAAACAAAGGGCCAAGGCAATTAGGCAAAGCTAATGTAATATATCATGAAATGATGAAAATAATTTACTATGCTTATTTATTAATTTTTCTTGGCTAGATAATTTTATGAATGCATAATTTATTTTGTTAATTTTTTGTTTTACAGTGGGTGAACATCTACAAGACACCAATAAGTGACTAAGGTAAGCAATTTGACTAAAATACTTATGATAATAAAATTTTAGTTATATTTTTTTTTTAATTGTATTCTAATAGTTAATATTATGTAGCAAATATATAGTTGTAGTGATAACTCTTAGTAAGATGTAACCTATTTAATTTCTTGCTAGTTAAATACATGAATAGAATAAATTTAAAATTGTAGTAATTTTTTCTGTTAGATGATATTTATTTATTTTTAGTTAAATATATTTTCTGTTAGATGATATTTATTTATTTTTTATTGGATATATATGTACATAATTAATTAAATTCAGATTTATCAAATTCATTTAATTAACTATTCTAAATAATTTTAAATTTATTTTCAGGTTAAAATATGAATAAATCTAAAACAATTTATTCATTCTTTAAAAGAAAAGAAAAGGATGTTGACCCAGAATGTAGTGAACCACCTTCTGCATCTGATATTGATACAAATGTACTTTTAGAACCTTCAACAATAGATTTAGTGAGCAAGCAACGGAGCTTCTTACTCTTAGCATAACTTTGGATCCGAGAGATGGTTACAAGTCATTTTCAATTAATGATATATGCAAACTTGCTACAAGATTTTATCCTTTTGACTTCCTCGAGCAAGAGATGATTCATCTAAGTTATCAATTGCAACATTATGAGCTTGATGTGCCTAATCATCTTGATTTGAAAAACTTGTCTAGCGTAACAGCTCTATGTAGAGGATTGATGGAAACTGAAAAATCAAAAGTTTATCCGTTAATCGATAGATTGATACGGTTGATTTGAACTCTTCCTGTCTCAATAGCAACTATAGAACGAACTTTTTCTGCTATGAAAATTATCAAAACAAGGCTTCGCAACCGAATGGAAGATGACTTTCTCAGAGATAGCTTGATTGTCTATATTGAAAAGGAAATTGCTAAAGATGTGTCTGATGATGTGATAATCGATGATTTCTATGCTATAAAGGAGAGAAGAACCCAACTTCATTAATGGAATAGGTAAACATTACTTTACATAATCTTATGTCATTTTGTTAAATAATATTATTTACATGTGTTTGTATTTACAATATATTATATCGTTAATCTTTTTAACTAAATCTCGGCCCTCCCAATGTTGAAATCCTGGGACCGCCCCTGCATGTTCATATGATGACGGAAAACAAACTTGGTTACGTTGCAGAAAAATAGTTGAGTCATGAGAAACAACATTTGGCATTTTAGAGAACGCTAATAACCAATGAAATCCAAAGTTTTGCTTTAATATTTACCAGCAATTGACAAGATAATAGAATAAACAAAGGGGTTGATCTAAAAACAGTTCAACCTACATTTTCTCTATCGAAAGAGGACTATTAACAAGCACTACTGTGTCAAATCTAAACAAGAATTGGCATAGAGGCTGCAGGTCAAAACTCAATACAGATAAACAAGAATATAACATAACCCGATGCAAAAAAGTAATTTTACATCATAACTTTGTTACATTAGAAGTCGCCATTGTCATACTACTACTTATCAGGTATAAATCTTTGTAGTTTACGATGTAAAAATTACCAATAACACATTTTTACTTATCAAAAATAAAAAATGCAGATTAAATTACAAAGACACCTTGAAGTAATGCTTGAAGGTTAATAGAACTTGACAAACAGGATAAGAAATGGCAACATATAATAACAAACCAAGAAACCAAAAATAAATATTGGAATAAATGTTGGTTAAAGAAAAACATAAAGCATGAGCATCTATTCAAAATATTTACCTTCCAAATTGGTAGATTCTTCAGCAGTACCATCATCATTTCTTCCTTCCATTTCTTGTATATACTAGTCCTTTTAGCTTTTACTTTTGCCCCACCCTCCATCTTCATCTTTACCTACACACGATTAAGAAAATAGCATGAATGGCCAAGAAAAATCTCAAGGTAGGTGAAAAGAAAATAAAATTCCTTCTCGATGAAGTGATTTAATAAAAGTGACAAAAAAATTGTTAGAATTACACAGCAAAACAGCTTTATAAGTAGTACGATTTCATTTCCCCACCCTTTTGAAAGGAACTAGGAGGATCTCTTATAGTTCGAAAGCAGAGGGATAAACTCACGTGGTCTCTTAGGTGATGGTTACATGGTCCTAAATTAGTTTTTGATAACATTTGAAGACAATTAGTAAGCAAAATGACCAGTAAAATTTGAGATAACAGACCATTATTCCTCCAATTCCTTGGTTTCTATTAGAATTTCAATATATCTTGCAACTTATGAACAACAGAACCCAATGGATAGGACAAATAATATAAGTTTTCGTTGAAAAGAAAGAAGAAATTGAGAGGATAGTTAATTAAGAATGTTCAACTCATGCCAACTGCATGCACCAAAACATAGCATAAGGTGAGTAAGTACAATTTTTTAGACAAATTTAAAATATTTCCGTGAATTTACACTATGTTAGGATTTGCGAGGGAAAGCAAAGGAAAGTGAAATAGTGGAAGAAACCATAAAGGGAAGGGAAGGGAAGGAAAGGAAAGGAAATGGATTCCCTTGTTTGGATTGCAGAAAAGCAAGAAGAGAACGGAAATTAAAGGAATCCATAGTTCATGGTCTGGACTGGAGAAGTAAAGGAAAAGAAAGGATGATCTTAAATAGAAAGTTACTTAGAATATCCTTTTTATATTCATTGTTATGTTAAAGATATATCTGAAATCATATAAAAGTACTAGGGACAATTGGACGGATTCTTCAATCAATCTACTTACTCTCCTCTCATCCTGAATCCAAACAACCTCCCATTCTTCAATTTGATGTATCTTTTATGCCTCTGTTATCATTCAGAGGCCAATCTCAGTTTTTTGCACAAGCTAGTTGACTATAGATCAATTTTAGTCAAGACCAAGCAGCCCAATTTTTCTAGAGCCACAAAAAGGATTAAAATTTTCTAGAAGAATTAAAGCAACGATCTTGACACGCCTTTTGTAACACTAACTGACCAGTTCAAGTTGTGAAATTTACTTCTGAATCCTAATGAGCTTGCTTATGCAGACCTTAAACCCCTTGTGCAGTAATGGATTAGAAGAACTGAAAGATACTCCACTATTAATCAAGAAAATTGAAGTCCTAATAATATGCAATCTGCATCCTAATCTTGTTCATCTTTTCAAACACTTCTCCCATGTAATTTTATCATACTTTTGGGGATAGAAGAATATTCTATCCAAGCAACAATTATAGAATTTCACATCAGGCCTTCTGAGAGAATGTTAGGACCAACTAGAAGCATCATCAAGAATGAGAATGAGGATAAGGAGATATGCTACTATGCAAATAACACCTTGTTACTATGAAAGACGATAAAAATGAAGAATATAGAAAGAAAAAAGGGTATAATGGGATTTTCAGCTCTTAAACTTCTATAGACTAATTACCTATGGCATATGAGCGTTTTTGTCTAATTCCTACAACACCTAGGGCATGAGAATTAATATCTGAAGAGACTTAAAACCGTATTGAAAGACTTAAACTAACAACTAGTTCTGTTCTCCATATATCTGAAATTTTCTAGCTCATGAGTAAAATCCGTAAAGGGAAAGCCCTCTTTTGGGTCATGATTTCCAAACATCAAAGACTCGTATTGAAATAAATCATTGATTAATTCAGGGGCGGAGCCAAGATTCAATAAGAACATTCATGATAAAAAAAAAAAAAAAAGGTTATATATACACACACTATTAACAGGAAAACTATGTGTTATAGCCAATACTTAGAAGAGATCCTGAATCTGCCCTATGAAATAAGAAAGTATGAAACGCTCTTTCACTCTATACATCTACAATCAGTGAGGAAACAAACATGCTAAACTGATTGGATAAATTAAGGGGCTTCATTACTCGGTGGTCTTATTAAAGTTGAAAAACAGAGGAAGAAAGCGAATATATTTGATTGTTGTTAAAATACAATAAAAAAATCAAAGCAAACTTGAAGGTTAACAATGAGAAATTATTTTCGATAGCAACATAGCTCAATAGCAAATTTAGCATAGCTAACAGGTTAGTGATTGACATCAATCAGTTGATCACTAATTTCATCTCCATGGCAAGAAATATCAAGAAATTAACCTTCTAGACATGTAAGATAACCGAAGGCAATGGCGAAAATGATATGTCCAAAATCGAGTACAACAAAGCATTACTCATCGACGTGAATGATTGAAAGAGAGTGGGAATCTTCACTAGAATGAATTATTGATTGTTAAGACAACCTTCAGACAATTAACTTATGCTTTTGCTCGATTGTAAATTTACCTTTTCTTATTCGATTAACCAGGTTAAGCAACTCCATTCAATTTTTACGAGTTTTCAAACATTTATAATTCTATTGTATTGTGTGAATTCTTAGGGACAAGTTCAAAGGCATGGCAAAGAATTTCCGCCAGAAATCAACACAAGTTACAAACAAATAACACGATCAAATGCATTATCACGACGTAAAAATTAAAAACCAAAGAACAATTAGCAAGTTATTCACAAGGCAAACATTCGTTTACTTATAACACAAACATGAAAATCAATCCAATTGAACAAATGAAACAACAAATGAGAATAACATGCCAACTTGACAACTTCAACAGGTGAAGAATATGAAACAATATAATTAGAGCATAAATGCAGTAAATATTAAAGGCGTGGGGACACACAACATCAGTACAGCTTCTTAGACATGCATATAAAGCCAACACTGACTTGGAAAGGAGGAGGGCAATCTACCACAAGAGCGAGTTAGGGCTTGGAGCCAAAGCCCCTTAACTTACTTAGACTGAGGTTGGGTTTAGCAGATGGCCTTGTTCCACTAGCTAGGACCAAATTTTCAAATGTCCATTTCGTTATTATTACAACCTTCTTTTTGATGTCAAAGACAAGAAGTTACATGGAAATTCTCATTGGATCTCGGTTGTTCATTGGTTCGATGGTTTAGGCAAAACCAATTCCCTCCTGCTTATCAGTTAACCGAATCAACCACTTAGGCAAGGTCTACTTTTACTGGTGTTGGATTCTTCCTACATACAGCTCCCTATGTTTTTTTACATAATTACAGAATGTAAAGATACTCTTATTAACTTATATTATGTTATGAGGATCACCAAAAATTATCCCTTGGCCGAGTAAAAGCCACATATGGCACAATCAGATAAAATGATACTTTGCGTATAATCTCCTAAACTCACAAAGACAGTTGAACTTATCCTATTTATCATAAAAGAATAACAAGAGAAAGACATGAAAGAAAGAGAGAAAGAAAAGAAAGATAATTGATTGTCACAGGCAACAGACAATTATTTGAGAGTGATTTAACTTCTACTGAACAAGAATCCCGAATCCCCTAGTCACAAGGAACACGTGTGAAAAAAATATTTCTCTTAAAAATTTGCGGAAGAAGATAAAATGAAAAAGGAGACTGCTACATGTTTGCATCAATTTATCTTAAAAACTTTAAAAAGAAAAAACCCAAGTTCCGAGAACCAATGAGAGCAGAAGTTAACCCAAAAAATGCGTTTTCTCATGGTTGCACACACGGTTTGATTAGCCAAAAAAATGAGATATTGAAGTAAGCTTTGAAAGATGAAAACCAAGAATAAGCAAACTCAAGTAGTTCTCTAAACAATTCTTAAACATTCAAGTCCATTTAGAATGCATATGTAGTTGGTGAATGGGATGGTATAATAGGTTCGCATGTCCCTGAATCAAAAGAGATATCAAATAGAATACATGGACTAAAAATATATGAATGAGTTTGAATTTACTTACTTGGGAGCACAAGAATCCCGAATCCCCTAGTCACAAGGAACACGTGTGGAAAAAATATTTCCCTTAGAAATTTGCGAAAGAAGATAAAATGAAAAAGGAGACTGCTACATTTTTGCATCAATTTATCTTAGAAACTTTAAAAAAGAAAATATGCAAGTTCCGAGAACCAATGAGAGCAAAAGTTATCCCAAAAAACGTGTTTTCTCATGGTTTCACACAAGGTTTGATTAGCCAACAAAATGAGATATTGGAGTAAGCTTTGAAAGTTGAAAACCAAGAATATGCAAACCCAAGTAGTTCTCTAAACAATTCTTAAACATTCAAGTCCATTTAGAATGTATATGTAGTTGGTGAATGGGATGGTATAATAGGTTCGCATGTCCCCGAATCCAAAGAGATATCAAATAGAAAACATAGACTAAAAATATATGAATGAGTTTGAATTGACTTACGTGGGAGCATAAGCACACACAAATTATCAATTCACTTCATGATGACGACTCTAAATCCCATACTTTAGGATGGACATGGACCTTTAGTTCCTCATTACCATAATCCAATTGATCCAACTGAATATTCCTTGCTGACATTGCAACAGAATGACTGCACCACATCACCTCAATTATCTAGAGGGTAGGAATTTCTCCTATATGAGAGGGGATCTCCTCAAGTTGCTCGCAATTGTGCAAGAGTAGACACTTAAGGATGGGAAAACTATCACCAGCGGCAGTCCATTCTACAAGATTCAAAGTGTCTAACTTCAAGAATTTGAGTTTTGGGAATACCTCGTCTTCCATTTCCCATCTTTCCCCGTTAAATGCATTGTGCAATAATTTGAGAACCTCCAGATTGCATAGGATTGCAAGTTGAGAAATTTGATTCCTCGGCATTTGAAAATTTGACAATGTCAACTTCTTAAGATTTGAGGGAAGATTAAATTCACATGGATATTTTTTCATGCCATTGTAAAACACATTCAGTGACACAAGTTGACTAAGAAATCCCAGCTCAGGAAATTGATTGCAATTTGTAACATCATTCCATGAATCCAAAAATCTGCATTTCAATTTCCGCATGGCCGGTACCCTTCTCAGTATATTTTCCATATCATCTCCATAAGCAAGAGATGGTGTGGAAAAGGTTTGCAGATTATCTAGTATAGAGGAATTCTCAAGTCTGTAGGGCGCCAAATCAAATGAAGCACTATCATTTATATGCACATGCCTCAACTTTGTCATATCCCAAATCGAATCTGATACCTTTACAACTTCAACGCCCAATCCTTTGAAAAGAAAAGTTTGTAGGTTCCAAAGATTGGCTATCGATGATGGAATTAAATCCACATAACTTTGACATGCCAAGTATCTTAACAGAATAAGAGCACCAATCTCTTTGAAAGAGTCACCTATGTTGATATCTTCCAATTTTAATATTCTAATAAACTTAAAGTTGTGAAAAATGAATGAGATATCATACGAATAACTTGGGCACATATCACTAGCATCAAAGAACAACAATGATCGTACAAATGGCCCAGATGGCTTCAACATAGTGAAATGATTCCTTGTGGGATAAATGCAGAGGCGACGTAGTTGACATTTTATTGTTGTAGAAGAAGAAGAATCACTAGGATACATATCATGATCATACCCATCTATCTTCTGCAAAAAGTTTTCTTCCCTAGCTTTGGTCAAGCAAAACTCACGTAAGAGATCATGAATACGACATGATTTTACCCCACTATTGGATTTTTCTTCAGCAATTGTTACTAAACTTCTTCCAATCAAATCCGTAAAGTAATCCTCTGCCACATCCTCTAAGCTTTTCAAATTAGTATCTTCTTTTTCTCCTACTTTTTCTCTTTCTTCTTCTTCTTCTTTTTCTTCTTCTTCTTCTTTTTCTTTTTCTTCTTCTTCTTTCTTTTTCTTCTTCTTCTTCTTCAAGTCAGTATACTTTACAAATCCTTCAGCAATCCACAATCTTATTAATTTCGAGACTAGAACTTCTCTATCCTCCAAAAATGCTCCAAAGTATACGAAACAAGATTTTAAATGATCTGGTAAATGTTTGTAACTCAACTCGATTACGCTTCTGCCCTGTGCTTCCGCATCATTGAGTACTAGCGAACTTAAACTTTCTGCAATCTGTTCCCACTGATCCACTTTTCTCTTCAACTTTGCAAGAAGCCCAGCTGTCAAAATGATCGAAAGAGGTAAACCTTTGCAATTTTTTGCAATTTGTCTTCCGACCTCTAATAGTTCAATAGGGCAACTTTCTTTCAGAAATAGCTTCTTCTGTAGCAATTCCCAACTTTCATCATCAGAGAGTAGACCAAGGGGCTGTAGTATGCTATCAGATTTAGCTTGGGAAGCCAACCCTTGTATTCTAGTAGTGAACATAATTCGACTTCCATTGTTGTCATTTGGGAAACATCTTGCTAGGTCATTCCAGGTATCAATTTTCCACATATCATCTAGAACAATGAGAAACCTCGGTCCCTTGAGCTCCTTGTACAACCTATGAGCTAATTCTATATCATCATGATCTGTGCCAGAAAGTTGAACAACCTGACCCAAAAGCTCCAATAATAACTGCCTCTTTTCTGATACTTGAGAAACACAACACCATGCACGAGTATCAAAGTACTCATTGACTAAAGGATCATTGAACAATTTCTTAGCAAGGGTCGTTTTACCTTGCCCAGCCATGCCGACGATCGAGATAATACGCAGTTTTGTTGGTCCTCCAATAAGCCACTCAAGCATACTTTCAGTCTCTTCCATGAAACCAACCACATCGTTTTCGATTGTTGGCTTATCAGTTTGTGATGTTGAAGGATGATGTTCAGACATTTTATTGAAACCATAACGACACTGGATAACTAACTCCGGGAAGGGAGTGGTCAACAAAACCATTTTTCTATGGCCCGGGTTATCAGGTAAAACTCTTTTTATGTCATTTAAAGCATGAATGTCTTGCACATCTTCCAAAATAACAAAATACCCTTTACCTTTAAGAAGATTGTATAGCGACTCTTCTAACTCAGCTTCGCTCATATCACTTGTATAGTCTATCTCATCACGTTTGAGATATGCTAAATCTTCATGAATTTCAGCATTACGTAGGAGGTCAAGAAACACCTCCTTTTTTCTTTCTTTATAGGATGAGACCAAACTCCTTGTACAAACACGTCTCCAATCACGCATTTGATTGAAGACTTGGTTGAGTGTGTCACCAATTTCAGTATTATTATGGAAGATGGGCATTATTTCAATCTTGTCTGAGCTCATGTCTAGGATACTGCTTACAATTGAATTTGCGTCACCAAATCCCATCCTGATTAGTCCTTGTTGATGTTCTAACTCTGATAGGATGATGCCACGAAGCCAAAGCATAGAGTGCCAAATAGGAATATCTCCAACTAGAAATGAATCAATGACATACTCAACCTCATATGCCAAATTTGCAATGTTTGTGATGACATCCTTTATATCCGCTTCCTCTTTGCGCGGCTCCGGGATCTCCATGAGGCGACAACTCACCCGTTGTAACTCCTGTTGTAACTCTAAGATGTCAAACTTCAAAACGCAAATAGAAGCATCAGCCTTGGCTCTCACGAGCAGCTCCCCTAGATTGTCCACAAGACGGTCAACAAAGCCAAGTTGATCAATCCTCGGGTAGTACATTCGTGATGGTTTGGGCCTTTTCTCATAAATCTCTTCAACCTTGTCCACAAGTGTCCCCAGTAGACCTGCTTGGATTCGAAAAATATACTCGAGCCGGTCAATCATTTGACCAGCCATGTATGGGTCCATATTCTTGAGATCAAAGGAATAGATGGTGAAGTCTACCTCCCTGACAATAAATTCTAACTTTTTCAAGGTGGTACTATAATCTTCAATGGACTCTTCGGGGGGATCCATGAGAATTGCTCTGAGGAGTAGAATGCGCTTGACATAAAATTCCATCCATGGAAGCTTGAAAGGAGATTGTTGAACATAATCTACGAGAGCATCAAGGGGAGCTAGATTGTCCACAAAGTAGGAGTAGACTGGTGATGCCTCTGGGTGTTTGCCATAAATCATTCGGATCAAATGCATCCAATGTGACATGAGTTTGAGAATACAGTTGAGTCTTTCCACCATTTCACGAGCCTGATGTTGGTCCATTTCCCCGGGATCATACTCCTCGATGATGTTTGCTGCCTTCTGGGCCAAATACTCAATTTCTCGCATTAATCTACCATATCCAACGAATTGTTGAGGAAGATGTATGAGAAAGGCTTGGAGGAGTGCAAGGTCATCGTAAACTTGTTTCATCCCTGCTGGAACAACCCTAAAAGCAAGAGATTCTTCAACATATTGTAAAAATCGACCAAGCGAAGAGATGAGATTCTTCCTTCTCTTTAAAGGTATTTCAAACACTTGATCCGCTAGTGGCCCTAAGAGAGCATCAAGATGAGGTTGTAGAATATCCTTGTCAAAGCATACTCGGAATTGCTTTGGCTCTTCGTCTACAATCACCACTTGATTCTCTTTCTCCATCACTTGCTTCTCTTTCACTTTTTTTTTTTTACAAAGATATCTGAGTAATGGATTGCTTCTCTTTCACTTTTTTGTTCTTTCTTTCTTTCTTTTTTGCTTTTTTGTTTTATTTTTTAACAGAGAGATGGATCTGAGTAATGGAGATGAACAACTATTAAGACTACAACAAGTCAACGCCACTACTACTACTTTATTCTCTACTGTCAGAGAGCAATCATTTACCCTTCATTTAGCGGGGAAAAAATTCTTCAGTGCGTCGGAGATAAAGGCTGTAATGAAGCCACGTTGAAAGCCACGTAGGCACAAATTGACAGTGAGCCCACGCAATTAATGAGCTGCTCTATTAAAAAGTCTATATACCTTGCAAGATGGTACCATGGTATTTAATTTTTGCAGTTCACATGACATGTAGGTCCCGCGTGATTTAATGCAATCTGACATATAAGAGAGAATGTGGTAAGAAAAAATGTCCATTATGGTTGTAGCTGAAATGTCCCTTACACCTTTACCATATATATTATAAATTTAAATTCTCTTTATAATTCTATTTTTAATATGTTCTAACATATTCTTATCTTTAAAAATTTCCTTTCTTTCGCATTCCACGGAAATCAGATCGCTGCCAGTTTATTCCTTATTTCTTTGGTTGATTGACTAGCTGGTGTTATGTATTAGGGTTCGTCTCGGACGATTATCTCCATGCACTTTTTGTTCAACTCTTTTCTTTAGTTTAAAAAATATCAACTCAAAGCATAGTTACGTATGTACCCTTAGTATTGAAATAAGTGTCGATTTACCACTTTTACCCCTCAAAGCTACAATTATGAGATTGTTGTTCTGGAAACATGCATTAATATGTCATTCTGAACATGCATGAATATGCCGTTCTATTTAAAAAATAGTCAACTAAACCATGCATGAATATGTCATTTTATTTTAGTCTCCAAATCAGGGAGGGAGTCAGGAGTTTAAAATTGAAAGATCAAAATTTAAATAAAAAAATTCATGACTGAAAAAAAAAAAATAAGAGTGGACAGTAATTATTTTTAACAATACTATATTAATTATTTTAATGACATTAATTTTTTTTAACGATACTATATAATTTTTTTAAAAAAAAAAACTTGAGGGGGCCAGGGCCCTCGCCGGCCCCTCACTAGCTCTTTCATTGTCCCAAATAGAGGTCACGTGTAAGGACTAAATTGAATTTTTAAAAAACAATAGTGTATACATGCGTAATTTACCTTTTATAATTCAATTTAATTATGATAGTTAGGTTAGGTGTAATTAAAAATTAATTTTATGAGATTTTGACAACAATTTAATTTCTCTTATCGTCAATCCTGAGTTATAAATGCTTTGCTGAGAAAGTAATGGATGACATGCAAATTCATTTTTACACAATTTATTATTTTTTAGTCATGTCTATTTCAGTCATTTTACACAATTAGCTGATAAGTTTGTCTGCATTCTCACTGCCACATGTCAGTCGCTGCATAGCTTACCTGTTTTTTGGACTACGGTTGGATTTCCGCAACTGTATATTAGGAAATTCCTATATATTAATGTACTTTACACCATATTAAGTTTGCGTCATAGTCAAGATGATGACCACATAATACAAGTAATTTGTACTCTGAAACTTTTCTTCATGTAATATGCATATTAATAGCGATCAACCTACTATTTTGATTTACCAAAAAAAAACCTACTATTTTGAGTGCACTGCGAACTCATCTTGTTTGAGAGTACTATTTTGACTTGATTGTTGTATATGCTTGCACAGTTGAAAAGGTCAAAATATACTGCATTGCTGGATACTTTCTCACGGTATGTTTTATGTGAACCGAATTTAAGTGACTTTTTCAGTATTAACAGTAAAGAGCAAAAATGCATTACCTAAACAAAGCGTAGGCCAACCTAACACAATGAAATTTAAGTGCAAATAAAAATTGAAGAACCCACTTTAACAAAATAAAATTGTAAATGAAAATTTAATTTTTTGCTATAACCATATTCAAGTCAAAAAATTTCAAGTCCCCGCTACTGAAATTCAAGTCAAAATCAAAACCCAAGTTCCCACAATAATAAAAGCAAAGTGAAAAGGAAAATTCCAAAGTGTCCACATTCACAAAATACAAATACAAATAAAAAATCACTAAACTACCAAAAGAAAATCATAAATATGAAACTAAAATTCATGAGCATAAAACTTAAATTTGAATTTAATTCCCACAATAACAAAAATTCAAGTCAAAACCAAAATTTAAATTCCAGTTATAAAGAAATTCAAGTCAAATACAAAATTACCACTATAAAAAGATTCAAGACAATACTAAAACTTAAGTTCCCGCTATAACAAAATTCAAGTTAAAATCAAGAATTCAAGTTCCCCTAGAACAAAATTCAAGTTAAAATGAAAAATGAACAAGTTCCCCCAATTTCCAAATTAAAGCCAACATCATAATTTAAGTACAAATGAAAAATCAATAAACTGCAAATGAAAAATCTTAAATTGAAATTAAAATTCATGATCAAAATTAATTTTGAAATTAGTTCCCTGTGATATTACAAACTGATAATGGGTATCTATATATTATAAAATAAAAAGTTAAAACTACATCAATGCGCATAACCATGTGCTAGACACAATTACAAAGTCAAAATTACAAACTAAAAATTTGGCACTGTTAGATACAAGTTCAGCACACTTTCCATAATCATCAACTAACGAGTACCCAATGTGTTAAAATTTTCCAGAATCTATTAAGCTCATCATAAATGATTCAAATGCAGGTTCAACATTGAGATAGAGAGAGGGAGAAGAGACGATGTCAGTTACTCTATAAAGACAACAAGAAGAGAACATGGAGCCAACAAAAAGACAACTTTTGCACTGCATGTTATCACCTTTGTATTACCCCCTTCCCTCCATTCCTAACCAAAACAAAATTTATTATAAAGAACAACTAACATGTAACAGAAAAAGAAAATCACCTATATAACCTTTTTATCTAACCCATAACATGCACTCCACCCAAACAGAATTTATATAAAAACAAAATTGAAAAAGAAACAGAAAAAATAAAATGGATGACCAAGAGAGGAGATTAACACTCTTAAAAAGGGCTGTTACCATTTCGAACAAGAAGGGCACCAAGGCCAGTTGGATAGCCAAAAATCTGGAGAAGATTAAAAATTCGGGCTTAATATCATTCTTCAAAAGACCAGAAAATATTTCAACATTTAACTTGGACAACCATAAAATTCATAGGTTAACACCTTGTAGAATGAGAAGCCACAAATAAGAGAAATCGCAAAAAATAAGGAGGAAGTGAGGAACTTCTAAAGTAAGAGCATTTTGATTAAGAAAACAGGTTTGACATTATTTTAATGGTCATTGGCAACAAACAAATAAAATGATTCCACTCGACATAAATATTTTGACAACAAGAAGTAATTGATTCAAGACAAGGATACTCTCTGATTCCAACTGCACTGTTATGATTCTCCATCGTATACATAAAGATGCTCCCTCTGCTCCGTGGAAAAGTTTCTCCAACAAGTTTGACTGCTGCAGTTGCTCCAGAAGTGAATATGCAACAATACTCTTTCGGGGATGCATTAAAGAAACCAAGAACCTACAATGACCATTAAATGGAGAAAACATCAATATTCCAGCAGAGATGAATCCACAGAAGAATTATATCAATAGATTACATATTGGCTTAGATAGAAACAGAGGACAGACTACTTGAGGAAAAACACAGCTCTTCATAAAAATTTCAACTTATCTTATACTACTTTATTCATAATTAGATCCATTCCAATGAACCAAGAGGCAAAATCCAGGATTGGAACTAACAAGTTCAAACAAAATGAGGTCCTCCAATCCACAAGACTTGGCCGAGAAAATTCAATAGAACCAGACTTACCTCTTGCAGCTGATATTGTAGTGATAATGTACACCAGCGGAAGTACTGGTTTGCCTAAGGTTGGTACAGTGTTTGCGTGTTTAGATAGATTTACGGCCAAGAAACTTGTTAGGCTCTAAAACACAGTTAATTCTTTAGACTTGCTATTTTTGCATGATTTGATAAATCACAATGATTCCATCTTTTTGCCTAAGACATTTTTCTGCCAACTGCTGAACATTTTCTAGAATTTGAGCATGTTCAATCTGATTAGACTCAATCCGTGAGATATTAATATAGGACGCACATGTTGGTTGAAAGTTCTCCAATCATATCTAAAAGAGTTAGAAAATAGCTTTTAAGATGCATAGAAAGTTAAATTTCTTTTAAATCATGTTTAAGATTATGCAGATGATATTATTTGTCCCCTTAAGACTACTTAAATACAGTTTTCTTAATTGTAATCAGAATATTGTAACAAAAAAGCTTCCAAAATCATGCGGAAGACTATGTGATTACTGAACTTAGTATTTGTTTTATATATTTCCCATCAATTTCAACTATATTTAAAAAGGTTGATGCATGAGTGGAATTGGTGAAAACAACTTTGTATGCAAAATAGTTGTTACTGAAATGCCCTGTGGAATTCTTGATGTTTCTCTTCCCAGATTTTCCAAGATCTGGAAAAACACATTGTTTAGGTTTATGCTTTCTCATACAACTCTAGCGAGCGAAGAAGCACTTCTTGTAACCAAAAACTTTATGGATCAGCAAAGGCTTGTTTTGGACCACGCCGCGTTATTGATATTGTTTGACGAAATTCTAGTGGACCTTATTCATCTAAATTTATGAATCCTACTCTAGCATATATTATCCTGCACCGCCAACCACTACCATACAAGGTTGTCTACTATTAAGCTTACTATTCTATAGGGCATGTAAACAACTACGCATTAGAATCCACTTTATCTATTAGGGATTACTTAATCTTTGCAACACTGCATGTGAAGTGCGCAAGATGACTTCAGGAATCATACTAGATCAGAAGATCCTTGAAATAAGATTGAACTTGGAAAGAATACCCGAAAAGGAAAACTTTAGGTACCATGCTTCTATAGTCCAACAAGATAGAGAAATTAAAGCAAGTCCTATGTTTAAATGATTGATCTTGCATGCTATGACCACTCAAAAGTTTGAAACAAGAGACATCAATCAACGGCTCATACTCAACATCGAAGAGAAGGACAGGTCAAGAGAAGGGTAGGAAGGCTATAAGGGATAATCAATGGCTCATGCTCAACGATACTTTTGTAGCTAAAGAAATCTTCAAGGATTGCATAGATACCAAGTAATATATGAAAGCAACTTTCATATTTAAAACATAGCTCCATCCACTATGTTTCATATATGAGATCCAACATGATATGATGCCAACAATGAATACATAACAAAACAAAGCATTTCAATCCTTACAAACATTATACAACACAAACCAATCCTCACAAACATTATTACAATGAGCTCCAAGAAAAAGTCCAATGCAAGAAGAATGATAACCACGTAAGAGAAATATATAGTAGACTTCAACTGTCAAACATAATCGAATGTAGAGAATACTTTGGACATCAAGGAAGAGAGTGCACTTGGGTCCTCAGAACATCATCCAATTCCAAAATGATGTACCCGACAGCTATCCATAAACATGTGCAACCCCATCTCCAACTGAGACCACTCGACCAATCGGCGAAATGGGAATAACTGACCGCACTGTTAAGATGAAGAGCTTTTCATTCACCAATTGAATTATGGCTTCTAATCTGCTCAACGACTTTCCACAGGCTTCTTCATAGATTGTAAAATTACTTGGTACAATGTATAACAACTAATCAACTTGAAACTCAAGAAAAATAGAGCAAGTATGTGTCAATTAAAAATGATAATGCACAAATAATCAAGTCAACATTTGAACATAATTAAACATATTACTAAAACCTACAAATAATTTGCACAAAAATGATCATAAGTACAATTTGAAATCAATATCCCCTCTTTTTAAGGTGAACACACACAAATTTGACCATGATATTACACCAATATATGAACCTAATTTTTCTAATAGCATCCGATAGTTTTCAACATCAAAGTAATTAATTTATAATTGATGTAAAATAATTTAATTTACATAATTCATTAGCAAAGATTCCTTGAAATAGCTTATTGTCCTTTTCGATTGTTGTAATACAAAAAGAATTTGACTTTTTTCCTGAAATATTTATTGTTTATCAAGGGTATGCTCGAGCGAAGAGCTCAAAATTCATCAACATAAGCAATGATTAGTCTACTTGTTAAGTAGAAACATGTATATATCAAAAGAGAGGTTCCCAAGAGACAACTAGGTGGCAAAAGACAATGTCCAAACATGATGATTGTGAGTTCGGATGTTCGTACCCTCACCTCTTATAACAACTAACGAAAAAAAATAATATATATCAAATATAATAAAGTAATTGCTAAATTTCTCTTTCTTTGTTCCAATATCTATTCTTAGAGCATCATATTCAATTCAATCAACGATGGAAGCTCGAAATCAATCTTTTCGGAACAAAACATTTGGAAATGTACCTCCGAAACTCTTAAGCACTTTAATTTCGGGAACTCAATTATATTTGTGCTTTCTTCTCCATCTTTCTTATTCACGATGTCTAAAATTACAGATCCTTCATCCCTTGCAAAGATTGCTTCCATCTGTGGACAATCTTCAACCACTATAATTTCCATACGTGAAAACATTTTGGCCATAGATGGTGAGATTAAATATCTTAAAGTATTACATATCTTAATGATTAATGATCTCAAATTTTTGAAACCATTAAATCCGTCTGGAACCATCTTCCATATGTGCTTTAATTTAGGTAGACTATGAAGACGCAATGATTCTAGCCGACCAAGTGGAGTTTCCATATCTGTCCCAATATTTAGACATGTGAAATCAAGGACTGCTTCTAGTGATTTACCATAAAAAAAAAATATCAATTTCTTCAAGACTTTGTAACATTTGAATGGATCCAGATGTTGCAACATGTACAAGACCATGACAAAATCTTAAAATTATGGTTCGTAGCCTGGAGAGGGATCTAGGAGGCATTTGGTCATCCATTATCCACCTTATGCCATTCATAAAGGAACATGTCAACGTCTCTAAGTTGACCAACATGGCCTATCAAAATCATAATTATCATATATGAGAATTTCTATGGATGAGAATCTTGTATAAAGTTAATATTAGAATACATTATTAAATACGATCCGACAGTTGCTGCAAAATTAAATGAAGACCTGATGCCTTTTGAATTAGTACTCTCTTGAATCTCTGGAACAACAAGAGTGGCATTTAGAAGCCTCGCTATGGTGACAAGATCACAAATCTACAAATTGAAGATCTGTTATCAACTTTGTGATAGAGAATAAAGAAAAACAGAACAAGAACAAATGTTTGAAGAGAAGATGATGCTACCGAGTTTCTAATCTTCTCAAACCCACCAAAATTTTTGGCATAAATGAAGCCATTGTTCTGTTCATTTGCAACTGGAACAAGAAAAGAAGGTATTGAATAATGGTAGTAAAAAATTTACTTAAAAAAACAACAATCAACAAGGGCCACAGAAACAGAAAGGAAACACTGCTCACAATGCTCGACATTTCTCCCAAATTGCTATACTTTAGATTAGCCTGATTTCTAATTTGTATACACAGATATGTAACTTTATATGTCCTAGACATAGTAACAGTCACCTGATTTTTATGTCTCACAGGCAAGAATTTTTTTGGACTTTACCAAGATATATTTGAATATAGTAAGGAAAATGCAAAGGTCCTACATTGGTGTAAGTACTTCTATATCCAGAAAGTGCCTTAAGATTATCTCTTCTTTCTACTGTTTTAGAATTCATGCATTCTATAACCAAACAGACTCCCATAGCATGTTTCTCCAGGCACATCATGGTCAATTCCTAGGTGTCAGGATGTAATCATGTTCTAGAGTCTTCAAGTAAATAATTTGAACAATATGGATTATCCAGCATGTTACCTAAAAAGTGAACATGTTAGACATTATCTAAGCAATCAACTGAGAAAAGTATTATTTTTGGGCTCTTATCACAGACAGCAAACAGTGTTAGAGTTCATAATAATGCACAACAAAGAACATGTAAACAAGAAACGAGTATCTATGCATATCTCTGTGTTTATAAATATATACAGAGAATTCTATCAAACTGCTGCCTTCACTATAACGTCCAAGTACAGTATTGAATGCATGGATCTTGTATGCAGGGTCCAGCTAATTTATTTTATTTCTTGAAATGGAAGTTGTACTCGAACATATTACCAGGATATGAACTTCTTGGATCAGCATATGGTTGCAGTGTCTCCAAAACCTTTACACTTCCCCACAACTTCCTATACCCTGCACCCTTTAAAAAATTTCAACGCGTAAGCAAATTGAATCAATATTAACACAACCTAATCTGTTTCAAGCGGTGTTAAGAAAGTTCAAATCTTGAGAAAAAGAAGCAATCACAGTGTAGTGAACTAGATCAGCAGCAGAGCTTGACTTGGCTAAGAACAAGTGAACCATCAGCGACACAATCGACAACACCACTCCTCCTAGCGCCGCCCATTTTATCCTCGATTTCATCGCTATTTTCATTATTATCCACACACAAAAAAAACACACACACACACACACACACAAAATCTGCTTAAATCACAACAAGGCCGCGTTTGGTAAACAATATCATGCAATTAGCGATTTGAGGTAAAACCTAGATTTAATGTATGAAATCGAGGTTAATTTCGAGATGAACCAAACAGTGAGTAGAGAGTGATAGCAACTTGCATCAATATAAATATATATATATATACTCTATATAAATATGTATGTATATATCTGTATAAATTATATATATATATATATATATGTATGTATGTATATGTATGCATACGTATGTATATGTGAGGATTTGATGTGTGGAGTATAGATGAAGGCAGTAAGCAGTAGAAGCTTCCAAGAGACAGATTCAGTTTGAAGTCTACTGTCGTTTGTAGTTAATAGTGATAGCTGGAAATTTGGAAAATCTTTTTTTTTTTTGGTTTGAAAAATTTGAAAATTCTTTTTTTTTTGGAAAACAAAATGAGAAGAATATTAAAAAGTTTTAAAAAGGTAAATTATTTCAAAGTTAAATGGTAATCTCCTTAGTTGTATAATCGTGCTGTTTTTTTTTTAAAGTCCAATATGTTGAAATACGAAATGAGAGATAGAAAATTATGGTTGTAATTTACCTTGATTGTTCACCTAAATTTTAGTGGCCGAACACTTGTTTTTTTCCTTTTTTTTTTGGACTTTATTGGGATAGAACGAAAACACTTTTGTGTTTTGGTTAGCCAAATTTCCATATATAGTAAAACTTGTACATTTGGCAACGAAATATGAAATAAATCAGCCTAAACAAGGATCCTATCATCGAGACTAGCAAAAAAAAAAAGGGATATATCTTCGAGATTATAGACTTCACAAACAGATATATTATGCATGCTTGGTTGAATAACTTCTTTCTTTCTTTTTTTTGCTAAAAGTAAGAGGGATTTCATTGATACTCAAAATTATTTATATCGTATATTCTCTTGAAGGGGTTCCATCGGGTATCGTGTGTCAAGTTTCCAAATCATGCAAATGGCTTGGTTCAAAAAAGAAGATTTAAATTTTATAAACATATAAAGTTTTGTCCTAACGTCAAATGAAATATTTTCAAAAACCAGATCCTCCGTAAAAACATTACTACCAAAGATTCTATTATTCCTCTCTTTCCAAATGTGAAAAATGAAAGCTCTGAGGAATAATTTTGCACAGAATGATTGAAATGAATCTTTACTAGCAAATCGAGTGATCCAATCTGCACATTGCGACCAGATTGAGAATCTAGGGTCTTTCATATTACGTCAGCCCTTAAACCAAATCCTTCTTGTGAATGAACACAACTGAAAAAGATGTTTTTTTATCTTCAATGCAAGATCGACAGAACACACATAAAGGGTCCAAATTTAGTCCCTAGCCGATCAGTCTTCTCTTCATTGGGAGTCTGTCGAGCCAAAACAACCAAGAACAAAAGGAGTGCTTTGGAGTTGACTTGCTGAACCAGATAGTTTTATACCAATTGACAATGGGATAATGAGTCCTAACAAGTTCCCAAGCCAGACATGTCTTATACTTGCCGTTGGGTGAATTAACCCAAACTATTATATCTTCTCTTGTGAAATTTGGCTTGAGAGAATGAAGATTCTCATGGATGTACTGAAAAATCATTCTATTGGTTGGCCAATCCCATTCATTGTTGCGAATGATTGAGACCACTTTAGCATTAAGATCAACCCCCGACTCCAGAATTAAATCAGTGCCAATAGCATTTTCGAGAATGCCCAATGGGTTCCACAAGTCTTTCCAGAAAAGAGTATTTTTTGTCGTTGCCAATAACATGAATCATGTAGTGCTTGGCCATACCTCTTAGCTGGAGAATTTTATGCCATGCCCTAGAAGGATTGGAGGGCATTGGAAGATTCCAAATATTGTGGAATTTAAGGTAGTTGTTGTGAATCCATCTTTCCCACACTGATTTCTGCCTGGTGTTGATGATCCAAAGATGCTTAAATATTGCTGTTATGTTAGAATCCTCAAGGTGACGGATCCCAAGACAACTTTGGCTTTACTGCCCAAATTTGGATCCCAAAGAAAAGCTGCAAGTTTCATCTCAATCTCTTTCAGAATACCTTTCGGAAGAATAAAAATGCGAGCCCAAAAGGAGTGAATGTTGCTCAGAATTGATTGAATGAGTTGTAATCTACCAGCATAGGAAAGTTTAAAGCATTTCCAGTTGACAACCCTCTTTGTGATACGATCCACAATTGATCTGCAATGGGATTTCAATAATCTTCCAGCAACCAAGGGAACACCGAGATATTTAATACGCAGCTTCCCAATCTTGAATCCCAAAGTATCCATAAGTCCACTCCTCAAATCATCATTACCTCCACTGATGAAAATTTCACTCGTTTCGGGGTTAATAGTAAGTCCCGAAATAGATTGAAAAAAGAGTAAGACCATTCTAGATGAGATTAGCAGAGATAAGATCACCCTTACAGAAAATAAGCAAGTCATCTGCGAAAAGAATATGATTCAACTTACTGGATTTGCACTTGGGATGATGTTTGAACTCGCGCCAATCTGAGATGCTGTAGAAAATCCCCGTAAGAACTTCCATTGCAAGGACAAAAAGATAGGGCGAAATTGGATCGCCTTATCTTAGGCCACGTCCTCCTTTAAAGTAACCAGTAGGACCTCTGTTTAAGGATATGGAGAACCTGGTGGTTGTAATACAATTCTTGATCCAATTGATGAAGATGCTTGGAAAATTGAATGCTTCAAGGGTCTTGAGCAAGAAGGACCAATCAATTGTATCATAAGCTTTTCTCAAGTCGACTTTAAAGAGGCATCGGGGACTGATACCCTTGTTCCCATACCCTTTCACAAGTTCTTGGCTAAACAAAATATTATCTGAAATATTTCTGTTCTTCACAAATGCGTTTTGAGCATCTGAGATAAATAAGGCATAACATTACTCAATGTTCCAGCAATAATCTTAGCAATGCATTTGTCAGTTGTGTTGCAATAGGCAATTGGTCAGAAGTCGTTCATTGATGAAGGAGTAGGCACCTTTGGGATAAAAACAAGATTCGTAGAGTTAATCTCGGTAAGAATTTTCCTTGACTGAAAAAAGGATTGAATGGATTTTGTAAATTCTTCGCCAATGATCCCCCAAGAAGCTTTAAAAAAATGAGCATTAAAGTCATCTGGCCCCAGACTTTTGTTGCTATTGATTGAGAAAAGAGCTTCTTTGACTTCCTCTTTTGAAACATGCTTGATCAAAAAATCAGCTTGACTAGGATCAATTGTCGAATGAAGAAGAGATCTCAGCTCATCAATTGAGATGTCACCAGATGTATGCGACTGATTACCAATAAGCTCCTTGAAGAATCTGACTGCCTGAGAATTAATATCTTCAGTTGAAACGAGCATGTTGCCAGAGGGGTCACAAATGGATGTAATTGCATTTTTTGATGCTCTTCCCTTGGCATAATTGAAGAAGAAAGAAGAGTTTGAATCACCTTCTTTCAACCATTGGATCCTCGATTTCTATTTCCAAATACTCTCGTCCGTTTCAAGTAACTATTTGAGATTCAAAGAAAGAGAATGTTCTGCATCGAAGTCAGCTTTAACACCTTCTCCATTAAGAATTCTGGACTGAACAGCCCCAAGCTTCTCACGAACAGTATCCACATTTTGAGAGATATTCTTGAAATGAGTTCGATTAAGAGTCTTCAACCCATTCTTCACCAGTTTGAGTTTTTGAGTCACTCTGTACATTGAACAGCCTTGAATAGGAGTAATCCTAGCATTCTTCACAATATCATTAAAGTTCTCATGGGAGGACCAGACATGGAAGTATTTGAAAGGGATATGACTGCTCCTAGCTGTGTTAAATGGCATAAGAATCTGCTGACAATGATCTGAAAGATCCATCGGACAATATAAGAGATTAGCATCAGGAAAATCTAAAATCCATTTACCGTTGATAAAGATGCGATCCAATCTGCTTCCTCGAAAAAACTCTCCGTGGGATTTATTAGTCCAGGTAAAACTTGGACCAAGACTGTGCAACTCTAATCCCTACCTTATCCACACATTCAACAAACTCCCAAGCATACGAAGGAAGTGCTTCACAATTAAAACGATCTTCTGGTTTGAGAATCTCGTTGAAATCTCCCCCAAAGGCCAATGGGGAGTTCTCAAATAGATGAGAGTATTTAATGATATGGTCCCAGAGAGCTCTACGTTGATTACCTTCATTGAGGCCATACACAAAGCAAAAGTAGAAATGTTTCCTGTTTGACAAAAACTCAATATGACAGAGGATGTGTTGGTCCAAAGCTTCCATTTTAGAAACCTTGACCTTCATTTGATCCCAAACAATCCAAATTCGCCCACTGTCATCAAACTCATGGTTATTGATATGATTCCAGTTCTTGAATTTTGATTCAAGAATAGCATTTGCTTTCCATCTTTTGATACGGGTCTCTAGAAGGCACCCTATCGAAATATTATTCTTCCTCAATGATTTGAGGATATCTGCCTGCTTGTATGGCTTATTTAATCCCTTCACGTTCCATATTAACAACTTCATTGATCCAGAGGAAAATGGTTGGGCAGAGAAGCGTGGGGTGGAGACCCAAAATTAATCTGAGCAGCCTCTTCTTCAGATGCATTTCCCAACACAAATGGGATTTCAGCGTCAAGATTCTCCAAGGCAGCGAACTTGTTGGATTGATAAGATTTGGCTTTTCTGCCCAACCATTTTCCTCCGAATCAATGAAGTTGTTTGAATAACATTTCCAAGCAACAATGTGCCACATTTGTGCACCTTAAATTGTGTTTCATTTACATTAAGCGAGTGATAATGAAATTTTGTCCTATACATATTCATTAGGTGAAAAATAATAGGATATCCATCATAAACCCAATGATAGAATGAAGATTTGTAAAACTAGTGTTAAAAGATCTTTAGCAAAATATTCTAATAAGTTATTAATGAAATCGTCAAAAGTAGAGGGAAGAGGCCAAAAATGGTACTTGATGTACATATGTCTATTTTAACAAATTTATGGATGCTAATCCATGAAATCCGTATTAGTTTTAAAAAAATTTCGTTCAAAATATGGACATAAAGCATTTTAAAGAAAATAATCATTCAACTTTTTTTTTTAACGACAAAAAATTCATTTTAAGTAATATCACATTAAATTTAACTCAAAGCTATCAAATTTATGTTGCAGCGGCGCGAATCAAAACCATCATTGAACTTGTTAGACAGTTAACATCTACAATATTTGAATCTTAAAATCTTTCATACCAAGTAAAAAAGAAAAAGAAAATCTGAAAAACACTATCTTGCTACCAAAACAACAATTTTCAATGGAATGAAAAAATTACTTGTCGAGCAAAAAAAAAAAAATAACAATTTTCAATACCAATATCTATACAAAAAACACCAAAAAAGCGAGGCTCATCAACAAGAGGAAATACATATAGGAAATAAACTTTTCTTCCTTACAAGTACACATATCTTAGCATTTGATACTTTTATAAGAATCGTATTGATCTATATATGAGCTAATCAATATTAAGAAGTTTAGTCGCACAATAAATTTATGGATTAATTTTATGTAATGAGAATCGATGGTATCAGAAAATGAAATGAAGTCTTCAAGGAAGTTGATCTATTTTAATGCCAAAATTGACTGGAAATTGCTGGATAAAAATCATCCAAACTTAAAATAATATAACCATGAACAATTCTTTGGACCACTTACTTAGAAATTTTGAGTAGCAGCAAGATGCAAGCAATTAGAAGAAATTTCAACAAAAAAAATAGAATGAGGCTTTTAGTGGTTCTTTGAATTCCTCAATTTCACTAGATTCACTGTTAAGGTAGAAAAATGACATGTCGCAAGTGGTCTTCACGCTCCGCTTCTATGCCTGCAAAACAAAGAGGGCTTGGCGGGTCTTGCCCGCGTTAGCACTCCGACGCTTAAGTTAGCTTGGTGCTTTGACAGAAAAAGAAGAATGTATGTATGTATTAATGTGTGTATCAGAAATCCCCCCCTCCTCTCTCCTGGCTAAATCCTCTGCCTTTTATAGGCACCATGGCCCTTGAAGTCATCATGGCTGCTCAGTTAAAGAGAGAAATCACATGGTTGCTGAGTCACAAAGGAGAAGTTATTATTGCAGCTGAGTCAAAAGATTAAAGGTGCAGCAGTGAATCATCATTACAAGCATTGTGGATAATTAACAAAGGGCTGGTGGACAATTAGATGTATGATCTAGTGGGAGAGTAGCTGGAGATTCATTTATAGAGCAATATTTATTTGTGCCTTTTGATTTGAGGTCTTAAAAAGCGACTTTCGTAAGGCCCTACGCTTCTATCGATCTCGCCGGACTTCTCCACGCACAAAACCCGAAACCCCGAACCCGCTCCCGAAAAGTCGGAATCACAGAAACCACGTCCGAGGTCCCCGGACCTCGGACACAATTGTCCGAGGTCCATGGACCTCGGACAGCACATGTCCGAGGTCCTCGGACCTCGCACAACACAAGTCCGAGGTCCAAGACCTCGGACACAATTGTCCGAGGTCCATGGACCTCGAACAGCACATGTCCGAGGTCCTTGGACCTCGAACAACACAAGTCCGAGGTCCAAGACCTCGGACACAATTGTCCGAGGTCCATGGACCTCGGACAGCACCTGTCCGAGGTCCTTGGACCTCGGACAACACAAGTACGAGGGCCAAGACCTCGGACAGCACCTGTCCGAGGTCATGGACCTCGGACAAAAGACAATGTCCGAGGTCCCTAGGACCTCGGACATGATCTGTCCGAGGTCCTTGGGACCTCGGACAAATCACTACATCCGAGGTCCCTTGGGACCTCGGACAACAAACCATGTCCGAGGTCCTGGGGACCTCGGACAGGTGCTATCCGAGGTCCTTAGGACCTCGGACACCTCGTCCGAGGTCTCGTCGACCTCGGACGAGACCTCCCCGATGTTCTCGAGCGCTTGTTTCGCGATTGGCACCGGGCTAACGGATTTTTACACGTATCATGATGCCCCCTCAGTTCCTGGAGTTATGCAATAGGTTCAGGAACTGATCTTACTGTCCCTGGTACGCTGAAATAAATCGAAAAAAATTACACTAATATTACCTTGTCTTCTGGGTAATTTTGCCATCTACCATCATTTAATGCAGCCTTGCCATGTGCCAAGATCTGGTCTAATGACTTTTGAATTAATGGTGACTCTTCAAGCTCTGAGGATGAGTTTAAGGATAGCGAAATATGATGGATAGGTATTTGTATTTACCCTTTTTATTTCTCCTCTTGTACTTGGTTTTCTTTTGATGGGTCATGCTTTTCCGAAATCCTCTACTATTGAAGGATAATTTGATGACTCTAGGGGTCGTGCCCCCAACCTTGAACATCGGATGTGGGTCGGGGTCGTGCCTCGGACCTCGAACGTCAGGGATCGTCCCCCAGATCTTTGGCATTTTTGAAACTCGGGGGTCATGCCCCCGGCCTTCGCTTTGAAACTCGGGGGTCGTGCCCCCGGCCTTTGTCTTGAAACTCGGGGGTCGTGCCCCCGACCTTCGTTTTTGAAACTCGGGGGTCGTGCCCCCGGCCTTCGTCTTTAAAACTCGGGGGTTGTGCCCTCGGCCTTCATCTTGAAAACTCGGGGGTCGTGCCCCCGGTCTTCGTCTTGAAACTCGGGGGTCGTGCCCCCGGCCTTCGTTTTTAAACTCGGGGGTCGTGCCCCCGGCCTTCGTCTTGAAACTCGGGGGTCGTGCCCCCGATTTTACAATGTCCTGGGAAGATTTTGTTTCTATAGGTAGTGTGTCTCTCCCCTTTTATTGATTTTGGAAGTTGTCCATTTTTTTCGGGATTTGGCTCTCTTCCGCTAAAGGTTTGCGTTAGTAGGTCTCATGATATTTGTTTCAAAGAGTTACAACCATTAACAGAAACTTAGGACGCGATTATCAAATTCATTGTAGAGACATAATTTGTCTCGACATAAACAATAACTAAACATTCAAAGAGTGTTTTCTTAGCCGCTCATGTGCCAAACCGTTCTCAGTTCCTTACCGCTGAGGTCTTCGAATCTGTAGGCTCCTAGCTTGACCTTTCTTCCGGTCTTCTCTTCTTAGAGTCTTCTTCCTTCTCCGCCATCGCCACCTCTTCTACTTTAATATACTTCTCAGCTCTGGTCATCAATTCTATCATGTTCTGTGGGGTCTTTTTGGCTAAGGAAGCCTGGAGCAACTCATTTGTTACACCCTTTGTGAACGCCTGTATTGCAAAACCCTGATCAAATTGCGTACACTGAAGGGTTGCTTCATTAAAGCGGGTTGCATACCGACGGAGAGTTTCTCCTTCTCTCTGTTTCAAACCGAGCAAGGAGGTAGTGTGGCGGGTTGGCCTAATGGCTGAGGAAAATCTTCCAACAAACAAATCTGCCAACTGCACATAAGAACCGACTGACCCCTCGTTCAGTTCGTCATACCACACCCTGGCCGCTTCCACTAAAGTTCCTGCAAAATCTTTACACACCCAAGCCTCTGGCAACTCCGTGAACTCCATTTTGTGCCTGAACACCGCCAGATGATCTTTAGGGTCTCCATGTCCATCGTAGGTGGGCAAATGAGGCAATTTGTACTGTGCGGGCTTCGGAACCTTGTTGATGGCGCGGTTGAAGGGATTTGGGCCTCGGAAAGTCCTTGCGACCGATATTACACTAGCAGTACCCCTTATTTGGGCACTTTGAGTTAGGTCTCGTGCTGCCGCACTCGAACTCTGTGATGACCTTGTGGAGTTCATCGTTTCTTTGCGTTGCCTCCTAGCGTGAACCCGCTGTCTGGACTCCCTTGGTTTGGTTGTATTTCTGGCCGATTGGGTGTTTTGGCGTGAATGATTTTTTCGGAGCGCTTGATGAGGTTGAATATCTGGGTGGTGAGGTGCTGGTTGAGGTGTTGGGTTATGAACAGCCTGTTTCAACTCCTCCAAGGTTTTTAGGATATAACCAAGATCCGTTAGCTGGTTAGTTTGCGGAACTTGTGCTGCAGCAGTGGGATACTGCCACCCTGTGTTCCAAACAGGTCCTTGTGGATAGTATGTTGGTTGGTAGCTTTGGTACTGATTTGTGTATGGATTGCTGTATGGTGGACGATTTTTCGTAGGTATCTCTCCTCCTGGCGGCGGTAACTCGGTCTGTCTAAGGTTGGAAGTTTCCCCCAGACAGAACTGCACATTTGGCTGTTCTACAGCTTCTCCTCCATATCCACTTGTAACATTCTGACTCCGGGTAGTTACCATGGTATAATCTTGTGAAGACTCAGTGGGGAATTTAGAATCGGCCCCACGGTGGGCGCCAACCTGTTAAGGTAGAAAAATGACGTGTCGCAAGTGGTCTTCACGCTCCGCTTCTATGCCTGCAAAACAAAGAGGGCTTGGCGGGTCTTGCCCGCGTTAGCACTCTGACGCTTAAGTTAGCTTGGTGCTTTGACAGAAAAAGAAGAATGTATGTATGTATTAATGTGTGTATCAGAAATCCCCCCCTCCTCTCTCCTGGCTAAATCCTCTGCCTTTTATAGGCACCATGGCCCTTGAAGTCATCATGGCTGCTCAGTTAAAGAGAGAAATCACATGGTTGCTGAGTCACAAAGGAGAAGTTATTATTGCAGCTGAGTCAAAAGATTAAAGGTGCAGCAGTGAATCATCATTACAAGCATTGTGGATAATTAACAAAGGGCTGGTGGACAATTAGATGTATGATCTAGTGGGAGAGTAGCTGGAGATTCATTTATAGAGCAATATTTATTTGTGCCTTTTGATTTGAGGTCTTAAAAAGCGACTTTCGTAAGGCCCTACGCTTCTATCGATCTCGCCGGACTTCTCCACGCACAAAACCCGAAACCCCGAACCCGCTCCCGAAAAGTCGGAATCACAGAAACCACGTCCGAGGTCCCCGGACCTCGGACACAATTGTTCGGGGGCCATGGGCCTCGGACAGCACATGTCCGAGGGGCTCGGACCTCGGACAACACAAGTCCGAGGTCCAAGACCTCGGACACAATTGTTCGAGGTCCATGGACCTCGGACAGCACATGGCCGAGGGCCTTGGACCTCGGACAACACAAGTGCGAGGTCCAAGACCTCGGACACAATTGTCCGAGGCCCATGGCCCCCGAACGGCACCTGTCCGAGGTCCAAGGACCTCGAACAACACAAGTCCAAGGTCCAAGACCTCGGACAGCACATGTCCGAGGTCATGGACCTCGGACAAAAGACAATGTCCGAGGTCCCTTGGACCTCGGACATGATCTGTCCGAGGTCCTTGGGACCTCGGACAAATCACCACGTCCGAGGTCCCTTGGGACCTCGGACAACAAACCATGTCCGAGGTCCTGGGGACCTCGGACACCTCGTCCGAGGTCTCGCTGACCTCAGACGAGACTTCCCTGATGATCCTGAGCGTTTGCTACGCGACTGGCACCGGACTAACGGGTTTTTACACATATCATTCACGATAGGATTATAGGAGTATTTTCATATGATCTCAATCGTCTCAACATTTGAGTAATTTCAACTGTGCTAGATAATTGAAGTTTATCATGAAAATTATAAGACACAATAAATACATTATGATTTTATTTAATTTTCGGGAAAGAATTAATGGAAGTAGAAACTTCTTTAGGTATTGTAACACATGTTAATCAAGACAATGAACAAAGAATTGGGTTTATTTTTTGGGACCCCTATGGTTATTTAAAAGTGCGTGTGACTTTCCTGTGGTATCAAAATCTCTTTCAGTCATTCAAAAATTCATATGACCCCCTTGTTCAATAAAAATTCCGTCCAAACTAAGTAGAGTGCAAGACACGTGTGCAACTATGATGGCTATGTACAATAGTTTTAATGAAATAAGTATATTTTTTGACCAATCTACCCTAGTCCTATGTATAATAGAAGCAACCAGCCTTTTAACAGTTTATTTTGATCCTTTGTCATTGGTGAGTAGTGTGAGTTTACTGCCATCATTGTTGTCACCGTGAGCTTCAAGGCCAGCGTGGGCTCGCTTCGCCGTGAGTTAGTTTGCTGCCGCGGTGAGTTTGCATATTCATCACCCAATGCATGTCCTAGGGGTTGAATTTTTCGTTTGATTTGTGTTGCTTCTGTTGCTGTGCTTTGGCGAATTTGTCGCCGGAATTCTTGAAGAATCAAACGAAAGGAACCTGTTGTTTGTTTTTGGCCAAAAAAAAATGCTCGAGAAAGACGTCTAATGCTCAAAATTTGAGTTTTCGAAATCGATGTTGACAGGATTTTTCAAGCATACGGTTAGAATCGTAGTGAGAAAAGGAGCTCAACCGTGCTTGTGGTGTGGGATTTGCCGGAATTTGAACTTCAAAGTTGACGGGTTTCGGAGTGGCAGTTGATGTAATTTGAGGAATTAATTAATTTTTAGGTTGAAATGTCTGTAAAAAAAATTTAAGAATTTATAAGTATATAAAAAAATTAAGTATTAAAATACATGAAAAAGTAGCATAAAATTATATTATGTTGAAAAATTAATAGAGTCTTTAAAATAGGATCCAAAAACTAATGTGATTGAAAAATTTTTAAAGACCAAAAAAGTAACTATACTTTTAAGTAGGGTCTCTATTTTGTTAAAAGTTTCTAAATTATAAAATAAAGACTCATAATTTAGAAATTTTGGTAAGAATAACATTAGGTAAGACTAAAATTGTGACATTTTTTATCTTGCTACTTCAATTAAATTGTGACCCCTTTGTCTCATTAGTTTAATTACAAAATCATCATATAGTTGACCAACAATAGAAAGCATTTTGCGGTTGGCTTTAGAGTAAAGTCACACAACCATTTATTGTGGGATGCCAACAACTAGAAAAACCAAATGCATATAAATATAAAATGAATAAAGGAACATAATGCAAGAAATTAAAGAAAACAAAAAATAATTTACAATTGTTAAGGATCTATTTGTCACTAAAGATCCAAGTTCAAAAGAAAAAAGAAAAAGAAAAATCGATTTCTTAATTGTTTGGAGAAATTATTGATAGAAAGGACACTAAATGTTGATTCAAAGGGGGCCAATAATTTTTTCATATATATTATTTTTTCCTTTTCTGTCGGATCTATATATTGCTAAAGTTTAGGGGGGAATAACACATAAAAGTACTGGGCCACGACACCATCTTCTCATAGGCACAGTGTTAAAGTTTCCCAGCAAAAAAAAAACACATAAAAGTACTGGGCCATGAAACCATCTTCTCATAGGCATAGTGTCAAGCAAGCTGAGCCCAACATAATCTGGGCCATGAACCGTCTACTGGACTTCTTATGGTTATAGAAGTCAGTCCTTATCAAAATTCAAACATCTTACGAAAAAGGTGTTGGAAGTTGATGAAACGATTAAGTTTGAGTGATGCAGTGATATTAAGAGTGGATTCAGAAATTTTTCTCAATTAGAACATATAGTTTTTCAACTTATGAGTATATATATATTTTTTATTGAGGGCTAATTAAATTTTTTACTTGAAAATACATAGATATTTAAATTTTTTTTTTTAAAAAAATAACATAGAATTTTTAACGTTCTTTTGGATCAGTGGGAATTGCAACTCCTGCTGGCCCAAATATACATCAGCCCATGAGTGACATAATTGCAGACGCTTTATATGAGGATGTGATGAAGAATGTGAAATATATGGTATGGTTTCTATGAAGGCGAAGGTGAAGAAGATGAGGTGGTAGAGGATATAGAAGTTTTTGGACACAGAATGAAAAGTTTGGAAAGAGTTATGTGCAGAAATGCAGAAGTTTAAGCAACTGTGTTTTCAAACTTTCGTCCATTGTTCAAGATTTTTCAATGTTATCCATGTCACCGTTTGGACTATTTTCTTATTTTTATTGTGACTGATCATCTAAAATGACCAACTAAGCATTATAAATGCAGGATATCTTATGCCTGTTGAACATTATTAGATGTTGGATATCTCATGTACAAATTTGTTGAAGTAGTTCATGAATTTTACTTCAATTCTATTTCAATTCCTAGATAAAATAGAAACTCAGTCAATGACAAAAAGACTTGGTTCTAGACAAAGGAGTTGTTCGTCGAGCATATTGACCATCAATTATACATCTACCAGTAATAGTGTTCGTCAATGTTCCAAGTCCTACAAATGACTTAGTTCAAATGAGAGTATTTAACTTTTTTTATTTTGTACATTTTAATCTTTACGTCAAAAAATATGTTCAAACAAATATTATCTTTAGATAATGCCTCATTACTGTGAATGCGTCTATTATGTTCCTTCTAAATGTAGAAAATGTAGGCTCCAAGAAAAATCTTCATGACAGTTGCTTGAAAGGTGGAGGATGAAGCAATCTGATTGAACTTGTAATATCCCACATCGGTGGAATATAATATGATTGTGTGGTTTATAAGTGGGTATTGTAAGTATAAGCAATAAATTGGGTTAACCATTTTGGGCTAGAAGAAAAGAGGTCAAAGTAGTCGTTTCTTATGCCTACAACACTAGTCGCGTTTGCGGGCCTAGGGTTTTGGGCTCGGGGCTCGGGGCGTGACAAAATTGTATTAGAGCAGGTCACTAGTCAGTACGGGAGTTAAGTGTTATGCGAGGTAAAGTGCTACACCTAGAAGGCTAGTGGGAGCTACCTCTTGAACCCGTAGGAGCCACCTCTAGAATCCTACACCTTCTGGTTGGTCTTGGGTATGTGTACCCCTAACAAGGACGTCAGGTCCTTAACGGGGGGTGTGTGTAATATCCCACATCAGTGGAATATAATGTGATTGTGTGGTTTATAAGTGGGTATTGTAGGTATAAATAATAACTTAGGTTAACCATTTTGGACTAGTAGAAAAGAGGTTCAAGTAGTTATTTCTTATGCCTACAACACTAGTCGTGTCTGCTGGCCTAGGGGTCTAGGCTCGGGGCGTGACCAAACAATTCCTCAATCCTGTTCCAGTTGTTAACATTGGGCAGACCCTTGCATAATCTCTAGCCTTTGCACCAAATTCTTCGAGTAAATGAGCAAAGACCAAAGATATGTTCTCTATTTTCCATGCAAGCATGACAGAAAATACATTGTGGATCAATAGAAAGTTCCCACAAGATAAGACATCTCTTCATAGGAAATCTATCCATCCAACAAAGCCACATACAAAATGAGACGTCTCTTTTTGTATTTTGTTATACTTGTTGAGGGTAAATACTCAATTTAGTCCCTTATCTTTAGAGTTTGTGTCATTTTAGTCCTTATCTTTCAAAATGTACCCTTTTAATCCTGTTTTTTTTACTATTTGTCCCAACTTAGTCCTTATATTTCAAAATGTACCCTTTTAGTCTCGTATCTTTATCATTTGTCCCAATTTAGTTCTTATCTTTGTTATTATGGTCCACGTTTGTAACACCCAGCTGTATTATATGCAATGTGGGGTTTTTATATAAACAAAAAAGTGAAAAAAAAGGAAACTAAGGTAGGTAGCTGCTGGGATTCGAACCTGTGCACTCTTCTCCCTATGCATGAGTCTTAACCATCTAAGCTGACGCTAGTATGTTAACAAAACTAGGAATTAATAGTACTTATATTTGTAAAGCAATTAGATAAGTTTAAATTCAGCAAACCAATGAATCAGACCCCAATTTCCTTTCCGCACACCCGTCGACCTTTTGCTCAAATTTTCACCTATTGCTCATGTTAATAACATTAACTCCTTAGCTTGAAGGATTTGAATTCTAGAAAGGTAAGTTTGGTTTAATTAGCTTATGAATTCTTTATATATGTGTGTATATATGCGTATATATCTATATATATAGTTATATATGTGTATAATTATGTTGTTTATAAAATAATGGATTTCTTTACTTGTAAGTAGTAAATAAATACAAAATTAAAGGAGATTGTGGTGTGAATAGTTTATGGGTATAGTGAAGAAGTTGGTACAAGCTTTGGTAGAGTTTGTGTATGTGTTTGACCTTGATTTGGTGGCTGCCCGTGTGGGTGCTAGCCTGTATGTGTATATATGTAATGGAAAGAAATGTTATTGTATGGAATAGTATATCTACTGATTGTATTGTGTAGTTATAATCTGGTGGCAGTAAGCTATATGTCTATATGTATGTTTGTTGAGCTAGTATATTTGTGAAGAAAAAATAATAAGTTAAATGTATAAGAAAATAAGATAAAACTAAGGAAAATGCCATGGTCTGTCAAGCTTGTGTAATAGAGTTGAAATGATGTGATGGTAGAAAGATCAAGTTAAGAATAAAATGAACGTATGGGTTGTATATCCAGTGTGTGAAAATCAATGTTAGTATAATACATGTACATTTTATATTTAAAAATCTCAAATATGCTTATTGGTTTGCAGAGTCAAGTTAGCTTGAAGGTGTATTTAGAGAAAAGAACTATATTATTTATAACGATAAGCCAAAGTAAGTTGGACAACCCTCTTCCACTTAGATCCCTTTTGGTTCTCTCTCCACTGTTTCAGTTTGATGTCACATATTTTGAAATTCGTTGGCTCCACTATGATCTGCTTGTCACTAAGAGTCTTGTACTTCAAGAGTAGTGAAACCTTGTGACGCTTAAGTATTAATTTGTGTTATGGTTTGGATAAGCTATTGTATTTAATACTATGTGTTATCCTTAGAGCTGTAACACCCATTCGGCGGGTGAGATTGCCGAATACGACCCTATAAGATTGTGTGCCCGTAGGTGGGAAATGATTCACCGTACGGAGGTGTGGGGCCGACAAGTGGCCATCGTGTGCCCTCGGCGGTGGGAGATGATTCACCGTGAGATGATGAGGCCAATACAGGCCTTCCATTATTTGGTGTGTGGAGATTTAGCTATGACTATTACAGCTCTAGGTGGTATTTACGTGGGTTACATTTGTAAGATGCTTGTATTGTAAATGTACCGTAAAGCTTGTAAGATACCTCAGTATAAGTAAGATTGTGAGATAAGTTCACCAGTTTTGTGATATTCGGCTGCGCAACTCCGATATTAGTCGTGTATATGTGCTACGCTTTGATTAGATTATGGTTTAGTTCGAGTTGGATATTATTTAATTAGTTTTAGTCCTATGTAGATACTCATGTACTTGACTCCGCAATGCGCCTTTGATTTAATTCTGACTCCATATTGCATCATTTATTTGCACAACTCTCAGAGCCTGACTCCTGGTGTTCATCTTACTGAGCTTTCTTTGCTCATGTCATTTATATGTCTGCTTCGCAGGGGAAGGTGAGTCCAGTTATCAGGAGAAGAACCAGTCTTAGTGTCCATCACCTTTGTTGGCTTGTGGTATGCTGGGTTTCTTTTGTAGGACAAATCCAGCAAATTTTGGATATGTATTTGCTTTTGTATATTATTAGTAAAAGTGGTGTAAACCTTTGTAATATAGTATGTTTAGTTTGACTATGTAAATATTTTGACCATGATGGTATATAGAAGCTCTGATGTAAATTTTTGAAGGTTTGTGGTTCATTATCTTGGTATATTGTTAGATGGCTTTACAGGTTTGGATTGAGTTGCGTAGGTCTTTAGTGAGTCGTACCCTGGATTTAAGGTCTAAAGTCCAGGCGTGACAATGTTAGTCCTCCATTATTTTGAAAGATAAGGATTAAGTTGGGACAAATAGTAAAGATACGAGACTGAAATGGTACATTTTGAAAGATAAAGACTAAATTGACACAAATACTAAAGATACATGATTAAAATAGTACATTTTGAAATATAAAGATTAAAATGACACAAACCCTAAAGATAAATGACCAAATTGAATATTTACCCTACTTGTTGTAACAGTATGAGCTCCTAGCAATTTAGATCAAGTATAGGGTGAACAAATGGCAAGATTATGGTACTTGTTGCCAGAGTTATTAGCCAAAAAAGCTCTTAGAGTTCAATCCCATATTTTCTCTTAGCTAATTTGTCGTGCCTCTAAAACCCGCGCCATACGCGCCTCAGAAACATTACATATCCCGTACTTAAAAGGAACACCATTCTTAATTTCTCAAGATACTAAGAAATTAAACTATTTGTCACAAAACAAAAAGTAGTGAACTGCAAAGTATCTAATCCAAAAAAATAAAATCATGGAATAGTTCAAAGTGTCCAATAAATAAATAAAACAACTATGACGTTTACGTCACCCAATAAATAATATTCATGCAAAATAAAATCCAAATTTTAAATTAATATAAAAGACTACTTCATGCAAAAGTCTAGAAATAGTCCAAAAAAGAAACATAATTTAAGTTATAGCGTCAAGGTGGTCATGTAGTTTCTAAAGGCTTAGAAAGACGTTTAAGAAAATGAGAAAAAAAAATAGTAAGCAGTACGGGCCCTAAAAATAGAATAGGACTTTATTAAATATCACATCTCAAGCCCAAAATTCAAGGCTTTCATGCAAGGCTGATTTTGTAAACATAATAAATAACTAGTTGGGACTCAAATGAATTGATCCAAAATGATTAACCCAAGTTATCATTTAAACCCACAACACCTATTTATAAACCACTCATATATAATATCTCTCATCGATGTGCGATATTACTCATACCCCCCGTGCGATGTGCTACATTACTCATACCCTCTGTTAAGGACCTTCTAACATACCCCACGATGTCTAGTTATCACTTAGACCTACAACACCCACTTATAAACTACTTAATATCTCCCACCGATATGCGACATTACTCACACCCCCCTTTAAGGACCTTTTTACACACATCCTACGATTCCCCGAACCCAGAATCTCAAGCCTACAAATGCCCCGAGTCCAAAATCTCAAGCCCTTATGTGAGACTGGTATTACCTTTGATGTATGACATTACGCACACCCTGTTAAGGACTTACACCGCATGTGAGATTGGTATTGCCTAAATACTATTCTTGGTGTAGCACATTGCCAACATTACACATATTTCTCGTTAAGGACCTACACCGCATGTGAGACTAGTATTGCCTAAATACTATTCTGTCATGTCATAGGCCCAGAATCTCAAGCTCATAGTGTTTTTAAAAAAAAAATTAATTTAGTTCCTGTCTAAATTGGCTAAATTGAATCTTTTTGGGAGAACAATAGAGACTAAATTGAATTTTTTTAGAACAATATGGACTAATTTGGATAATTTTAAATAATAAGGACAAGTTTATTTATTTTTTTGAAAAATAATAAGGATTAAATTGACTAATTTTGAACAATATGAACAAATTTATTTATTTTTTTGAAAAAATAAGAGGGACTAAATTTACTAATTTTGAAAAATAGGGATGAATTTAAAATTTTGAGCAAACAATAGAGACTATTTGTGTAATTTTTCCTAAATTGTAATTAGTCTTTAATGTTTAAAAAATTCATAATAGTCTCTAAAGTTTTGCATATAATATCAACTTCGTCCTATTGTTTGCTAACATTTTCAGTTTAGTCCCTTTTACCAAAACAATCAAAAGTCCCATGAATATTGTTAGCACTGTAAGAATAGGGCTTTTTCCATCCTTAATTCAAACAAAATGCATAAATAATATAAAACAAAGTCATCAAAATGCATATAATTTAAGTATATATTTAAGAACAATGTCAATGAAGACGTGTCGGTGCATTATTCTGTGGTGGGGATTGTAACATTCCAAAAAAATTCATTTTTATTAACTTGGACTTGTCGTTTTCTTTTTCTTGTGTACACGTTTGTGTGAGTATATGTGTGTGGCTGTGTGTGTGTATGTGTGTTTATTTTTGTAATAGGGAGTAATTTGAATATTTTTGTGAAACAATAAAGATGAATATGATATATATTCAAATGATATATTGGTAATTTTAGTAATTATGTAAGGCCAATTTAGGCATTTCACACATTTCTGTTAAATTTGACTAGTTTTTTTATGACAGAGACTAATTTGAATTTTTTTAAAAAATAATAAGGACTAAATTAGCTAAATTTGATTAATAAAGACAATTTGTGCAGTTTTCCGAAATAATGGGTAACTTGTGCGACAATGTCTGTTTTATTTTATTTTTTTGTATGAGTCCACAAATTTGTTGGCAGATGAAGATTGCAAGATAAGTAAATATGTCAATTCATTAAACTTAATCAATTAGTTCAAAATAATTAAATATAATTACTCATTTCTCTAAAAAGAGTAGAATTATAGTTGGGTATTACCAAACATAAAGGGCTTACATTTTGGCCTAATAATCTGCTCTTATACCACTTGTAATCCAAACCCGAGATGGGCCAATACAAAGATGGATTAGCTTTATAATTTTTGTGAAATATTATCAATTTTTATGAAAGTAACAATAACCAAAAAATTTGAATAACCTTTTAATTCAAAAAAGGTCTAACACCAATTTTATATTACACACCTAAAAAATTGATTACGAGACCATTATATCGAGAATCATACCGTTAGAGTAAATCCCCATGGTAAATTCGATTAAACTTTAAAGAGGGCAAAATTTGTGCAAAAACAAAAATAAACAACGTACAAAACCAACACAATCAGTGCTCACTTGAGAAGACTTCGAACCTTTTCACTCTCGATCTCCCCGTCCAAACCAAACGCCTAAACAACTTTTTTCCCATCACTCATTTCTATATGTTCTTCTTGTAAATTAATGCAGATCATTTGAAATTTCTCTATTCACCAAAAGGTACATTCTTGTTCAATCTTTTTCACTTTTAATTTTATGCTCTTTTATTTTTTATTTTTTTATTTAAATTCATTACAAGCTGATTACTTTTTTGTATATTTTTAAAAAAAACCCATTTTGCCTTTTGAAGTTTTGTTCTTTATGATTAATGTAGTTAGCTACGTACAACATGCCCTTATGCATTTCTTGTCATGTTGGATTATTTATGTATATAGTGTCTATGTTTTTGTGTTATATGATCATATTGGATGTTTGTTAATTGACCATATCATCTAAAAGCTTAGAGCTGTGTTTATTCTTTTGGTGTATTGTCTTCAACATGTCACGCACGTGCAAGAAAAATTCTTTTTCAATAAGTATTGCACATGATAAGGGTGTTAGCGGCGAAACTTGAACTAGTAGTCTAATCTAAAAGTATGAACTATTAGAAAGAGGTTTATTTTACTGGTTTATTGTAACCAACAATGTGCGTGTATATATAAAAAAAAAATGTGCATATGAGTAGTGTAAGAATATGTTGAGATGTTTTTGTTGTGTTATATGATCGTATTGGGTGTGCGTTAATTGACCTCGTCTACCAACTTATAGGGGCGTTTATTTTATTGGTTTATTGTCTGCAACACATTCCCACGTATAAGCAAATTCTTTTCCATCGAGCATTCCACATGAAAATATTATTTTTAAATGGTGTTAGTGGCGAGACTTGAACCATCCTAATACCATATTATGTTCTCCAACACGTGCAAATAAGATTGTTTTTGATTGCTCATTGTACATGGTAATATTCTTTCCAAAGGGTGCTGGTGGCTAGACTTGAACATACTCTAATACCATCAGGGGCGGTCCCAGGATTTCAACATTGTGGGGGCGAGATTTAGTTAAAAGGATTAACGATATAATATATTGTAAATACAAACACATGTAAAGAATACTATTTAACAAAATGACATAAGATTATGTAAAGTAATGTTTACCTATTTCATTAATGAAGTTGGGCTTGTCTCTCCTTTATAGCATAGAAATCATCGATTATCACATCATCAGACACATCTTTAGCAATTTTCTTTTCAATATAGACAATCAAGCTATCTCTGAGAAAGTCATCTTCCATTCGGTTGCGAAGCCTTGTTTTGATAATTTTCATAGCAGAAAAAACTCGTTCTGTAGTTGTTGTTGAGACAGGAAGAGTTAAAACCAACCGTATCAATCTAGAATAGTTAAATAAATGAATTTGATAAATCTGAATTTAATTAATTATGTACATATATATCCAATAAAAAATAAATAAATATCATCTAACAGAAAATATATTTAACTAAAAATAAATAAATATCATCTAACACAAAAAATTACTACAATTTTAATTTTATTCTATTCATGTATTTAACTAGCAAGAAATTAAATAAGTTACATCTTACTGAAATTTATCACTACTATTATATATTTACTACATAATATTAACTATTAGAATACAATTAAAAAAACAATATAACTAAAAATTTATTATCATAAGTATTTTAGTCAAATTACTTACCTTAGTCACTTATTGGTGTCTTGTAGATGTTCACCCACTATAAAACAAAAAATTAACAAAATAAATTATGCATTCATAAAATTATCTAGCCAAGATTAATAAATAAGCATAGTAAATTATTTTCATTACATTAGCTTTGCCTTGGCACTTTGCTTGCTGGATCTGCCTCTGGCAATAATTAAGAATTTAAGATGGTTTGTTACTTGTTAGGGAGAAGAATTAGAGGTCAGTAGATGAAGAAAATGGTGAAAAGTTGAGAATGAAGTCCTTTTCGAATTTGTGAAGTCGTGAAGAAGAACAAAAGGAAAGAAAATATTATTTTTAATTAAATTATTGTTTAATCATTAGAACAAAAGCAGAGACAAATAAGAAAAAAAGTTACCACTTTATTCCTTTTTTTAAGTTTTTTTTGTCTCTGCTTTTGTTTTTTTAAGTTGAAGATTTTGTTTTTTTATACAAGTTGGGGGTGGCCAAGCAAAATTTTTAACAAATATAATATATAAACTTTTTTAAAAAAAAAAATTTTGGAGGGTCCCGGGCTCCCTTGGTCCTCGGTTGGATCCGCCTCTGGATATCATGTTATTATCTTCTACATATCTCTTTGCATGCAAGCAAGACTATTTCTAATCAAGTGTTGCACTTGGGGATATTCTTTTTGAAGGTTACTAGTGGTGAGACTTGAACCAACTCTCATACCATGTTAATAGACCATCTCGTCTAGAAGTGTAACCTATTAAAAAAAGATTTATTTTACTGGTTTATTGTATCCAACAGTATGTGTGTATATACATGTGCATGCGAGTAGTGATGAATATGTAGAGATGTGTGTAGAGGCGGAGCCAGGACCCAGGACCCAGGACCCATACAGTGAGAGGGATCTAATATAATATCTTACCAAAAAAAGAATTTTTTCGTTTTTTAGTTGAGGATGTGCACACCCTCAAGACCATGTGGCTGTGCCACTGGATGTCTGTATGATTGTGGTGCGTGCGTTAGTTTTAAAGTGAAGTTTACATTGTCCAATAAAGCATTTCTTGATACTAAAGCTCTGCAGGAATCAACATATGCTTGAATTTCTATGTTGAGTTACATGTTCTACTTTAGGAATCAATAAAGTATGAGTGGTTGAGTTATGGCCAAGTGTTCGAAGCAGTGTGCAACTTTGCCTCTGGTTTAACACAACTTGGGCATAGAAGGGAAGAGCGTGTAGCCATCTTTGCTGATACATGTGACAAATGGTTCATTGCACTGCAGGTATTACTTTGTCCCGTGGCATCAGTGCCACCATGCATCCAAGCAGAAACCTTTACCCCCAGCCCCAAGAAAGAAAGATGAATAAACCAATGTTGGGTTATGGCACAGTTCACAACACTATGCTCACCTATGGAGATATTATGTTCCATCATTGTTTTGGTGTCATTAAGACAATCTTCTCTACAGGGTCTCATATGATCCTACCCAATCATGCAGTTGAATTCCATGGATGTCATGATAATGATATGAGATTGTTTTTCTGAAAATGTCTAATCAGCAATTTGCTTCTTGGCTCAGGGTTGCTTCAGGCGCAATGTGACTGTAGTGACCATTTATGCATCTTTGGGAGAGGAAGCTCTTTGTCACTCATTAAATGAGGTCCCTCACTCTCTCTCTCTCTCACTCTCTCCCCCTCTCCCTCTCCCTCTCCCTCTCCCTCTCCCTACATTGCTGTGACATGTATCACTAATAATGCCAATTACAGTAAAGTTTGATAATTGGAGAAGTGCACTAACTAAATTTTTGTCGAATATGTTTGTACATGTAGCATTCTGGTAGGCCTAAACTTGATCTATGTAAACTGCGTCTCTGCTTATAATCATATGTTCAGATGATGAGTCCAAAGAAGAACAAAAGAATCTTTGGGTGATAACGGTCGTTGATTGTGATTCTACTTCTAGTCCTAGAATACAAACTTTCTCTCTCCTGACTTGGGACTCCTTGACAAGTTGATAATATCGCTGTCACTTGTAAATTGGAGTGTGTTGCAGCTACTTCTATTTCTAAAATTAAAACTTAAAAATTAAAAATTGCATTAAATTCTAGTCATCGTCGTCAACTACATCATCCAGTTATTTAAGCTCTTTTGCCTTTCCTGTGAAGCAGTTATGCTTTGATGGTCCGAATCTCCCAGTTGCATACTTCACAATGTTTACTTATAATAGTTTAGCAGTTGCATATCATATAATTCTCGCTATTGCGGGCTCAAGGATTATATGTATGGATGATGAACTCCCATCTAGCACTTCACTGATTGCGGGGAGCAATAGCTGGACAGTATCTTCCTTTTTTTGATGTAGAAAGACTTGGCCGAGAAAATTCAATAGAACCAGACTTACATCTTGCAACTGATATTGCAGTGATAATGTATACCAGCGGAAGTACTGGTTTGCCATGTTTAGATAGATTTATGGCCAAGAAACTTGTTAGGCTCTAAAAGACAGTTAATTCTTTAGAACTTGCTATTTTTGCATGATATGATCAATCACAATGATACCATCTTTTTACCTAAGACATTTTTCTGCCAACTGCTGGACATTTTCTGGAATTTGAGCAAGTTCAATCTGATTAGACTCGATCTGTGAGATATTAATATAGGACGCACATGTTCATTGAAAGTTCACCAATCATATCTAAAAGAGTTAGAAAATAGCTTTTAAGATACGTAGAAAGTTCAATTTCTTTTAAATCATGTTTAAGCTTATGCAGATGAGATTATTTGTCCCCTTAGGACTGCTTAAATACACTTTTCTTAATTGTAATCAGAATACTGTCACAACAAAGCTTCCAAAATTATGCGGAAGGCTATTTGATTATTGAACTTAGTATTTGTTTTATATTTCCCATCAATTTCAACTACATTAGTAGTCCAGATATTATTTAAAAAGGTTGATGCATGAGTGGTATTGGTGAAAACAACTTTGTATACACTGCAGTTGTTACTGAAATGCCCTGTGGAATTTTTGATGTTTCTCTTCCTAGATTTTCCAAGATCTGGAAAAACTCATTGTTTAGGTTTATGCTTTCTCATACAACTGTTTTTGTTTGATGAAATTCTAGTGGACTTTATGCATCTAAATTTATGAATCACACTCTGGAACATATTATCCTTCACTGCCAACCACTACCATACTAGATCATACTAGATGGGAATCCCCTTTAAGCTTACTATTTTATATGGCTTGTAAACAACTACACATTAGAATCCCCTTTATCTATAAGGGATAACTTAATCTTTGCAACACTGCATGTGAAGTGTGCAAGATGACTTCAGGAATCATACTAGATCAGAAGATCCTTGAAAGCAACCAAGGTTTCTGTGCCCGAGTCAACTTTACATCAGAAGGAAAAAGTTCTTAGGCACTATATTAATTCATTGGAATAGGCATACAATGCCTCAGTAGTATTTGGCATCACCTAGTTCTTTGCAAAGAGAGAATGTTGTACATCATATAGCTGCAGTGACTTCACAATGGGAAGATATTGTTACATCAGAAGGAAAAAGTTCTTAGACCTCTCTATATGATTTTGATAGCAGCAACTCCTATTATTTCGTGTTCTTTTTTCTTTTTCCTTTTTCATCTCTATTTTCTTTTTAGTTTTATTATTTATTTTATTTTTTCTGGTGATGCTAATTAGAATTTTGGTGGGAGACTTTAGAAGCAAAGGGCCTTAGATACAGTGTATGAAAAACAAGATCAGTAAGAGTAGGTCAAAGAGTAAAGTAGAACTAAGATTGGACTTGGAAAGAATACCCGAAAAGGCAACAAGATGAGAATTTAATGCTGATGTTGGTCATTGAGTAAAGGCAAAGTGTGTTAGGAGTCTTGAGTGATAAAAAAATCACGCCTTTATTTGAACAGGGAGTATTATAAGATTGGTATAAGACTGGTTTTCTTTGTATAGATCAGGGAGTTGGGGGGCAAAGAAGTATCTGCCCTTTCAGTGGCTAGAGTGAGAACGTTGAGATGGATGTGTATCAATATTAGAAAAACAAGATTAGAAATGAAATAATACTAAACATTTGAAATGGTTTGGAAATGTTAACCATTTAAAGTGTTTAAAACAATAACTAAATATTATATGATAAATAGTATTTGTTAATTTGAAGTGTATATTCCTTCAATTTGAAACTCTCTACGAAAGCAGAAGAGAAGAGGTAGAATCTAGTGTCAATGCTTCAACCCGTAGCCATTTGGTTACACATGATAAAACATAAGAATTCCATGGATAGACCACATAGAATGCAAGTCCTATGTTTACATGATTGATCTTGCATGCTATGACTACTCAAAGTTTGAAACAAAAGACATCAGTCAACGATTCATGCTCAACGTCAAAGAGAAGGACAGGTCAAGAGAAGGGTAGGAAGGCTATAAGGGATAATAAAGTATGCATGGTATAATGTAACAATACCTTTGAGTTTGGAAAAAAAAAAACTAGAATTCTTTTGTAGCTAAAGAATTCTTCAAGGATTGCATAGATACCAAGTAATATATGAAAGCAACTTTCATATTTAAAACATAGCTCCATCCCCTATGTTTCATATATGAGATGCAACATGATTTGATGCCAGAACAAAGATTACATAAACAAAACAAAGCATTTCAATGCTTACAAACATTATACAACACAAACCAATCCTCACAAACATTAATACAATGAGCTCCAAGAAAAGTAGTGTATATCAAACCTTAAAACATACTCTAACATGAGAAATTTAATGATAGATTTGAAAACAAGTCCAATGCAAGAAGAATGATAACCAAGCAAGAGAGATAGTAGACTTCAATTGTCAAACATAATCCAACGTAAAGCGTACTTGGACACCAAGGAAGAGAGTGCACTTTAGTCCTCAGAACATAGTCCAATTCCATAATAATGTACCCGAGACCTATCCATAAACACGTGCAATCCCATTTCTAACTGAGACCACTTGACTGATCGACAAAATGGGAGTTCCTCTAACTATGACCGCACTGTTAAGATGAAGAGCTTTTCATTCACAAATTGAATTCTGGCTTCTAATCTGCTCAACGACTTTCCACAGGCTTCTCCATAGACTGTAAAATTGCTTGGTGCAATGTATAACAACTAGTCAACTTGAAACTCAAGAAAAATTGAGCAAGTATGTATTAATTAAAAATGATAATGCACAAATGATCAAGTCAACATTTGAACATATTAAAACAGAATACTAAAACCTGCAAATAAATAGCACAAAAATTTATCGTAAGTGCAATTGAAATCAACATGCGAACCTAATTTTTCTGATAGCATCTAATAGGTTTTGGAATCAAAATAATTAATTTATTATTGTTGTAAAATAATTTATTTTATTTAATCCATTAGAATTGATTCCTTGAAATAGCTTATTCTACTTTTTCGATTGCTGTCATATACAAAAGAATTTGACTTGTTTCCTGAATTATCGTTTGTCAAGGTTATGGTTGAGTGAAGAACTGAAAAGCCATCAACAAAAGTCATGATAAATCTACCTGTCAAGTTGAAACATGTATATATCAAAATAGAAGTCTTTAAGGGACAACTAGGTGGCAAAAGACAACCTCCGAACATAAAGATTGTGAATTCGAATCTTCGTACCCTTACCCCTTCTAAAGACTGACAAAAAGAATAACAATAAATAATGAAAATAATGAAAAGTTGCTAAATTTCTCTTCCCTTTTCTGGTCTTTGATACAACAATCTAAGTTTCTAGTTGAATAATAAATATGCTTGAAGATGTCAATTTTTGAAGTGACAACCAACAACACTGAAAATCTAGCAATCTTGCTCAATCTTATTTTACTCTTAAACTTTTTCCATCTCACTTTCTAGTCTATTGCAAGTCAAAAACTAAAACTCCAAGATAGTGGATAGCAATAAAGGCTCACCTGATCAATATTCTTTGTCAACTAATAGATCAAACAACCATTAATAGTAATTAAGTTTGTGTGAACAAGTCAAAATCAAGTCACCATTAATTATATCAGATAAGACTTATGCTTAAAACAAGCTGGTTCTTTCAGTATTAGCAAACATCAATTAAATCTTCATTCCGTGTTATTAATCTCTTGATAGTTCAAACTTATTTTTTCATGAACCAAATGGTAAAAGATAATAGCACTAATTTTAGAGGCAATAGGTGCACATTAAAGTCTACGTCTCTCGATCTAGAGATTGGAGTATATCCATGTATCTCTTTGATTACCCAAAACGAGCCTTGACTACGAAGCAGAGCGATGTGTGAGCATGTGTGTGTGTGTGTGAGAGAGAGGGAGAGAGAGAGAGAGAGAGAGAGAGAGAGAGAGAGAACTTACGCTGCTGCTGAAGTAGAATTGTTAATGAAGATGATCACACTTCTCCCTTTTTAAATACGAACAGTTGGAACACCGAATTCCTAATTCACAGTCCTACAAAGATTCATATTTTAGGCAATTTATAAATTAGTTGTTCTGATAATTTAGTTGTTGGATGGAATTAAATATACCTTCAACCAGGAACGGAATACATCCAGCGGAATATTTTCCTCATAATGTTCACAATTAAAAACCAGTGTTAAACCTTTTTGCATTAAGCTGTCCAGCACAAACTTTGGTCAACCTCGGGCAATTTGTAATATGCAATTCAGTCAACGAAGGAAGCTCGAAATCAATCTTTTCGGAACAGAACATTTGGAAATTTTGCTGCCTAACTGTTAAGCGCTTTAATTTCGGGAACTCAATTATGTTTGTGCTTCCTTCTCCATCTTTCTTATTCACGATGTCTGAAATTACAGATCCTTCATCCCTTCCAAAGATTGCTTCCATCTGTGAACAATCTTCAACCACTAGAATTTCCAGACGTGGAAACATTTTGGCCATAGATGGTGAGATTAAATATCTTAAAGTATCACATCTCTTAACGATTAATGATCTCAAATTTTTGAAACCATTAAATCCGTCTGGAACCATCTTCCATATGTGCTTTAACTTAGGTAGTCTCTCAAGATCCAATGATTCTAGCCGACCAAGTGGAGTTTCCATATCTGTCCCAACATTTAGACCTGTGAAATCAAGGACTGCTTCTAGTGATTCAGCACCAAAAATATCAAATTTTTCAAGACTTTGTAACATTTGAATGGAGCCAGACGTTGCAACATGTACAAGACCATCACAAGAGTCTAAACTTATGGTTCGTAGCTTGGAGAGGGATCCAGGAGGCATTTGGTCATCCATTATCCACCTTATGCCTTTCATATTCCAACATCTCAGCGTCTCTAAGTTGACCAACATGACCATCAGAATCATAAACATCATATATGAGAATTTCTATGGATAAGAATCTTGTATAAAGTTAATATTAGAATATATAAAACACGATTTCGGACTATATTTTGAATTGTCTATGTAACTTGTCACTTATTCCAACCCCATGCATGATAAAGAAAAAGAAAATAAAGTGACGTTATGAAAAGAATAACACCAATAATAACACTAGAGGTAAACATAATAATAATAAATAAAAATAATCAATAATAATAAAAATTTTGTTGCTTATAAAGAAATAAATCTAAACTAGCAGGAGGGATGAAGACCAAGAAGCTATGAAAATTGTTGGAATTTGAAGATATTAGGAAAGCATACTGTCTTAAAAAGAGTTCCACGATCTGTCTCTGGGCCAAAGCTCCTAAAACTTTCAAAGACACTGAGTTCCAAGAATTCTAGCTTTGGAAGCTCAATGTATCTTGTATCTTTCTCATCTCCTTCATCATTGGAAACAACTCTCTCCAGCATTCTACACTGCCTTATGTTTATCCGTTGGAGTTGACCAAGGCACTTCAAGGAAGATTTCAGAAATAGACTTCTTATTAAACCACAATTGATAAGAACAAGAGTTGTAAGGTTGCCAAGGCATGGAGGTTGGATGGCACCCCACAAATGGCTCAATAAAGGCAATGAATATAGTTCCACCTCTCTTAATTTAGCAAAGGACCAACGTGGAAGGTGTTTGTGACATAACTCTTCCATGTTCTTTGCCTCTTCTATGACCAACTTCTCCAAGTTAATGAATGCACCATCACGTGTAAAACTAGTCCCATCCACAAGATACTTTACGTTACAAGAGTCCAGATATAGTTTCCTTAAATTGACGAAGCCTTCTCCATCCAACTCATTGACAAGATTCGTCAACCGGTTCATGTCTCTAAGTGAAAGATCTTGAGATTTCCACAACAACGTTTGAAGTGAACGCTTTTTAAGCAATTCAACATTGACAAACTGTAGATGTAAGACTTTGCTGAATTGGAATTCTTCCACATCTTTTTCATATGGTATTTCCCAATCCCCTACAGAGACACAATTAGTTACTAAGGGTTTGAGACACTTATATATACAAAAATAATATTTATTACGCACATTATAGCAATTATAAAAACATAAGCATGCAAAAGAGAAAAATAAATGATTATAGTAATAGAAAAAATACTTTTTATAATTATCCTCGATGTAACTTCAAATTTTGAAATCGGTTAATCAACTCATTGTCATGTAATAACTATAGGCACTACCTGAACACTTCCCTTTTTCCCTTTCATCCTGCATTAACACACTAGGTTTGCATTTAACTTCCAAAATCATTTAAATTCCCTTAGCAACTTAAACCTCAAAATCTCCTATAAAGAACGAGTGATGACTATATGAAATTCAGACACCCATGCTCCATCCCATCGAAGCCTTCACATAACTTTACATCATATTGAATTTGAACTATATCCAACTCCAATCCTTATATATGTTCATGAACCACCCTGTACTGGAACGTGTCCCATATTCCATTTACAGAATTCAGGGAGATATAAGAATAATAATTGTATCAATTAAAATAAATATATAAAATATACATAAATTAAAAGAAAAAAAAATGACTTTCAGCTATTAAAAAATAATTTAAATTAATATTAAGCAACTAAAACTACAACCCAAAAAAAAACTATACATTCAAGCTAAACTCATAATAAACAATTAATTCTGAAACTAAAAAAAAAAACAAAAACAACTTTAACTGAAAACTACAAATAATAATAAATGTAACTAAAAATAAAATTAAGATATAACTAAAATTAAAAGTAATAAACAAGTAAATAAACAATTATAATCCAAATTAAAATTAATAACCAAGTACAACTAAAAATAAAAAAAGTGAAACTAAAAAACAAATAAAGAAATGTAAGTGTGTGGGGGAGAATGACTCGTATATGCGTTTAATTTTTTGTTGGATCTTGATAGTGAAATTTAAATTGAGAGTTGGTTGATAAAAAAAAACAGAAGAGAGTTTGAAAGTTTTCTGATTTATAAGTAAATGAGGTGGTGGCAGAGATGAAGAAGATGCAGATTTATTTATCATTGGGTGAAAACATTCACGCAACGCGAGATATCCAATCTCTCAGTAGAATTGGAGAAAGGAAAGTAAGAACGACAGCTGTCTTACATCGCTCATCCGCACTGTCTGTTCTGGCTATTTTGAATCTCATCAGCTTCTCAGGATGCAACTTTTCTAATACTTGTTCTAGACAATAATCATCATATGCACTGAATTGGATGGTCTGCAGATTAACCAATGAACTTATCTCTTTAATGATAACAGAATAAGCTTCCACCCCTTTAGTCTTCCACTCTTGTAAATAATTGCCCAAGTACAGTTCTTCTAGTTTTTTCAACTTTCGCAAGACGTCGGATGGAAGTGGAGGACCTTCTTTAAACCTCAAATCCAGGGATTTCAGATTGCTTAGTTCTGCGATTTTATCCGGAAAATGTTCAAGATGAGAGCCGTAAAAGCTAAGAATTTCCAATTCTTTGAGGCCTCTGATAACTGGTATATGACCATTCAAAATGCAATTATCAATGCATAAAGCTCGAAGTTTCACTAAGGATTGAAGCGACATTGGAAGTTTACCATTTAACTTGATAAGTTCCAAAACTTCGAGTTCTTTCATTCTATTCAAACAATCCTCAGGTATATGTAGCTCACGTTTCTCTTCAAAACGCTTATGAAAAATCAACCGCATAAGCTTCAACTTTGGACACTCTAAGCCAGAGGGGATATGATCTATCTCATCAAAAGTCAATGAGATGGCAGTACACGAAGCACAGCTATCTTCATGGGGCCACTCCTTCAAACCAGCATGTCTTACCATATACATCTGCTCATCGGAAGAAACAATCGACAAACAAACATCTCGTACAACATCATGTAGTTTTACACACCCCTCGTTACCGGCTAACAATAGATAGCAACTTTTCAGCTCATCCGTTAGTGAATATACTCTGTCTCTAACTCGTGCCATTGTTTCGACATTTTTGAACAACTGCAACCCCTTGGCATATCTAAATAAATCTTCAAGTAGAATATTATGATCTTCAGGGAACAATGAGCAAAGTAAAAGCAGCAACTTAGAGTAATCTTCCAAATACTTGATGCTTATCTCTATTCTTGAGTTCACAGAGTCATGCATTTCTGGAATGGTAGTCACAGAGGCATCTTCTAATTGTTGAAGTACATCTCTCCATACATAGTCTTCTCTCTTCTTCAATGCCTTACCAATAACCCCGATTGCAAGAGGCAACCCTCCACATTGCTTCATCACTTTTATTGCAATGTCATTTGCATCATCATTTGCTTCCCCAGAAATTTCTGCAGTGTCCTTGAAAAGATGCCATGACTCTTCTTCTGATAAAATTTTGACTTCAAAAATTTTTGCTCTCATGTTATTACAAATCATTTTATATCTTGAAGTTAACAAAACTTTAACCCCTTCACGCTCGCCTTCAACAGGAATTCCAATAGCATGGAAATCAAGTTCTTGCCAAACATCATCCAATATTATAAGAGTTCTTTTACCTTTGTTCATTAATCTTGTATAAAGACGTTCTGCTCTTCGATGATCAGTTTTTTCCTCAATTTTCAATCCCAAATTTTCAGCAAGTTCATCCCGAATGTTAGCAAGAACTAGATCTTTAGACACTAAGGCCTCCACAACCTCATCAAATAAATTCATAGCCTTTACTTTGTCAGCAATTTCGTGAACAAGAGTAGTCTTGCCCACGCCAGCCATGCCACATATCCCAATTTTAGTGATTGAATCATCTTTAAGAGCTTTCGTGACATCATTTCTAATAGTTATCCGTGATTCAAAACCATCAAAATATTGAGGAGATGTCAATGGCATCTGCCCTGGTGATGGTAGATATCCAATCCGTTCAAATTTGCTTGCATTTTGGAGTTCAATAACTTCACTAGTCTTTGTGGAAGCTTGCTTACTCATGTTATATCGAACATGTAGTTTCGGACACGTAAAACAAAGATACGCCATTTGGGCATTCCTTGTACGTTCCAACAATTCATTTGCCTCTTTCTTGATTGTATCAACGTTTTCCATCCAATCTAATACATCTGGAAAAATAACTCTAGCATCTCTTTCAGCTTCATGTACTTGTAGTTTTATTGCATCTTCGTTAGCTTTGAGGCCTTTGACTTTATCTTTTAGCTTGTTGATATTGTTGTTGTAATTGAACATATATCGAATTTCTAACCAAGTTCGACTAATCAAACTTTGTACAGCTTCTTCAGCAACGCCAATAGCAATTTGCTCTCTCATTTTCTTAACTTTCTATCTCACCCCTCTTTTTTCTCTTCCTTCCTCCTCCTGCAAGTTGAAGCTAATCACCTCACTAATTTTGAGAGACCTATAGGAAACAATTAAAATGAAAGATTAAAAATTTCATTTGTAGCAACTTGTGTCAATAGTTAAGATAGATTAATACTTATCTTTTCCTAAATTCAAGAGTATTCAAAAAACTATAAAAAACGAAAAACTATTAATTAAAATTTTGGAGTGATTTCAGCAAAAAAAAAATATTTGGAGTAACATGTGATCAAGTAAGATGACATTTTCCTTAGTTTTTCACTATTTTATTTATGTTTTAGGCTAATTTACAAAAGTTTCTGTGTTATGACCTTGGCCTAATTTGAAAATATGTCATTCAAGCCAATCATCCACAGTGTAGATTGAAAAAAGGGATATTACGTAAATGACAATCCTTGTAACATAGTTTTAATCAATTGAAAGTACCAAATGAAATTTCACTTTATCTTTTGTATACCTGCATAATTGTATGTTTCCATATTATGTATAATTGATGAAGCCTTTGGATATATCAGTATGGGTTCAAACCATAGGAGTTTAGTAGATGCGAATCGACACCTAAAACATTCCTAAAATAAATCCTAAGTCATAGGATCCATCAAGACTGAGCATTGATGAATCCATCAAGATTGAAATGTAATTAGTCCTACCAAGGTTGATCTCATCAACCAGTGGCATGAGATATCAAGGTTAATGCATGGGTGCATATGGATATACGTACATCAAACACGGTCCATAGAGTACACTAAATTGTTCTTTATCCATCTAAGTCAATGAGTAGGTTCTCAGGTAATAGTTATGCAAAATACTCCGACTCGAGGACACCATAGTAGCTTGTAAGTAACTCATTACACTTTGGTCCTAGACAAAAGGGAGAATATAAGACTTGATTGAATAAAGATTGGGTCTAGTCAAGTATTTATGAAGCTAGTGAGTGTCACTACGAAAATCTATTACCCTCAATTAGAAGGAGAATTCTTATGTCATCTCATTGAGATATTGACATAAAATTCATGACCATGGTGGTATGATTAGATTATACAAGAAAAGTCAATATACTATCTATGAAAACATAGAGACAGCCTATTAGGGTTCAACTGATATTGGCTATACCTTAGGATTAGTTTGGGAAATATAGTAGAAGGTATAGACCACACATTAACTATTTACCAAAAGATTCCTAGTTGAGAAAGCTTGATTTGAGCATTCAAGCCATTCGGTAGTCAAGGAATGTTACTAAATATCACCCTCAATTAGTAGCAACTAGAAGGTGTTTTAAGGGTGATGGGTTAATTGGTACTTGTCATAGCCGCTACTGGCTTGGCACTCGAACCTACAAGATTGCACATAAGCGTAACGGTCTAGAATTATGAGGGATAAAATGAGGAAGTCATGCTAACATGAGGATTTTCTCGTATTTTATCTTGAGGCAAAGATTTGGCATATTGCGTATGGTTAGAATAGTTTTGGAAACAATTTGAATAAGGAATTGAGAGAGAATGTTTGATAGTCAAATGTTTGACTTACAGTCAAAGTCAATCTTGGAAATTAACTTGTGTAGTAAGTTGATTAAATAATAATTGATAGCCAATTATTTTCGGGTCAATGTCTACTGTCTAATTGGCTTGTAGTCAATTAGAAACGGTTTAGGCTGAAATATAAAAACTTTATAAGGCTTAGGGTCAAGGTGCAAATACTAAAAGGTTGATATATATACACACACATAAAGAAAAAAGGCAAAACTTATTCTTTCTTTTTATACATAGTCAACCCCCTTTTTCTGAGAACTGTTCATTCACTTAATCCGTCAACCCGAGGATCTAACGGTATATTGAAGCTAGACATAATGAAGGCTTACAACAAATTTGATTGGGATTTTTTTGTTAAGAGTGTTGAAGTAGTTTGGGTTTAGTGAGTGGTGAGTTTCCATTATTCGAAGGTATGTTTCTAATTGTTAGTTTTCGGTCTTGTTGAATAGAGGCTCTACGAGGTATTCAAAGTCAAAGCCGGGTCTTTATCAGGGGCATCCTATTTTTCCCTTGCTTTTTATTACTGTAGTGTTGAGTGCCATTCACTAAGATTGAATAGAGTTTTTGTTGAATATCATTCTCTGCAATATATGACGGGTAGTTCTTTTTTTGGTGTCTCATTTGGCCTTCACGGATGACCTAATTATTTTTGCTAACGAGAACAAGAGCTTGCTTGATAGAATTATGGGATTCCTTGCAGAATATAAGGTCTCTGGGCAAAACATTAATAAATATAAGAGTGGTTTTATTTTGCCCAAGAAGGCTTTGCGGAGTAAAAAAGAGAATGTTATTTTGACTGCTACAGGATTTTCTCAAACTCATCTGCCTTGCAGGTATTTAGGAGTGCCTCTTTATAAGGGGGCTAAGAAAAAGGTTTTGATTGATGATTTACAGAGGATTATAGGATGGCGTTCCAGAGTTCTATCTCTAGGTGCTCAAATCATCCTTTTGCGAAGTGTGCTCATTTATATGCCTATGTACTTAATGCAGGTTTGGCGTGCTCCAGAGAAGGTCATGGATAGAATTGAGAAACTCTTTAATAAATTCATATGAGCTGATGTTGGTGATCAGCAGAAGCTCCACGAGACTAAGTGGAGTGTTTTGTGTTACCTAAAAGAGGAATGAGGGTTAGAGGTCAAAGATATACATCATTTGATAGATAAGTGATAGTGGTGGTTCTAGACCTTAGTTAGTTTTTGGTCTAAATTCATGCATGCTAAGTACTGCCAGGGATGTCAACGTTAGAGACCTTTTTCATGATTCATAGATTTGGAAGAAAGGTAAAGGGGTGACGGAGTTGGGGGAACTGTATTTGCGTTGGACATGATGTATGATAGATTATCCCCTCTTGTCTTTGGCTTAGTGAGAAATTGAGTGTGCAGTGAAGGTGCATGAATTTTTAGGGATGAGTTGTGGGACACAGAACGACTAAGGCAGTTTTTGTTGAGTTTTATTATTCAGGACCTTGTTCAGATTCCCCTATACTTGTATGGTAGGGATAAGCCTTATTAGGATCTGATAACTCATGGTGATTTTACTATGATGAGTGCTTGGAATATGGTGCAAAAAAAAAAAAAGATTCGTTAGTCCTTTAGACAGATTTGGTACATATCTATTCCCTTAAAATTTCTACTTTATGTTGCGTCTTTTGCTTAATTAGTTGCCTGTTGATGAGAGACTGCAAAGGAAAGGTATTTGATTAGTGTCTAAATGTCAATGTTGTCAGCATACAAAGTCTTTGTCTCATATTTTCATGAATGGCCACAAAGAGTCTATGGTTTGGTTGCATTTTGCTAAGCTGTTTAAAATTCGTTTGCTGGACTCTAAGAGTGCTCTTCACTGGCTTAGTGCTTGGTTCTATTCTAGGGATTATATTTGTAAAGGCCATGCAATTGTCCCTATTTTTGTCTTTTGGTTTGCCAAGGCTAAGTGAAATGATGCGAAGCATAGGGGATGGGTTTTTATCCTGATAGGATTATATGGAGGGTTAGCTATTTTATCTGGCATTTGTCACAAGCAATGTTGATTAAGCCTTGGCAGTGGATGAGAGATTCCGGGTTGGCTCCTTATTTCAATTGTAGGATATAGAGTAGATTGATTCCTTCTCCTAGGATGGTGAGTTGGCTTGAGACTATGAAGGGCAACATTAAACTAAATACTAAAGGAAGCTCGGAAGAAAATATCATAGGGGTGGGAGAATAATTCGAGATAGTGAAGGTGATATGATTGAGGCATTTCATAAGAATTTTGGGGAAGTTTCGACTATTAAAGCAGAGCTTTTAGCACTCATAAGAGGTCTTAGGATTTGTTAGCAGTTTGGGTTTACTCATGTTTGGGTTGAGATTGATGCTCTACTGGTTATTCAATTGATCAAAGGAAGAGATAGAAGGTCGTGGTTTCTGTGTTATGAGGTTAAAAAAGCCAGTGGTTTGCTGGGTTTGATTGAGATAGGGTTGACTCACGTTTTCGGAGAAGGTAATCGGGCTGCGGACTTTCTCGTGGGTAAAAAGAAAACAGCCCAGGGAATAGTGCTTGCGCAAGACTTTAGGTAGCTTGCTGAGTTATGGGGTATTGTGAGAGTTGGTAAGATGCAGTTGCTGATCCTTAGGACGTGATTTGGATGAGGTTGAGCACTCTTTTGTTCGTACTGCTTGAATCTTTTTTGGTTGATGCCAGGTACGTGAAAAGGAGCCTTCCAACGTGACCTTCTCAATCTGAAGAAAGCCAAGTTAGTTCTTTGTGTTCGTGTTGTAGGTTTCTGTTTTCTTGCTATAAGCTCTTGCTTTAAATTCTTTCAGTTCTTTAAGTTCTTTGAGTCCAAAATTTTATTAAGGCATGAGCATTTTATTCACTTGGACTTTGATTCTTGGAGTTCTTGAAATTATTGTAATAAGAAGGTGGCTTCACCACTTTTTATTTTTGTTATGATTCTTCTTGATAGAGAATTTGTAATTAGTGGGCCTTTTTAGCCTATTTTTATTTGCTTTCTTTTGTTCATTCTTAGGGCCATTGTAAAAAGAGGGTAGCCTATGCCCTATTTTAGTTTTCTTTGTAAGGGATGGTAAGGTTTATGTCCTCTATCCCCTCTAGCAACATGTATTCTTTTTCTTTATGTGAAATGAAATCTTGAGGGTCATCCCCCTTTTTTGCCAAAAAAATCCTCTCTCTCTGTTAGGATTTATGCCTTACTTTGGAAGACGTGCTTTTCATTGTTTAGTTTCGTTCTAGCCTCGAAAAGTCTGTGTGTGATCGTAGAGGGCCGTCATGATAGGTCTTCATCAAGCAATCTTGAACAAGCAATTTCTTGAAAGGTAGTTCTCAGCTTCATCCTCTTCCTTGATTCATCATGTTTTCGAGTTTATAGGCATTGATTGATTGATCTGATTAACATTCTCATGATTTTTATTGTGATTTTTAATTATATTTCATTGCATTTTATCTAATTTTATGCGTGAGAAGCTTCAAATTGCATATAAATCCATGCAAAAGTTTCTACAATTCTACAAACCCTCAATTATAACGAGGTTTTTTTAATGGCTAGTGGAAATAGATACTTAGTGCACAACAAGGAGTTAACAATTCAAAGAAATAGGTCTTCATTTCAGTTGTTTATTATAGCTTGATTTTACCTTTGTTCCCTTTTTGTAATGTCCTACATCAGTGAAAGATAGTGTACATGAGTGGTTTATAAGTAGGTGTAATAGGCAGAATAACTTGGGTTAACCAATTTCGGTTAGTTGATTTGAGGTCCAAGTAGTTATTTTCTTATGTCTAATACTCCATTCTCACATGTGGGACTAGATTTCTTGGGTTGCGCCATAACAAAATAGTATTAGAGCCTAGCTCAGCACATGACATAATGGTAATTAAAGCCTATAACTAGTTGGATGCGAGAGTTAAGTAATATGTGGGGCAAAGTGTTACTCCAAGAAGGCAGTAGAACCGCGTTTAGAATTCTACATTTCCTTTTGGTCCTGAGTATGTAGACCCCTAATGAGGACGTTAGGTCCTTAACATGGGGGAGGGGGTGTTGTTGGGATTAGGGTATGCCCAAAAGACCAATAGCACTGTTTTATCGATAAATCTGGATATTTACAATGAATAATTAATGTCATCTTACTTTTATGAGCATGTTTCTCTCTTAGTTGTTGACTTGTATATATATATGAGTGGAAGGTCCTTACTTCAAGTATCGACTTGGATACGTGGTGGTTACGTACAAAAGGTCTAAGTCATGGTTACTTGTTAAGCAGAATCATTTTGTCCATAACTAAGTAGTAGAGCTGGACACTCTACTATAGTAGAAGTTATTGTGAGTAAAATCCTTTTGTAATGGGTGATCTGTCTTGATCATGGATAGGGTTCTAGACTTACTTTACTTAAACATGTTTATGCATTGGACGGGCCACCGTAGGTGTGAACTTTAAACAAGTACTATCAAAAAAAGAGATCACCTATTCCTACAAGCTTCTAAGTGAGTCAGTGCTTTCAATCTTGAGCATATGTGGATGAACTGACAAAGTCAGGTTCTTGCACTTTGAGTCACTATGGGTGCGATCTTGTATGGGTCAAAAACTTTGTGATTTGGGTGTCTAAGCTTGGTTAGAAGGGACATGCATATACAATAAAGAATCTATGCAATAATCACTTCCTGAGAATGATCCAGGTTGAACATCCTAAATCTGTGCACAGTAATACAATCTGTATTGGTTGTTACACTTGTGGGTTGCTCCCGTGGTCAAGTGGATAATTTTCGGATGATGGTTAGATTATGGATTAGAGGTTTTAAGGAGAAATATGTAGTCAAAGAGGTGATAGTATAAGTGAAAAACCTGACTTGGCTATGAGTGAGTATAGAGGGGCAATATGGTCATTATCACTTACTTGGTTTAAAGACTGAACGACATATGTTGTTATGACTAACTCTTTTACATACAATAATTATCTTGTATAAAGCATCCATAATCTTTTAGTGGAATAAACTAAGGTTAAATTGACAAAATATTGCTAAGAGACTAGCAAGGATATTTTGGTCATTTTACAGTGAAAAGGTAATTATGTCTCTGGTCTCCCTTCTAGTCATTTACCGTATAAGTGTCATTACTAAACTTGGGTGTGCCAAATATGAGAGAAAATAAAATTATTTGGCAACTAGAAATCATAAAGTAGACTTTCCATTCTTGGAAGGAGTTTCTATTTTGACAGTTGGCTGAAAATTAGATTAAATAATTAAATAATTAACTAGATAGAGCACATAGGTTGAACCAAGGAGGCTAGCCAAGGCCATGGGAGGCCATGTGGGGATTCGCGCCATTCCTAGGTGTAGGTCATGTAAGAGATTTTCTATTATTAAATTAGAATTAGGATAATTCAAAATTCTAAACTCTTTTTGACTTGTAATTTTATTTGCACAGAATTACCTAGCCTAGTTTTTCCTACTCCAAGCTCTACAATTGTACCATCTCCTTTGAAATCTCTCTCTTATAGAGGAAACATGAAACACTCTTCTTTTAGTTTAGTTTTGTAAGATCAAGTCCACAACTCGATCAACACTTTAGCTAGTATTTGACATAGAGGAGAATATCAAGAGTAAGGAGCAGAAGCATCAAGTTCTTAGGCGTGTAAAGCTATTGGAGCAAAGGTGAAGCTTTTCGAGCTCTTGGTCTACAACATTTATTGGATAATACTATGAGTCTTTCTCAAAAAGGAAAATTATAGAATAAATAAATAGAGGAGTTTGTAATAGATAAGTTAAATTCTTAGCAAATTTGCCTCTCTTTGACTTTTACAAAAACACGCAAGTTTTGAACTTTATTCTCTCATATTTTTCATATGACGCCTATCATTTTAAGGAGGAGTATGCGATTGATGCTTCTATGTTTCGTGGGCATATAATTGCAAGTTGGCCAAGACCAATATCAGTGAGCAAAGTCTGTAGCTTCTTGTGTTCAGCTAAATACTACTAGAAGTTCATTGAGTAGTTTCTTGCATATTTGCACATCTCACATGTTTGGTTTATGAAAGGGTTAATTTTGAATGGACTTTGCTATAACCGAATAGCTTCCAAGGAACTGAAATAATGGTTGACGTCTACACTGGTTCCTATTCTTCGATTAAGAATCACATTGACGCCTCCAGTGTTGGGTTCCAGCCCCAACAAGTGCAACTTGAGTTGCAACTTGAGGTGTAACTCAAGTTACACCTCAAGTTGCACCACATGAAGAAAAAAGTTGACAATTTGTAGCTTGATTAAGCTGCAAATTGATAGCAAAATAGCAACTAATCCAGTTGCAAATTGCAACTAGATTAGCATAATCCCTTCTCCATTTTCGGCTATAACTATGGGGTTAAGGTAAAGAGAAAAACAAGCAAAAATTGAATGAAAACATATTGAGAGAGAGTGAGTAATTCAATATTTGTGATGGATAGTTTCTCCTGTTTTGCTTAAAAAATCGAGTCTTTGGTGAATGTTATAACTTTGTCCGTTCAAAAGTTATATTGTGAGTGAGGGTTAGATTTTAGCTGTGCAAAAATCATATCATTGTAATCCTTGTATAATAGTGGTGAATTACTCTGTGGACGTAGCCAATTTTGGGTGAACCACGTTAAAATTTTTGTGTCTCGTGTTTACTGCTTTCACAAATTTTTGTACATGATCCTGTAGAATCCGGGTTGGGGAATAGCCAATATTCCCAACAAGTGGTATCGAAAGCTGTAGTTCTGTATGAAAATTCTTGTTGCTTGAAAGCGTCACCGGCAACTAAAAGTTCGCCGGACATCACTATTTGTCGAAATTGTGCCACCGTAGTTACTATTCACAAAATAGTAACTCAAGAGAGAAAGAAGGAAGAAGACCTCATATCTTCTTCATCGGAGTACATCAGAATGCACAAAAGGTACTGTTGGACTTGTAACGATGAGATGAAGAGTTTGGTGGTGGTTTTATCATCATCCATTGGTCGGATTGTTGCCAGAGAATAAAGAAATTCGGGATGGTGTTGTCTTGATTCGTGTGCCTCCGGTGAACCAAATCCATATTAGAGTAGATAATTTGAATCCTTGCTTGGAGAAAAGTCTAGCCATACCTTTCATGTTGTCAAAGGAAGTCGGAGGTGGCCAGGATCTGAGAAGGAAGTCACGGTAGTTGCAAAGTCGGTCAACGTTGACTGTTGACCCAATCGGAGGTTAGAGACCAGCAGCAGGTTCTTCGTCCTACGAGGAGTCCAACGACATTAGTCGTTTGCAAATCGAAAGGTTCAATTATGAGATATCAACTGTTGAAAATAAGCCATCCATTTCGAATCAGATCCAAAGGTACAGATCTGGTGCTTTGCAGTGCACAGAAAGTTGGTGCACCCTAGCATCTGATTGGCTAAAGGAGACCAGAAACTTTGATTGTGTTGACCGAGCATTGACCAAGGGTTGATCGAGGATCATCCCAATGTCTTTTCGACGTTTTGAATTCAATTTTGCAATCGATTTTGCCCAATTCTCGTTGCATCATTAAGGTGTGGTGAATTTGGTGCTTGTTAGACCCAAAAAATGACATCTACACCCAAATTTAAAATTCTATTATATGATGGAAATATGAGCTTTACTTTGTAGCATAACACGATAAAAGACCTTTTGGTATAACAAGGTCTTGACGAGGCTTTGGAGGAAAAGAAACCTGCAGAGATAAAAGATAACGAATGGAGATCCATACAGAAAAGGGCTGTGAGTACGATCCAATTGGCCCTTGCTCCTGAGATACAATACTAATGTCCTGAAATTGACAACAACAAAGGCATTGTGGGAGAAGCTCAAGAGCATCTACGCGTCAAAATCAATGACTAATCGGCTGTGCCTTAAGATGGATCTTTATTCCCTAATAATAGAAGAAGGAACATTAATACAACATCAAATCAATGAGTTCAACTAGCTAGTGTGCCAACTTCAAAGTGTGGAAGAGAATCCTGAGGACAAATTCAAAGATGAAGAGTAGGCGATTCTTTTGTTGTCTTCTTTACCAAGGTCGTACAAATCGTTAGTACAGACGATGTTAGTGGGGAAGAAGACACTCAAATTGGATGATGTCATTTCACTTCTTCGTGAAGATGAACGAATGATAAGTAAAGGAAGTGCAGCTGAGAATGATAGTGCACTAGCTGTACAGGATTCTGATAGTGGAAGGAGTCATAGCATGAATGGCCGGCACAAAGGTAGATCGAGATCATGGGTACGAGACAAAGTGAAAAAGAGTGCTACTATTATGCAAAGAAGGGCCATATCTAGTCGAAGTGCCCACAATTCAATGAGGAGATGAAGAACTTCAAGGAGATGAAGTTGTCCAAGGGCAAAGCCAAGTCTGATGACTTAAATTCGAACCTGTACGTGGATGCTGAGGAGGAACCATTGATGTTGATGGGAAGGACTATTGATTTTGTCAAAGTTGATGAAAGGAGCTCTGAATAGGGTCTAGATTCCACCGCTTCTGTACATATGTGCAGTGAAATAGATCTGTTTGAGACTTTGCATACTGAGGGGGAGTTTGCTGGCATCGCCTTTGCAAACAACGAGGTGATGAAAGTTGAAGGTGTTGGAAGTGTTCGCCTAAAGTTGAACAACGATGCTGTCAGAATCCTTTGCGATATGAACATCATTGCATTGGGAGTATTGTCATCACGTGGATGCAAGTACATAGGTGAAAGAGACCAATGCAGAGTTTACAAACATGATAAATTGATCCTGACAGGCAAGATAAATCAAAGGAAGATTTCATCTTGAGGTCATACTGTATGAGAAGGGAACAGAAGCACAAGTGGTAGATTGACAAGTATTTGCCCAAAACAAACTGTGTAGAAGAGAGTAGCGTTCTCCGAGGTTACTGAGGTGTTTGGAGAATCTCATCAAGATAAAGAAGTGTTGAGTAGGGGGAGCACGCTGTTCAACAAAGTACTGAGTGTAACGCCCCGATCCCTCACGAGACCGGGACTCCTATTTAACATGCTATTCTCACCCAATTCCAAACCCCGGGCACGAAATTTAGGGGAAAACGGACGGAGTCTCCCCTGTTTATAGGACAAAACTGTTACCTGTAAATAGCCACTCAAGACTTTTGAACTATAACAACAACTTATCTA